>JAAIXJ010000253.1:0-337491 GCA_013403705.1 Heliconius hermathena | reverse complement strand
TGTCTCCAGAATTCGGCAGAAAGTGGGGAACGGAGTGTCATAACAGTAGGTTCCCTCTGCCTACCCTGCTGTGTGCGGGATACAGCGTGAAGCTGATTTAATTTAATTTTTTTCTTTTATTTCATTTTTGCTTTTTTACTTTTTGTTGTTAAATTAAAGTAATTAAAGTAATGCTTGTTCCCAATAAATTAAAGCCAATCAACAATTGTATACTATTTTTTCACATTTTTAAAGTGCTATTCCACACTTAGGAAAGAAAAGTACTTATTAAAAATTGAACTTAGCGGGACTTGAACTCGCGCCTCTTTGAAAACCGTCCAAGTCATCCGTTCAGTTCACAAATATTCGTTGAATGCGTTGGATCAGAAATTATATACTAATTAAAATGCAAAAAAAGCACATTAAGTATCCTTATGACATTAAAACAATATATTTTATGGCTAAGATCCAACATTTTGTTACTAATAATCACTAAGATAATATGCTTAAATCTATTCTCCTATATTAGAAATATATACAAAATACCACTATATAATTAATTACCTTGACTACCTTTTTCTTTTTTTTTATTTTATCTTTTTTTTGCAGTATGTACCCAGGGTCTGTAACAGGGTAGGTAAAGGGAACCTAGTGTTAAGCCACCCCGTTTAACATTTTTCTCCGAATTCTGGATTGCGTGTTGAGAAGCGAAAATCAGCGCCGCGCTTTTTCTCAACACTATAGCGAAGAAATCAAAATATTAAATATTTTGTTTCCTTGAATGGGAATCGAACCGCTGCCGCTTTTACAGGCACGTGCTTATGTCCCTGCGCTACTACTCGCCGTAGCTGTTCTGTACTTCCAGGCTTTTTTTTAATTGTCAATTCATAGGTTACATATTTCAAAAATATATAAAATAGATCTGTTCACCACCAAAAATAAAACAAACACATTATCTGATATTAAATTTAATAGGTACTCTATTATTTACATTAAATTGTTCACTATTAACATGGTATTTATAATAATCGCTCAGTTGTCAATATATTTTATGTACAGGACTATTTATAAATTATATCATATAATAATAATAATATCAATACTGTTAAGTTTCCGCAAATCCACATATTATAATTTTAAATGTGTGCCAAAAATGTTTGAAAATTCCGTTAAATTCAAACAAATCCGTGCACAGATTAAAAAAAAACTTAACACACGTAATGACAAAGAAACTAGCTTAAACATTTTAGCACCTCCACAGGCTAAGTAATTAATTCAAACAATTCACTATAATACTCGATTAATATTTAAAAAAATAGTTACAACACGATACGGTTAGCACTCGCTAATTTTTTTTATAACATATAAACGTATATATAAAATATGATTATTATATAAGTATTTAAAAAAAATTGTGATTATTAAAAAGTTAGTGACCACGTTGTGTTAGTGGCGTGTATTTATTTGGCACTAAATCATTTGGAATGCACAATATCTACTTATATGTAAGATATTAGTATAACGAGACTAATTGCATGCTTCAACTTTGTTTGGGACCTGGCAACACTTTTTAAGAAAATTTAATTATCTGCAGCGATGGTAATATTTATTGTATAAAAAATAAATCGGTATATACGAATTGTATGTTACACTATATTCGTTGTTAGGAATAGTGTTGCCATGCCAAATATATTTTGTATTATTGTTTTCCTTACAAAGGGCGCAAATGTAAGTGTATCACTAAAAACTAAAAAAATCCTTTTTTTTACTATTTGATTATGATTATTAAAAAAAGAATAACACAATACAATTTACGCCTTTTATATGAAAAGATATCAATAACAAATACAATATCACATAAAATATTTTGAACCAGTATTATTAAAAAAGCACATTTCATTTACAGATGTAAAATCATTACTCTATTGTCCTAAATTTATATTAAAAACGGTAAATTTGAAAAAAGTGATCGATCAACATGGTGAAAAATCTTTTATTTTTTTTTAAATAGGAATACTATAAAAAATTAGATATGTCATATTTATATTACGTGATAGGGGTTTTTAAAATATTGCTTCATCTACTCACTATTCAACTGTTTTAGTTAACTTGTTTTTTTTTTAATAGATTAAATCTCATACAATGAGGGTACCTCTAGGGGAAGAAAATTTTTGAAAAGTCCCTATTATTATTAATAACTACGGTATAAATTTGGCAATAGATAATAATTATTGTTATTCATCATAGTAATAATTATGATTACACTTATATAAGTTCATAGCAAATAATAAATTCCATTGCATTTATTGTTCAATATATAAAATAGTGTTGTTAACAGATAAAATATTATTTATTATAGATTATAAATAGATTTCGTATAGATTATTAAATTGTTATATTATTGCTTATTGCCAACTAAATATGATAATTGATAACTCCACAGATAAATCGATAGTTTAATTAAAAATTAAAACTGAATTGTTTGAAATGCAATATAATTCATCGGAATTACAATGTCTTAACACTAGGTTCTCTCTGAATACCCTGCTGAATGTATGCGGGACATGTGTATTAAGTTAAAAGAATACAAATTAAGTTTTATAACTTAAAAAATTACCGCAATATTTAAATAATGCAAAGTGACATTGCTTCATATAATTCATTTTATAATTATTTTATGTTTAATTATTCTGCGTCGCGGTCCGTTACTCAGTAAGTATCAAATCTTTAAAATTGAGCGTAAAGTGAGAAATTAAACTCGAAAATGCCTTTTAAAAAAGAAAAAAAAATGGAGTTAGCAATTATCTTATCTAGATAATGATATTAAAATTTGCATGTTGTTGTGAGAATGATGTTTAATTAATAAAATATCAATTTAAATATTAAAAAACTTTATGAAATCTTACAATAAAATAATTAAATTGTGATTAAAAATTTACAACAATAATAATAATAATAATAATTAATCGTCTATTATATTTAATAATCGAATAGTATTTGTAAGTACATTATTAATTTTGGAATGATTAAGTACACGGTTAAATATTGTGACAGTTAAACCTTTATCGTTCTATAGCTTCCATAAAGCTACAATAATACGTCGAATTATTCCAAATTTCCAAATATTCATAAGGCAGTAAGTGTATATTACGAATTATTTAAAACAAAAATGAACAATTTCAACACCTACAATAATTTTAAACAGACGATACCAAAAAATTACAATCGAATTGTATTTGTGTCACCAAAATTATAAGAAAAAAAACGTAAAATCGACAATCGTGCCGTAATTTAATCGCTATGAGAAAACATCACTAAGCTTACTATGTCTACCGCACACACTGTTTTAATAAGAATAAAAATCACGAATCGAAATAATTTCCTGTTTCCGTTTCGGCGTTAACAAACATAATTAATAGGCAAATGTAAAACCATTTGCGTCGCGTACTCGTACGTCACTCGTGTTTGGGCGGGAAATGTGTCAACTGTCATTCGACTTTGACAGTTGACGTCCCGTTTGACGTTTGTTTCGACACTCAGTCTCTGCGAGGAGTATTTGTTTAGCAAATGTAAAACCACTTGCGTCGCGCACTCGTACGTCGCTGTTTTGGCGGGAACCGCGTCAACTATCACAAGAATTTGACATTTGACGTTCCATTTCACGTTTGTTGCTTTATATGTTTGTTTTTTGACTTTGACATTTGCTTTTTCAAATGGCATTAGACGTTTTAGCTGTCGCTAGGTTTGTTTCAGCCAATGCGCTGGCACCCATTGCGGTTCTCGCTCTAAGCTGTTTATTTCGTTTAACAATTGTTGGTAGGCGCGTTGTGTGTCGTTGTTTATTATTATCATGTCGAACAGATGGCCCCATCTTAGTTCCATGTCGCGGGCGGTCGCTATTATTTCTTTTAGTTCTTCTTCCTATGAAAGAA
This sequence comes from Heliconius hermathena, assembly GCA_013403705.1. NCBI lineage: Eukaryota > Metazoa > Arthropoda > Insecta > Lepidoptera > Nymphalidae > Heliconius > Heliconius hermathena. The sequence goes on along the minus strand of JAAIXJ010000253.1, from coordinate 333,580 downwards.
TGAAAAATGAGTTTAGAAACATAAATAACAATATGATTATATTTTTTTTAAATTAAAATCAGCTTCATGCTGTATCACGCACACAGCAGGGTAGGCAGAGGCCTAGGGTTAAGACACTCCGCTCCCAACTTTTCACATTTTCTATTATAATATTATTTATTCAATATTACTGTAATAGTAATTTCAAATTAATTCTCATTTCTTTAATTCTTATTTCGGTTTCAGTTCACCAAATTTAAATATTAATTATTATTTAAATATGTATTAACTGGCACAGACAAAAGAAGTCTATGTTATGAAGAGTTCTGAATCATTCAATATAAAAGTAAATAAAAAAAATCGAAAACATCTTACTTTAAACGCCTCGCCGTTCCTTATTTTCTTCTGCCTCAGTTTCTCCAAGCTGGGCGGCGCCACGAACACCGTGTACGGCTTCAGATCGGAGTTGCGTAGTATTTTCAACGACTGTGGGTGCAGATTCAATACGCATATCTTACCGGAGTTCACCACTTCCCTAATCGCTTCTAGCGATGTACCTGAAAATTTTTGGTTTTAAATAAATTAAACATACGGTCAAATTGACTACTTCCTTCTTTTTCACAGTCAAAAATATAGGTTTTTTGGATAAAATAACTTTTAGTTTTTTTTTTCAAACCATTGCATCTAAGGATGTTAAAAGAGATTTTCACAAGCACTTTCTACTCATTTTAGAGATATTACATTTTAATATGGCAATATACAATGCCGCGCGTTGTCCTTGTCACGATGGAGAAATAAAATAATAATTTAATTCTTATTATTATCATGTTTACATTTTTTAGTATCAATTATCTTACCATAATAGGCCTTCTCATATTCGCCGTGTTCAACAAACTTCCTATTAAGTATATCCGCTTCGAACTGAGCGCGGGATATGAAGTGGTAGTCCTGTCCGGCCGCCTCGTGGTCCTTGCGAGCGCGGGACGTGTCTGAGGGTTGATAAGGAAATAAAGGAAATATATTTACTATGAAATACTAAAAAAAACTTGTTATAAGTGTGTATGTGTATGTGTGTATGTACGCATGTGGAGGTGTGTTCATGCGTGTACATTCACATAAATTTAACTTACAAAAATTTACTAGGAGAATTGAAAAACAATGTGAATAGTTAGTTATACACAAACAATTTTCTTCAGAGCCAAAGTCCACGTTCAACTGGAAAATTTGTGTGCGTGCGGGCGTGCGTGCGTGCGTGCGTGCGTGTGTGTGTATGAAAATAATTATGACAGTGTATGTGTATTGAATGTATGAGTTTATATGAGAATTTATAATTGTGTGCATGTGTGAATCGTGATATCTGACTCTTTTCACTTGTAAGAACGTGGAATGTGTGTGTGACTGCGTTTGTGTATTTATGAGAAACATAAGTTTGTTATAAACACACTGACACGCACTCACATGTTGCTGTATAAACGTCAACTTGCGATTGTGTGTCAGTTACCGCGTACGTGGGTGTAGAATGTAGATATAGGTTTACATTAGTATATTCTTGTGTTTACATGTGTGTGTATTTCGATGAGTACGTAAAGTATNTAGTTCGAAACAATCAAAAAATCTTATAGAAGTTACGATAATGTCATAAACAAATCATATTAGAATATTACAGATTAAAGTAATAAAAAATCATATTAGAAGTCATTAGAGTTGTCAATCAATTCTACTTATTAAATCAAAATCACGTATTTTAAACGGGCGAAGCCGTGGGCGAGCCGCTAGTTCATAATAGGACTGTATGAAAACACCAATTGAGAACAAAATAGGCTTTTCCTTTGTAATTAATTTCTCACATACTATTTACATCTACACTAATATAATAAAATAAAATTTGTTTGTTTGTTTGATGCTAAGTTATATGGAACTACTGGTTGAATTTACTTTTTTTTTGTTTTGTATGAACGCTATACAGGGTGGAAGTGTCAGCACCACTTTAAATGAAACCATAGTTTTAACCACTCTATAAAAGCCTAATAGAATTAAAAAAAATCCCAAAAATGAAAGTGATTTTGTCAAACAAAATAAATAATAAAAATTATTGTTTTAATATAAAACGCCACTTGTCAAGCACGACGCACGCACACATATACCTATCAAACAAAAATATTCAGTTTCATTGGTTCTAAAATAAAGACCGCAATGCCCAATATCTTTTATAAATAATTCGCAAAACTTATGAGCGGAAGTATCCATTATCAATTAATTTTTATATAGATAAGCTTTGGCTTTTAAAGCTTATAAACAGTATACTTTTCGAGAAAATATAAGATTAAATAATTCAACGCTCTGTTTACAGCCGCAAGCATTGGCTCGAGTCCCAGCGGGGCGCCCTTGTTGTCAATTTCGGATCGCAAACAGCGAACTAGTGCTTGCTTGCACTTTCTCAAAATTATAAAAAATTATGGAATGTACAATAAAGTAATTATAGGTGGTATGCGGGCGAAGCCGCGAGTGGGCTAGTTCTATGTATATATATGTGATTATCTATCTTAATACTCACGAGGCACAGCAGCAGCGAATCTCGCCGCGTCCTCCATTAGTCGTTGTCGTAGTTCGTGTCTTCCTATGTTGGGTGGTCCTATGAGGACAATGGGTCGTTTGTGGGATGCTCGTGGGTAGTATAACGCTACTTCTTCGTAGGTTAGGATCTCTTCTTGTTCGTATTCTGTAATTGTTAAGTTAATTATAAGACATTAGGAAAAAAATAAATAACTAATAAATTATATTTCATTAATATTAATAAACTAATTGTTTAATCTTTTCATAAATTAACACACGATCCTTTAAGTAGAATCGTAGCATAGGATCTATTGCGATAATAAAAAAATCAACAATCAGTGCACGTACGAGTATACGTATGTATATAACATGTAAATAAAGTAATATGAAAAGTCGTTGTATAATCTTTACTTCGCGTTAATATTATGTTATTATTATTATTAATGAGGTTTATCACATATTTATATGTTACTTAATATCGACATCATGCATTTATACGTAATATTTATATACTCCTTCTCCCCTTTATATATAAGTCCCATTCATTCAATTACGGTAGTATACAAACCTCCTCCTCCCCTTTCTCTTTTTTCGGGGAAAAAAGAGAAAGGGGAAAAATATATATCATGGATATCCAGCTTACATCGTATACAATTAACTTTCCTACGTTCTCTTCCCTCCCTTTCTTACCGTCGACGCCCGCCGCAGTATACAGGGGGTACCCCGCCTCGCTGGTGGGCTTGCGCGGCTTGCGGCGGCGCGCGCGCGCGCACAGCAGCGTGGCGCCCTTGCGCGCGCGCCGCGCCCCCTCGCCCGCCTCCCCCGCCAGGGACAGCTTCATGGATTCACGTCTGTTGGAGAATGAGATAATTTGTATATATATAAAATTACTTTAAAGGCCAGTCGTGGCGCAGCGGCACGAAGTGTGCCTGTAAATCGACTGGTTGTGGGTTCAATTCCCACTCGAGAAGATGAAATATTTATTTACATTTATATTTTCATTTCTTCGCTCTGGTGTTGAGGGGAAAACGCGGCGTGGAATTCCGCCACTCAACACGCAATGCCTCCAGATATTGGTGGAAAATGGGGAACGGAGTGTCTTAATACTAGGATACCTCTGCCTACCCTGCTGAGTCTAGGATATGACGTAAAGCTGAAAAAGAAGACTTTCTTTCGGACATACTTCATTCACATTTAATACTCTTGATAGTGTAAAAGCGTTAAGAAACGGACCATGTGCCAAAAAAGACTGTAAGTTTTGGTAAGTAATAAAGTTTTATCTGTTTACTCCTAACTTTTTACAAAACAAATATGTAAATAAAATTAATATTTATTTTTAAATTGTAGTACTATAGCAGATATCACTTATCCTTTTATTTATTATCATATTTAATACAGCGTTGGAACTCAGACCTACAATGCATTCTCCACCATACTAAAATCTATAAAAAATATATAGTACATACTGATGTTGAAAAGCTTGACTCGGTATCAACCCCGCAAGAGTCTGGTCCTCCTCGCCCTCACGGAACGCCTGCCACCAGTTCGGGTCTTCTCTACTGATTACATGTAACACATCTCCTTTTTGAAAACTAATACCTGTAATTAGGAAAAGATTGAAGATGACATAAAGAATAATTTTAAAATGACAGGTTTTCAAGCAACGGGAACGACGTGACAAGAAGGCGGCTGACCGAGCTCGCGGCAGGGGATGTAGACGTCGTCCTCGGGGTCGTAGTCGAAGTGCGCGCGCACGTGCAGCACGCGGTGCGCGGGCGGCGGCGCGGCGCGCGCGCGCGGCGCCAGCACCAGCGCCAGCGTGCCCGCCAGCGCGCCCAGCACCTGACACACCTCGTGCACCGACTTGCCGCGCATCGCCACGCCGTTCACCTCCAGCAGCTGCGTATAAAAATTAAAGACACATAACAGTATAATAAATATATAATTTATATAATTTAACATCTGTATAATTTTGCCGATATAAGATGAACATATAATATATTATATACACTGTGTCCTTTAGCTTCACACTTTATTCCGTGTAATAAGTATAGTCTTTCGTTTATGGATTTACTTCGTATTATCAAATTCAAATGACTATTAGTTAAGAATCAATTATGGCATATAAAAACTAAATTAAAAAGATCTCATATAATTCAGACGTTGCAAGACTGGGCATGAGGCTGTCTATATAATTGGACAGTTCATGATTGGAATTATACAACATTCCGAGTGAAAACTTTAAGAATTCAAATAACATAACAATAATTAAATAATCCTAATCAAAAACTTAAAAAAAATTAAACATTATTCCCACCTCATCTCCTTCATGAAGCAAGCCCGATTTCTCCGCGGCACCGCCCCTCACTATCCTACCAATGATTACCGCTTCACCCTCATTTCTTACTGTAGCACCTGTGTATGAAAAAAATAATTTATTATATGAAAAATTGAAACCACTTCAAATACCTGTCAATTACCTAGGGACTCATAATATATAATTAAGTTCCCTCCAGAAATCCATATCTCTAAATATTAATCAATTGATTTCGTACCATATTATAAATCGAAAAGGATCACATAAAGAGGACTTCAGACACTCGGTAGGATTAACACAAAAGATTTGTATCTCCACTCCGCCTATTTCATAATATTTACAAAAACAAAAATTTATTGTAGCACTATGTAACAAATTGTCTCTACTTGTCCCATATTGGGTAAAGGACAAAAATTTTAAAAGATTTTTTTCACACTTCACGCTGTACATAGCAGGGCAGCCAGAGGGGACCTGGAAACTTAGTGTGAAGACATTCTGTTCTCATTAGGACATTTCGGTGCCATCCTTCCGCCGAATTCTGGATGCATTGGAGCTCAGCGCCGCGCCTTGCCTCATTACCAGAGCGAATAAACGTAAATATTACCTAAATATTTCATTTTCTAGAGTGGGAAACCACAACTTGTCGCGTTAACAGTCTCACATTTGTGCACCAGCCCCACAATTGGCTTCTAAATAAAGATAACAGATAAATATTTTATTAAAAATAACTCACCAAGTGGTTCATTAGTTTTTTCTATTTTGATAATTTTAATGTTCTCGCTGGAGTCGTCCGGCGAGTTAGGTAAGTACTTATCGTCGCCCTTGTAGTTATTGCCAGTCTGAAAAATTATTAATAATGTTTAATTGCGTTATTAAAAAAGACCAGTATGTACTGTTGGAGATGGTCGCAAGTCCAAATCATATTAAAATACTACTCCCGGTCTCTTTTAACCAGATCAGAATAAAGTAATAAAATAATTATTCCAAATATTTTATTTTTATCGATGCAACAAAGCAAATTAATACATTTTTAATTATATAAGAAAGAAATAAAACCATAATGTAAAAATGTTCCATTTCCACTCTATAAGCTCCGAATTTGTTAATTTCCAAGCCAAAACCTTTATTTAAGTAAAAACCCCCTACCTTATTTCTCTTCCCTCTGTTAAAGCACGAAGGGTCTAACAATGCTGCAGCCTGGTCGTGCGCCTGTATCAGACTCTCCACTTCCAAGCCTCCCAATATCGATAGTAGTTCCGCTGCGACCCCGGACGTCTCACCGCCTGATGCTGTATGGGATCCAAGTACGTCTATACACTGAAAATTATTTTTTTAGTTATTTATAATCCATATATAAGTATTAATAAAATAAAAAGATTTATTTGTAATTTCGCTATTGTGTCTTAGTTGAGAGTTATTTTAAAACCAATAGACTGAAAGTTTATTTAAGTCTATTTAATTAATTTTTTTTAGCTTTACGCTGCATTCTGCATATAACAGGATAGGCAAAGGGAAAGTTTGTCAACCTTTTAAGACATTAGACACTTTCCGTCGAATTTCTGAAGCCTTGACTGGCGGAATTTGAAAAATAATAAACTTGAAAAATAATTATAATATATCTTTGAGTAGGTTTCTAAATCACAATCAATGCATGGAGCTATGTACACATATATAACATATACTCGTATGTCATCTAGTAGAAAAATACTAATTTATGACGTAATGTAATACTGTTTTATCTAGAGTAAACAAAAGTCAAAATATTTCTAGTCTTTCTTTAAACCATTTTTTATTAATATTTAAATGCATACTTTTATTAACATAAAAAATATCAACCTTAGATGTTTTAAACCCCAAAGAAGTTATATTTGATTATTTTTACTTTGGAAAAATCGGAATTAAACCTACAACTATATTTTTTTTTCTAAAAAGGTCAAAACTAAAGACAAATAGACTCTCGTCTCTCATTACTAATTAAAAACTAATTAAACCAAAAATAATATTAATTATTAGTTAAAAAGTTATAAAAACTATAGTATAACAAAGAAAGGCATTCACAAGTAAGTGTTCAATATTCATGCTATTAAATGAAAGCCAGTTCTAAAGAAAGGTATTCGTTTGAGCTGACTTTTTTTGATTTAAAATTTTCTTTCAGTTTTCCATTCTATCGAAGCGTATTTCATCTTTATTTTAGCTGAGTTTTTTTAATATCACGTTGCATCCCGCATAAGGCAAGGTCGGCATTGGGAACGTAGTATTAAGGCACTCCTTTCTCCACTTTCCGCCGAAAATTATTTGCTTTGCCTTGTTACCAAAGAAAAGGAGTTAAATAATATTAAATATTTCATTTCCTTGAGTGGGGATGAAACCCATGACCGCCGCATTTACGTCTGTAATGCTTATGCTACTGCGCCATGACGACCTCTAACATACTTTTTCGTTGACTTAATAATATTATTTATACTAAATATGCCTACTTTCGAGTAATAATGAGATACTAAAGGTATGTAGAAGAGGTATGTAGAAGTCTAGAAGTCATACTATTATCTTAGACGCAGAGCTGCCTATGAATTGAAAACGAATGAAATAGCATTCTTACTGACAATACTAATATTTTCGTACAAATGTCGATGACATATGTCGATCCAAAAATAGATAAGCAAAACACATTTAGGTCCCCTATGCCTATCCTGCTATATGCGGGATACAGCGTGAAGCTAAATAAACTCACATCCTTCAATCGATCGGTAGCCCGATGCGTCTGTGGCGGACACAACCCAGGTCTCTTATGCCTAACAGCGGTAAGCACTGCTGATCTGGTCGCCAATGCAGTTCTGAGTGCAGGACAGAGGAGGACAGTTGCAGCCCCCGCTACTCTTGCAGCTAAAGCACTCTCGCCGTTCGAACTGAGCGCCTTTTGTACCCTGGTTAGCGCTGCACATACTTCTTGGTAATCTGGAAAAGGAAGTAAATGTTATGAAAGTCTACTTAAGTAAACAAAACGTTAAAATATTTATTTATTAATAATTTTAACGCTATCGTGGCACATTAGTGTGAGGCGCACAGTTGTGGGTTTGATTCTCACTCCAATTGGGGTTTACTTATTAATTTTACAAAACCCGGCGTGGAATTCCACCACTAAACATCCAATGTGTCGAAAAATGGACAGTATGTGGAGAACGGCATGTGGACAGCTATAGACAGAGGGAACCTATTATAGGTTCCCTATAATAAGTACAAAATTGAAGACTTTGCGAAATAGTACAAAATTGAAGACTTTGAACAGTTGCCGTAATTACCACTTATAGTGTATAATAAAAATATTTAAAAAGTGTTATAAATTTATAATAATAAATTGATAATAGTCTTACATTTTATATGTTGTAATTTTAAAAGATTAAACAAGACTTTCATAGAAATAGCAAACACAATGAAGGATTCATATCTTTGAGATATATAATAGGAACAATATACACAAATTATCTATAAATAATGACTTGAGGTAAAGAATAGAATATAATATAGGCGAAAGAAAGAATAGAGTATACTACAAATTATACTCCATTCTGTCTTTTCCAAACTCTAAAAGCTTTTGCCTCTATTATTTTCGTTGAGGCAAAGTTAGAGGTCGTTTTCAAATTCCTTTTTTTCCGCAAAATCAGTTTCGGTAAAGGCGTTCGAGTTTTGAGCGGTGGTCATTAAAAGTTCCGATGGATACTGATGGAATACACAAAAATGTGGAACTGGACCAAATAGCCTAGAAAAGATATTTATTGAGGTATCTTTTAATGATTATATATAGCTTATATATTATTTTGCCTCATGCTGTATCCCGTATGCAGTTGTGGGTTCGATTCCACCCAGGAGAAAAAAAAAGAACACGCAATTCCTCGAAAAATTGGGAGGAACTGGGGAACGGCAATTCACACTAATCTTCCACTTACGATGACTTTTGAGACGACAAAAGAATAAACGAAAAGAGACAAAGCGAAACATTACTAGGATCATCCAAACATCATACGAACAAGCCGAGTGTAACATAATCTCTCTAAAGTAGTAACCCACAGGCCAATATTAAACGATCGGACTAGTGGACCGGAAGTAACGAGGCCCTGCGGTGAACAGATTCATAATTGGTTTATATAATATCTGTGCTTTTCCACCGGAACGGACGGTGGGAGTTTCTGAATATTTATTTATTAAAATAGTAGTAAGTATGATCATAACAAAATTCTATCAAGGCCCAGAATAAATTATTTTTATTTCCCCGCTATGGCATGGAAATTGAGCGGCGTTGAGCTCTGCTATTTATCATGCAATGTGGCAAACTCGGAGATCGGAATATCTTGATACTACGTTTTTTCTGCTACTCTACTATGTGTATAGTGACACTAGATGAGTGGATCCGTCGTGATTTACGCAACTCAACGCAGTCTTGCCAGAACGTTAATATTTGATATTTTCTAATGTTAAAACAAAATACTCCAACAACATAGATTTTACTTTATTTCTTTATCTTCACGTTGCATAGCACTGTTAGCAGGGAACACGAGAAGCTAAAGCTTAAGACACTTCCGTTCCCCACTTGCCGAATCTGGAGGCATTGCGTGTTGAATGGTGGAACTTAACACCGCGCTTAACCTCATTACCTCGTATTAAATATTTCATTTCCTGACTACAAATCGTATCCACAACGCATTATTATCGCACGCTCGTGCCGACGCCCCGACCGACCTCAAATTGCCTAAAATAATTAACCAACATAACCATACTTAACTACGTTACCCTATTACCTACCGACACATACTTTATTATCAGCTTCACGCTGTATCCCGCACACAGCAGGGTAGGCAGAGGGAACCTAGTGTCGAGACATTCCGTTCCCCACTTTCTGCCGAATTATGGAGGCATTGCGTGTTGAGTGGCAGAACTCAACGCCGCGCTTAACCTCGACACCAGAGCGAAGAAATGAAAATATAAATTTAAGTAAATATTTCATCTCCTCGAGTGGGGATCGAACCCACAACCAGTCGGTTTTACTTCGTCGTCACACTTCGTGCCGCTGCGCCACGACCGGCCTCTATATTATACACTGTATATATAGAACCTATTAAGTTAATATAATTTTACGACAAAACACACTTTCTCATACATAATGCTGTAAGCCCGCTCGTAGTTTATGGGGGCTGAGCGTTTGTGGACGAAGCTATTTATGGGGATATTATGGCTAATTTAGTATTTCGGGTTTATCTGAGCAAATCGCCACTGGTTTTGGTTATTAATGTTTTTAGAGGACGTTTATAGAAAATGTTGTATATTATTACATTAGTAGGCAGGAGGAACCTGGGAACCTAGAGAGCGGACATTCTGTTTCCATTAATACACTTCCGTTCGTCCGTTTTACGCCGAATTCTGGGTGCATTGCGTGTTTTGTGGCGAAATTCAATGTCGCGATTTGTCCCGTTACCAGAGCGAGGTGATGAAAAATGGAAATATATAATTTTTTCGAGTGGGAATTGAACCCACGACCTGTCGCGTTTACAGTCGCAGTCGCTTGTGCCTCTGCGCCATGACTCATAATATAATATTGCCGTAAGCTGGTTAAGCTTATTTACTTAACACAATTTTTATTATGCATATATTTTTTACTGTCTAACAAAACATGAAGCTCTTTTTTAACTGACGCGTCAGTCATGTAGCTGTGACGTCAGTTGAATGACGCTGATTTATATACGTCTATTCAGATAACAAAAAATAATTAAATATAAAAAAGGGCAATAGATAACGCGACAATAGAAGCAGCACTGACTGAAGTGCAATTAGAAACAACATATAATTAAATTTTACACAGAAATTGCAGTAAACCTACAGTAAAGCTAAAAAAGTTGTAATTTAACGAATATTAAACTCATTATGATATAACCTTTTTTTAGCTTTGCACTGTGTTCCAGTGTTAAGACACTCCGTTCTCCACTTGCTTCCAGAATTCAAGACATTATGTGTGGAGTACAGAATATTTTTTTCTCTCAAAGAATATTCAAATTGAGGCGTAAAATGTGACTGTAAAATGAATGGTTGTGGATTCGAACCTCACTCAAGGAAATAAAATATTTATTTAAATGTTTATTTCCATTTCTTCACTGTTGTGTAGCGGCAAGCCGGGATTTGCGTTCTCCCATTCAACACAATGCTTCTAGAATTCGGCGGAAAGTGAGGAACGGAGTGTCTTAACATTACGTTCCCTCTGCGGGGTACGCAAAGGGAACCTAATGTTAATGCTATGTGCGGGGTGCAGCGTGATTATTGTTATTTTTTAAATAAACTTTTAAAATATTCTTATCTTTAACTTACCAACAAGTGCATACAGCTGTGTAGCCTCATCACTGGCGTCCTCCTCGTAAGCATCATTAATGAAGGCGGTACTGGAAGGGGGGTTCGACTCCAACGCTTGTAACTTGTGGGAACCTCGAAGTGAATTTCGGAGGAACTCATTCTGGGCGGCGATTCGTTCCTCCGCTTCTTTCCTTTGACGGAGTTGTTCCTGTAAGAAAAACAAACGATGTTTAACGTTTGTTCATAATATATTAATTGAAAAATTTAAAAAAAAATAATAAACAGGAATCAGGTATTTTTGTTTACTGTGTTCCTTCGCATTGTACAATTTAAATATAAAACGAAAAAGTGAGTACTACGTAGTGGTGGCGTCCTGCTAATAGCAGAGTAGGCGGAGGGAACCAAATGTAAAGACACTCGTTCCCCAAGCACCGCCAATTTTTTTCTCAGCTCTACGCTGTTGCCTTGGTCAGCAAAGCAAAGATATGAAAATATTAAGAAATAATAATTCATTTCAACAAGTGCCAATCGAACCCACAACCGTCGCGTTACATCTACATACTTGTGCGCCACGACGACCTCAAATATCTTATGAACAAAATTGAAAACCACGAGCAAAAACGCAATTTATCTCAATCTTAGTTTTAGATGATATTTTCTACTAAACCATAGAAATTTCTATAAGACAGATCAATAAGATAGGCAAAATTGATTGTTGAATACTATATTTGTAATACACCTTAGTGCTTCGAGTGAGGAGAATATGATACATTCGAATAATTTAGACAACATCTGAGGAGTGATGTCGAGTATAACAACAGACAAGACAACTGACGGGTTACCTATTGACGTTTCTCCTTTAACCTGTATAGGGTAATTTGATAATATACATCATATATATGCTATTTATATATGTATAGTTTGGCAGCGCAGTCTAAATGTAAACGCGGCGGTTGTGGATTTGAGTCTCAATTCAGGGAATGAGTTTTTTAAATATTCTTATTTCAGTAACAAGAAAAGCACGGCGTTTAGTCTCGGTCTCGTCGAGTGGCAGAGTTGAAAGCTGCACCTTGGTACCAGAGCGAAGAAATGGAAATAGTAATCGAACTCACAACCGTCGCGTTACAATCGCACATTTGTGCTCCTACGCTATGATGAGTAATTTAACTAGAAAAAAAATAGAAACAACTTTTTCCTCCTCCCACAATATAATCGACCAAAAAGCTATTAAAAATTTTTCATCCACCTCGTCTATGGTTAGTGAAAAACGACAGACATTTCATCCCCTAGCAATTTCCACGTTATATCGACGAGGCCGCCCGACAGTTCCTTTTCACATTCAGTAGGTGGGGACTCGGACCCCAGGTCTCCCAGATCTACGTCATTTTAGCAAGACTGAAATTTTGAGGATTAATAGTCAAAGTCTACAGAATATGTAGTTAAGATTGTATGTGTACTTACTAACATGAAAGTGAGTGGTAGGGCCAATTTAAAATACACGCTCACCTACGTTATAGTAGAAGCGCTCGTATTTACGTGTGTTTCTAAGAATAAAGTAAAAAATATATTTTTATTACCAGACTATTTATGTGGGCCTTTACTACTGCCAGACGTCCTAAAAGTTGTTAAATTTGATGCCAACTCCTACTATTCAAGACCCCGATGGCTCAATCATCCTCCCAGACAGAGATGTACCTTTATTTAGCGCTACCTCTGAAAGGGTTGGACCCTTTCAAGTTGACTACATATTAGACTAATAGTCCTCAAATTTCAGCTTTGCTAAAATGACGTATGTCTTGGGATCTTGAGCCATAAGTACTGCACCAGCAGCTAATGCTCCCGAACGATTTATTCCTCGAATTTCCTTTTTGAATTAATAGAAGCCTATTTTTGGATTTGTTATTGGTATCGTGGGTAAATTCTTGGTTGTTTTTTTTTTATATTGTGGTGTATTNGACTGGTTGTGGGTTCGATCCCCACTCGAGGAGATGAAATATTTACTTAAATTTATATTTCCATTTCTTCGCTCTGGTGTCGAGGTTAAGCGCGGCGTTGAGTTCTGCCACTCAACACGCAATGCCTCCAGAATTCGGCAGAAAGTGGGGAACGGTGTGTCTTAACACTAGGTTCCCTCTGCCTACCCTGCTGTGTGCGGAATACAGCGTGAAGCTAATTTAATTTTTAATTTAATTTTTATATATGTATAGTTTGGCAGTCTAAATGTAAACGCGGCGGTTGTGGATTTGAGTCTCATTTCAGGGAATGAGTTTTTTAAATATTCTTATTTCAGTAACAAGAAAAGCACGGCGTTTAGTCTCGTCGAGTGGCAGAGCTGAAAGCTGCACCTTGGTACCAGAGCGAAGAAATGGAAATAGTAATCGAACTCACAACCGTCGCGTTACAATCGCACGTTTGTGCTCCTACGCTAAAATGTTCTGATGAGTAATTTAACTAGAAAAAAAAATAGAAACACACAACTTTTTCCTCCTCCCACAATATAATCGACCAAAAAGCTATTAAAAATTTTTCATCCACCTCGTCTATGGTTAGTGAAAAACGACACACATTTCATCCCCTAGCAATTTCCACGTTATATTGACGAGGCGCCCCGACAGTTCCTTTTCACATTCAATAGGTATTAGACTGGGACCCCAGGTCTCCCAGATCTACGTCACTTTAGCAAGGCTGAAATTTTGAGGATTAATAGTCTAATATGTAGTTAAGATTGTATGCGTACTTACTAAGGTGAAAGTGAGTGGTAAACTTAAGATACACGCTCACCTACGTTATAGAAGAAGTGCTCGTATTTACGTATGTTTCTAAGAATAAAGTAAAAAATATATATTTATTAACAGACTATTTATGTGGGCCTTTACTACTGCCAGACGTCCTAAAAGTTGTTAAAATTGGTGCCAACTCCTACTATTTCAAGACCCCGATGGCTCAATCATCCACCCAGACAGAGTTGTACCTTTATTTGGCGCTACCTCTGAAAGGGTTGGGCTCTTTCGAATTAGTGAGTACTGTCTTGACTACATATTAGACTAATATTCCTCAAAATTTCAGCTTTGCTAAAATGGTGTGTCTGGGGGCCTTGATCTTGAGCCATAAGAAGTACTGCACCTGCAGCTAATGCTCCCGAACGATTTATTCTAGCGCTCTCCTCGAATTTCCTTTTTGAATTAATAGAAGCCTATTTTTGGATTTGTTATTGGTATCGTGGGTAAATTCTTGGTTGTTTTTTTTTTATTGTGGTGTATTGATTGTGGGTACGTAATAATAGTTATTGAGATATTGCAAAAAGATTATTTGGAAGAGGGGTTACTGAATTAAAAATGAAAATTTAGTTATTTTCTAGTTTCTTGCAGTAGTTGTACAAACTATCGTTTATTTTATTTAAAAATAAAAAGAAAATGTTCAAACAAAAAAAATATTGAATTCAAGCAGTACGCGTCCCAACTGCACTATAACCACGTCTATTAATAACTTGTTTTAGCTTCACGCTGTATCCCGCATATAGCATGTCAGGCAGAGGGAATCTAGAGTTAAGACACTGTTCCTGAATTTCAGTCCTAAGTTCGAAACATTGCGTGTTGAATAGTTACTAGAGCGAAGAAATGAAAATACTTCATATTTGCATGGAAATCGAACCCACAACCATCGCGTTCACCACAACGACCACCTAATTACTAATTATAATAGTAAATCACACTAAACCACAATAACATTATATTCCTAAATACACGATATACGTATATACAGTAAATGTTTGAATGTATAACCTGTCAAATCAAATATTGACAGTACGGTAATTAGCATAACAGAAGGAGACCTTACGCTTGGTGAATGACGTCACCGTGCCACGGTGGTACGGTGTTTGATTTGCACCGTACAATGTGACTTTCACGCGTCTTTTATTTGACTACAAATAATGTCATTATTTTGTTTAGTGAATAAGTTGGTAATATTATTTACATCAGTAAGTTACTTTAAATAGTCATTGCTTTAGAGTATTATTTTGTAAAAATTGATAATTATTAAGTTTTATTATGATTTTTTTATTACTTTTAAGTTTTAACCTTTAATCTATAATAAATTGAAATAAATACTCGTGGTGTATAGACAAGATACATGATGACTAACGTCATGTAATATAGCCTATCGCCTTCCTTGAGAAATGAACTATACAATACGAAAATAATTTTAAATTCAATTCAGTAGTTCCTGAGATTAGCACGTTCAACCAAACAAACCTTTTAATTTCATTATATTTGTATAAATATAGAAATACAACAAATAGTATTATTAGAACCGAATGAAAATAGATTTGACATTGCCTTTAGTTTGGCAGTCACTAAAAAGTCACTTGAGTCACTAGTTCAATGACAGACAACCAGTGATATCATAAGAATCATCGAAATATAAAAGACATTTTCCAGAAAACATTTATATAAAATTGGCCGAAACTAAATTTGAAACCGCACCTTTTGGAAAACCGCCCAAGACGACGCGATCGCGACGGTTGGTTTCTATTCTCTACGATTTTTTTCCGTTTTATTTAAAAAAAAGGTTAATAATAAACCTAAGTAAGATAGTTTTCCTGTTAAAAGCTAACTAAAGCTTTTGTTCCCCTAACAATGTACAAAAGACTAGGTAAATAATTAGTAACTCGTTCAGAAACTTTCAGCGTAATACAAATTCTATTTTATCTAGAATATAGTTTACGAGAAAATTGTAATATATTAATATTTGACTTAGCCTCCATTATCAAATAGAATACAAAAGATTTTTTAGTCGAACCATTAGTTTCTAAGATTAGGGTGATCAATCAAGCAAAATTTTAAACTTTATAATATAATATTAAACATTTCATGATTTTACTCACAATATTTTTTTTGCTTAGTAAGTAGAGGAATCCTAGTATTAAGACTCTGTTTCTCACTTTAAGCCGAATTTTTCGAGACATGTCGTGACGGAACTGAACGCCGCGCTTTGATTTCTTCTTACTATATAGTACAACTAACAATTTTAAAAATATAATCATATAATACAAATAAAAAAGAAATATCCTAATATATCATATCGGCTTTACATTTTAATAAAAGCCCACAAAGCCGAGGTTTTGTAACCAGCTTTATATTCTTTTAACGCCCGTATGTTTGTAAAAGGGAAACATTAACATTGTATCGCACACTTTCAACTTTCATTCGTACATAAAAAAACGTTTTTAGTGGTAGTAGTAACAGTATGATCGTAGGTTTGAATTTGAGTGGTTATTTAAGAAATATCAAGACCGTCGTGGAGCAGGGGCATAGGTGACGGTAAGCAGTTGTGGGTTCCATTCCCACGATAGTAGAATATTTTATATTTCCGTTTCCTAGCTCTGGTAACCAGGCAAAACGTTGAGATGCGCTATTCAACACGAAATGCTTACAGAATTCTGTAGAAAGTGGAGAACGGAAGTATCTTAAGGGGAACAGAGTGTCTTAACACTAGACTCCCAGGTTCCCTCTGCCTATGTGCCAATAATATACACAATTTAGCTATTAAATTTACAATCAATAAGAATATCCTTCTAAAAAGAAGCAGTCCTACTGTAAAACGACAGAAGATACAGCTTCGAAAACGATGAGAAAAAAAGAGATATATTTTTTTAAAGCTAAAAATATATCAAAAGACATTTGAATAGCTAAAAATGCCTTATATGGTAAATTCTTATAAGAGAAATGCACCGCAGTAGGTATGCGAGTGTTACAACTTTGCATTTCCAGTCCGCGTACCTAAACGTAGCGAGGTAACGTTTCTAGAACATTTTATATAGAAGTAAACAAGCACAAAGAGTGGGACTACCTATAAGTATAGTATATGGGGTCATAGCAGCGTATGAATGTAATCGCGACGAATGTAGGTTCGATTCCCAATGACCTTCATTTTCGCGTTTCTTTAACAAAAACTTTCCACAATACAACACCTAATGTCTTGAAAACTGGACTGAAAGTGGGGGACATTATTTACCATAGCCTTATAAATGAAAATCGAAACTGCAACCATTGCGTTAATACGCTAATAATAATAAATAATTAATAATACGCTAATAATAAACGTCTAATAATAATGTTCATAATTAACATATTTGAATTGTGTTATATTTTGGAAATAGCTATATGTTTGTTGTTTGTTAGACTCGTTAGACTTGCGGTTACACTGACATTAGAATGAACAATTAAGTTAAGTGATGTACCGCGGTTTAGTAAATATATTATTAATAGTTTCAGAAATATTTTTCTTAGCTCAGTAATAAAACCCTGCGTTTTCCACAGAATTCTCGAGACTTTGTGTGTAGAGTGGCGGAACTCAACGCCACGTTTACGTGGCGTCAAAATAACTATATTCCTTTAATATTTTATTTTAAATGTAGATAACAATTGAAATACTTGTTAATCCTTAAAACTAATAATTTTTGCAACTCAACATATAAATTGAAATAGTTTAAACTTTAACTTCAATTAAGTAACAATTGTTTTTATTGAAAAAATTGTATAAAAACAGTACACCAGTAAACTTTACAAACAAATCTATACGAAATCTAGTTACACAACATATGACGTCACAGCCCAGAGGGAGTGTCGTAGATACACATACACACACAAACTCACACACAACATACATACATAATTTGTATATGTATATACGTACATATGCTACGCTGTTATGCTATACACGTAGCTATACTCGTACAGCCACACTGCGGTTGTGAGATACTATTTATAGTCCACGAGAAGGCCGTACTATCAAAATTGTATAAATAGTCTTGTATTAGGCCATGTGATAACTAGAAATAGCTTTGGGCTTTGGACTTTTCCTTTTTGTAATTTTTAGTTCTAACTTAGGCTTTGAGGCCAGTGGTGGTGAAGGGGCAAAAGCGTGTGGCTGTAAACGTGACAGGTTATGGGTTTCATTCCCACTCGAGGAAATATATATTTTTAAATCATATTTCCTCACTCTGCTAAAGAAGCAAAATTGAGTTTCGTTACGCAACACGCGTGTTGCTTGCCTCAAGAATTCGGCGAAAAGCGGAGAACGGAAGTGTCTTAATAGGGACGGATTGTTTTAACCTAGTGTAGGTTCCTAGATTCCCTTTGCCTACCCTGCTATAAACGGGATACAGCATGAAGCAAAAACATGCATGAGGCCAAAGTGTGCATACGCTATAATTGCAGGTACTATCTTTTCTCGAGATAATGAATTATTTTTATCAGACAAGATGGTTTTTCGGGCGAAAAGTAGAGAACGGAGTTTCTAGACTTTAGATTTAGGATATAAAATAAAGCTGGAATAAGAACTAATATGTTTTTTTTCAGCGTAACCACAAGGAGAGGGAACTGTGGAGTAAGTTTAGTTCGCAACTTTTAGTTACGCATATGTGTTTAGTTTTTACGAGTACAAGTCGATAGCTCGTTCACTTCTTTTACAAGCTTCTGTTATAACTTATCAGTTTCAAGTATTTTTACCCATTGCAAAGTAGACAGAGGCAATTTAGTGTTAAGATACTCCATTCTCCATTTTCTGTTGAATTACCTAGGTATTGTACGTTGGTGGCGGAATTCAACGCCGATGATTTTTTTTAATATAGTATGTAAAAATCTGGCTGGTTTTAGTACCATTAAGTATGACATTCTGAAGATGCAATAAATAAAAAAAACTAGTTCCCGCAATTTTTAATTTTTTTTTCAAGCGAGCAAACTAAACGTATGTGACAAAGAAATTCGGTACATTTTAAAGTTTTATTCCAAAAATGGTAAAAATGTGACGAATGTCGCGAATAAAATTTGTGCAGTTTACGGACCTAATGGGGTATCAATAAGAATAGCACCAATATGGTTCAAGCGTTTCAAGTCTTGAAATTTTAGTGTGAAAGATGAGGTTCACTCTGGACGTCCTGTCACAGATAAAATCAGTGGCATCTTTCAGAAAGTGGATCAAGATCAACATATAAGTAGCTACGACATTGCTGAAGAACTGGATGTTGATCATAAAACAGTTTAACGTCATTTATGAAAGTCTGGGTACAAAAAAAACTTGATATTTGGGTACCACATGATGTTACTAAGAGAAACCTAATGCAACGTGTTTCCATTTGCGATTCTTTTGTTGAAACGTAACAATTCCAAACCATCTATAGCCACGCAGCAAAAATTGGGAGAGCTTGGCTGGGATGTGTGTATGCATCCTCGGTATAGGCCTGACCTTGCTCCATCAGATTTCCACCTTTCGGTCATTGCAGAACTCTTTAGGAAGCATAAAGCTAACCTCAAAACAACACTGTGAACACTTATTAATCAAAACTCTCAAAAATTTCTACAGGAATGGGATCATAGCACTACCATAGCCAGATCAAAGAAGGCAACAAGTCATCGATCAAAACGGCACATATGTTATATAGCGCTCGGTGTCACAGGCGGAAAACTTATTTAATATTATAATATGTCCGTCTGATAGGCGGCCGAGCGCCACAAAACGCTGACAAAGGAGGAGATCGGGTGAACAGCGCCGGTGGGAAAGGAATTTCTTCCGTTCCCACACTTATTATTCCATCGTGGAGTAATTAAGTCGTAGGTTAAGTTAGATTTAGTTAGGTTTAGATTCAATATTGTTTCTCCAAAATTGAGAACAATTATATATAAGTTAGATTAATTTAGGTTTAGACAGATTACTGTTCTTCCAACATTGAAGGCAGTAGTCTTAGATATAGTTTAGTTTTAGTTAAAATTTGTGTATTTTAATTTTAAATTTTATTAATATAAGTTTAAGATATAAAAATCGTATTTTCTTAACCCTCCAATTGCAGCCTACGTAACTCATACATATTATAAATAAATAAAAAATTATACCTAAGAAAAATATTTTCGTTTGTATGAAGAATAGGAAAATATTTTTGCCCCTACCTTATATGTATGTAATGGCTGTTGAAATATCGGCTGATAGAGCTAACTACTTAATGTGATCTTCGAAGTTAATCGGAGATTATCCGCAGATCACAACATTTTCTATGTACATATTCGTAAAGTAGTATAGCAACACTACAGCCTTTATGTTCGATTTGTAGCGCATTTAGGACACGTTAGACTTACTTATGTAAGTCTGATGACCACCAGCTGATGGTTATGTTTTCCACACTCCAATTTCTAAGGTCGCTGACATTACCCTGACCAATAATTTTTCCCCAAAATAATTATTAACTTGCTTCATTTTTTGAACGTTCAATAATTTACCACATCAGATCTGAGAAAACGACGGAAGGAACTCAACGAGATTTTTCACAAATAGAAAATTTAAAGAGAACAGAACAATGAAACCTCTACAACGTTTAATTAAAAATTCCACTAAATTAAATAACTCACATATTCGCAAATTTAAATATTCCAATTAACGTTACGTTACGAAAAAGAAAAAAAATGGTGGAAAACGCAACAAAAATCGGTGTAAAACCTCATTCAAAACTATGCGCTGGGCCAAAGTTAAAGCTGCTAATTAGTGAAGCTTTCCAGATGAGTTCATTCAAATGGTAGCAACTATTACAAAAGTGTCTTTTTCACTTCACAGAGAATATTTTATAGCGTCTCTAATGAATTTTCTTCTATTCATCATATATGACATTTTTTTTATTAAAAATGTCAGAATTGAATAGCAGTTTTGGCGCAATTTTTTTTAATTAGTTCAGATCAAGTAGATCTGGTATTAGTTTGGAATATTTTATTATTTTTTTCAAGATATACTAGCGTAGCGTGTGTAGCCTGAATTTGCTCTTCTTGGCTTCGTTCTCATTATTTCGTCAATTCACACATCAGTATAGATGGTGAAAACCTAGAACCATTCCCCAGTTACCGTCGAATTTTCAAGACATTCCGTGTTGGTGGAACACAAAGCCAAAAAAATAAACCAGCAATTTTATGTTTTCCGAAAAAAATATCATATAGCATTTAAAAATAAAATGTATAATTACAGCATATGGCTAGGACTGTAGGATGTATATATGTATATAAAACGAAACTCTCTCAAAGTTAGCTGGCGCGAATATAGTCATTATGCATATTTTATTTGACGAAAGTCATTTAACACGGCATTACGACCAACGGCGTGGAAGTGACGATGTTTTTGACTGCTAAGTAAGGCCAGCCTAAATACTTTTTCACTTTAATTTTTTTCTAGTTTCACGCTGTATCCCGCATATAGTAGGTTAAACAAAAGGAACGCAACCCCATTTATAAAGATATTGTATGTTGAGTGGTAAAACTCAACTAATTATATTCTTTTGCTACTCAACACGTGAGATCAATGTCTCGAACTGATGGAACGTGGAAAACAGAGTGTCTCAACTCTAGGTTTCATCTGCCAACGTTGCTATATGCAATATATAGCGTGAAGCAATTATTTATATAATCCACTATATAATATTGATATGCACGCACTGACAAAAACATAATACAAATACATTTGTAACTATACAGTGTTCATACCATATATGGCATTGAAGCAAACTAGTTATAACACTTACCGAATACGCCTTTATTCTTTCTGGGTCGACGTCGTGTTGCGAACGCGTTTGCGCACGCGGCGAAGACGACACCATGATCTATAGATCACTTGTATGGATCATGTGTGCCATATTGTATTGAAAATCTTTTGGATATCGATAGATCTGCCTTTTTGAGATTTATAGATCTTTTACCGAGTTGATTTTTGTTTTAGATATTAGATAATTTTAACTTTTCACTACTTTAGTTGTACGGTTTCAAACACAAATCATTGCACTTTTACTGTAATTATTTTTGTGCTGAAAATGTTGAAAGGCTCTGCTTTAAAATATAATATTTCAATAAGAGAAAATTTTAATAACAGTAATATAATTAAAATGACGATAGTCCAATATATTGTCAATTTAATATAAAACCTCCATTCAGAAAAAAATAACAAAAAACTTATGAAACGCTCCGAAATGTAATTTAAATATTAATAAAAATATTTCTTAATTAATATAAATAAAAAACATGACTATTACCACAGACGTGACGTGTTCATTTCGAATTAAAAATAAATGTACTTTTGTATTTTTTTATATTTTAAAGTGTTGTTGAACCACCAAAATAATAAAACGTTAGCACCTGCGCCTCTTGGAAACCGCCCAAAGGTGTCCAAGAGGCGCGGGTTCAAATCCATCTCGTTAACAATTCACATTTCTTTACCTTTTCTAAAGTAAATATACTTCTGATTATGGAGCTCCTGCATATAATTGTATGTAAATTTAATTAATTTTCTAATGTAACTAGAATTTTATATTTTTCCTGTAGTACATAGTACTTTGTGAAAATTAAACATTCTAAAATTTCTATAGTTTTCAATTAACTTGCTTTTTTTCCTTTAAGTCGTAGTCCGCACATAGCAAGGATATGCAGAGAGAACTTGGAAACCTAATATTAAAACACTCCGTTCTCATTAAGACACGTTCTCCGCTCTCCAACGAGTCATTGTCATTAAGCCCGACCGCACCGCGAGCGGAGCGGACCCATTAAGGACTACGCTGAACTCTTAAGGAGCAGAGCGAAGTAATTACAAAATACAAAACCAGTGTGAGAATGTAAAGTTATTTCATTAAAAAGGAAGGTCCCGCCTAAGCATTACCCACTTATTTCTCTTTAGCGGTAGAAATCGATCGAATTCCATATATCTATCCAATCTCTAGATTGGATAGATATATGGAACAATCGAAGATTGACGAAGGAGATAGATTATTAATATTGGGCGTAAGAGTATGACTTAGTGATCAAAGTGCTTGGACCATTTGACCGTTAAATTTAATGTTTTATACATATTCTAAAATTATTTTAATCATGGAATAACAGTTTAAAAATGGAAGATGTGTAAAGATAAACCTGATATCATCATTTTAACTCTAAGTTAACTCGATCTCTAATTAAACGTTGCGTACAAACTAGTTTCTGGTAGTTTACTTGGAGTTGCGTCACGTTTGTTGCAACGCGGTAACGATGTTACGGAGGTATTCGTGTTGGTTAGTAGCATCGTGGGTCGAACAGAAGAAATAATGTAGTGTTTTCTTTAGTTTCACGCTGTATCCCGCATATAGCAGGATAGGCAGAGGGAATCTAGTGTCCGTTCCCGATGCACCACCCAATTTTTGAGACATTACGTGTTGAGTTGTGGAACTCAACACCGATTGATGACTCCACCGGAACGATCCCCATTCGAGAGGATGTTTTTAATTAATATATTTTCCCTACTGTGGGAAACCAACGTCTTCAAAAAAGATATATTTAATTTGTGTGCGAATTGATAATAAAAGTAAATGAACAGTATTTGTATTTGTTTTAAATATTATATAAGTACCTACTTTTAATATTATTTTCTCACACTTTGAAGTCGGTTAAAATTCAATTAACGTTGACTGACGTCAATTCTGCGAACGAAACGCTGCATTAGATACATGTATGTACGTACGTTTGATAAAAGCAATGGAATTCCGATAGACGCGAAATCAAATTTGTTCGGCGATCGAAGCTGATACGAGAATTGGAAGCACCGAAAAATATATTTAATTAAATTTTAACTTTATATGGTTGTACGATTTATAAAAAAATCATTTACGAATTGTAGCCAGCAATTCTGTTTGCGTGAAATATGAAGCGTAAAATACCATTTTTTCTCATTCTAGGAGGAATTTCAAGAAATTATCTTTTAGGCCCTTGAGAAATGTAGGGGAGCCCTACACTTCCAAAAGGAATTACTTTTAAGGAAAAATTTCAGGTTTCTACGCTTCTTAGGTGTTTGTCAGCCAGATAATAACGAAAGTTTTATATTGATTGTAAGGATTTAGAGAAATTATGATTTTATATTTCATCAGATTGAGCCTTGTCGTTTTGCATTCAAAATGAATTTGAACAGCTTATAATTGTAAAGTCTTCTGACACCTAACAGTACCCTTTATAAAGTTCCCTCCGCCTACCCTCCTATATGTGGGAGACAGCGTGAAGCTGAAAGAGAAGCTGAAATCCTTCATAATTATATGAATAAATACTTGTAAGGTACACTTGACGTGTTCGTTTCCGAGTCGTCCAAAGAGGATCATTAAAATATAACAATATAGCCCTTAAGAAAAAAACTTTAGTAATGATCGTTGACTAGTGAACTTGTAGGTATAAAAAACTTCCTATTCTATACGTTAAGTTATCCTATAAATATATTCTATAAATATTTAGATTAGAATGGAAATGAGATTATATTTAATTTTGTGACGCACACAACTTAAGACTATGAGCACGACGGTTGCGGGTTCGATTTTCACTCGAGAGAATCAGTTATTTTCATTTATTCGCTCGGGTAACAAGACAAAATATGGCGTTAAGTTTCGCCACTTAACACACAATATCTCAAAAAATAGACTCGAAGTGGAAAACGGCATTCAGTTTTATAATATCTATTAGATTTTTACAAATCTTTTTTTTATTACATTTAAAGAAAAATGATTTATATTGTCAGTTAAAATAATATGAAACATAAAAAAAAATTGTTTAATAAAATTGAATTAGGCACTCAGAAAATGAACTGGAACTAACGGAGTATAATAGAATTAAGAAGTTATTATTACTATTAGTCTTAATCCAGTTAAGGCTAGCTTAGGGTTGGGCTGTTTCATTAGATATACGGTTTTATTAGGGTAGATGAGATAAAATAAAGCAAGTTTATTTGCTTCATGGTAATATATGAGGAAATGCTGAAATAGTGAGGCAGTCGAGGCCTGGGATAGTGACTAGCTAACGTGTCCGTTGTGGGTTCGGTTCCCGTTTGGGGATATTATATTTGGCCGTTTTGGAAGATGGTAGCTAGGGAACGGAGTGTCTTTACACTGGGTTATCCTTGCCTATTATGCTATGCGGGAGAAAACGTGAAGCTGTTATTATAGTAGTAGCATTATTAAAATGTTTGAAGAAAATGTAATGAATTAAATATAACCTAGTAATTTACTACCCTGTACATAATATCAGAAAAATGTGATTAAAAAGACATTTATTTATTTTATTATAGTAGTGTAATCATTCGATTAAAGTAGGTACTTTATTTATTTAATGAAAAAACTAATAATAAACAAACTAGAACTAGACCGTTTCGCAATCGCTAAGTATTAGTTACTACAATTATATCCTGTATATATTTATTTCAGTTTATAATAATATAATTAAAAAACCAATGAACTATAAATGAAATAAAAAAACCCATTACATAAACTAAATCAATATCCACTAACGCGCCATCAAAACGATCAAATCTACCCTACGTGTCATTTACCAAAAATTAATTCACTAATTTAACAGTTACAAGGGAACAAAAGAACAGACATACATACACACGAGCTAAAAACACAACCCTCTTTCTGGGCTTAACCGAGGTCGGGTTTTTCTCGCACATCATTAAAAATAATTAATTTCTCTAGTGTAAATTCCAGTATATTTTTAATTAAGAGTAACCAGGTCGTTTAAAATATTTCGTAACACAAATCAAATACAATTAGCATATGTTTACTACAAACTTAAACTACAAAATCAACTTGGAACGCCGGCCGAGTATTTGTCTTTCACTCCGCCGCAAAGGTTTTATACGACATTAATTAATATTGAGGCCAGGCGTGTCGCATAAGAGTGGTGAACGCGATAGGTTGTGGGTTCGATTCCCACTCAAGGAAATTAAATACTTAATATTGCCTTTGGCTTATATGTGTACTGTTTTGTATTTCACATTCAATTACGTACGAAATCAATTTGTGTTTAAATTATTATTGTGTGTAATTTGGGAGATTATTTTAGCTTCATGATGCATCCCGCTTTGGCAGGGTAGAGAGAAGGAACCTAGTATTACGACACTCAATTTCCCCACGTTACGCTCAATTTTCGGGATATTATGTGTTTAGGAGCAGAGTTCAACGCCGCGTTTAGTTTTGTTACTAAAACCCTTCAGTAGTTCCATAAATATTCGGAAAAAGTGTAAAGTTTCATTTTAAACCCCAAGAAAATGTAATATTTTTAAATAGATTGCTGTTATTTTATTAGTAGTCTTATTTAAGCGCCAAGTAAAAATATGTAGAATATGATTTTAAAGGAAAGAGAAAAGTTATCATTTAGTATTATATTCAAATATCATACAAAAATAGTTTTCGTATATAAACAATTTTAGTACAGGATATTGTTTATTTTCGATTACGGAAGAAAGCGGAGAACGGAGGATCTTATCAATAGGTTTTCTCTGTCAATACTGCAATACGAAAAAACTATAAAGCTGCTAAAGGAGGATTAAGTTTAAGCGTGTATGTATGTCCGTCCCTTAGTTCCCTTGTTACTGTTAAACCAATAAGCAGATTTTGATAAATGATATAATAATCGTTGGATTTGGGTCTTGATCTGTCTCTATGAAGTCAGATTTTTTGTTTAGTTTATTCAATTAACTTGTAACTCGTTACCAAACTTCTCCAAATAAAATTCAAATCCACAAGAATCACAGTCAAGTAAAAAACTGAGCTATATATCATATATTTCTGTAGATATAACAATACTACCTAAAATAAAGTAGTAAATAGACCAAATGATTGCCAATTAAAACACTTGGCACGTATGCACCGTCTTGTTGCGGTTTTCCCGATGGCCGATGTTTTTCCTTGTGTAAAGCGTGAAATTACGAAGAATTTATTATATATTCTATTATTATTATTATTCAGCTTCACGCTGTATCCCGCACACAGAAGGTAGGCAGAGGGAATCTAGTGTTAAGACACTCCGTTCCCTACTTTCCGCCGAGTTCTGGAGGCCTTGTGTGATGAGTGGCGGAACTCAACGCCGCGCTTTGCTTCCTCAAGTGGGGATCGAACCCACAACCAGTCGGTTTAACAGTCACACTTTGTGCTCCTGCGCCACGACTGGCCTCTGTTCGATTGAAAATAATGTATTATAAATTTAATAATATGTTGTATTATAAGAACATAACATGTCTAATATATGACACGTAACCAGCAATTTGCGTGGACTTTAAAATGTAAAATTTAGTTTAGTTTTTTTTGCGTTTTCAAAAAAAAAGCTAGAAAATTATCTTAGTGTCTTTCTAGAAAAACGATCACCCTTAAAAATAATATTTGGGAAGTGAAAATTTGTAAAATTCAGCTTACAAAAATTCTATCACTAAAATAAGTTTCAACAAGCGGATAGTATTTCAACGTTTGATGAGAACGTCCTAATTGACGACGAGCTTTTGGACGGTTTCCAAGAGGCGCGGGTTCATGTCCCGCTATGTTGTGTTGCTTTTCTTATTATATGGAAAATACTTTACAAATGATAAAATAATTAGATTATTTTTTTAATATTACTGACTAAGTTACGGCGTTTAATTCCGCCACTCAACGTGCTATGTAGACAATTGGGCTATGTAGATAAAAGAGTGGAGAATGCAGTCAAATCCAGATCAGAGTTCAAATCCAGATTCCTTCAACCTTACCATGCGGGAAAACGCGTGAAACTGCTATTGAGTTTAGAAATTTAAAGATATAGATATTCCGGTCCATTTTAATAAGATTCTGTAAAAGATTTTTCTAAAAATTTAACTCGTCGTTCAAATATTGACGGCCCATAAACCCTTTATGATTCTAGGCGAAGTGTTATCTCTATTGTTACGAGATATCGATATCGCAGAATGTGAGCTCGATAAAATTGATAAAAGATTAAATATTTTTATATACAAATATAAATGTCGGTCGCTATGTTGGCATATTAGTTTAGGGCGGGGTAGCGGGTTCAGTTCTATTTCAACCTAAAAGGTTTAGTAGATACATCATTCAAAGTCAAATCTTTTATACAAAAAATATAGTATATAATGAGCAGTTTGCGTTTTCTTGTTTACTTCCTTTTCTCAAATAATAAATTGAAAACTAAAACGAGTAACGTAAGATTATAGATTATGAAGCAAAATTGAGTAAGTAACAGAAGAAGGGAAAGTCCCAGATGGCCTCCTAGAACACTGTATGGATAATATAGGAGGAGGATTACGTAAAAAATCTGAGGACCCTCCGGAAGTTATGTATGTGCAGGTTGATGACAGTGGACAATCGAAAGAGGTATGAGAGAAAAGAAGGTCTCTCTGGTCTCACAAACGTCGCTTTTTACAGTGGCACGTTTGTGCCCCTACGTCACGACGGCCTTAATTGTTTTGTATTTCGGCTTAGGCCAAACAAATCGCGGGGTTTAGATCTGTTACACAACACATATTGTCAAACCTGCTATACATTTTGTCTAGAAACGAAAAACAGAGATTAATGGCACACGTTCTTTCTGTTTACCCTGTATGGGGGAAAAAGAGCCAATAGCTCAATCTTGTATTAAAAGAAACAGAATAGCAAATGAATAATCTCATTAATTCAAGTTATTTCATAAGTTTAGATCAAAAATAAATGTATATTTTTATAGTACATATATATATATTTATATTTATTTTGTTCCCAGTAAGCCTGTATTTCAATGAAGATTAAATGCTATAAATCACTTTCAGGTATTGAAATATTGCTACAACGTATACGAGAGGTATATATATATATGTAATTTCTTAATATATATGTATATCTACGTTATTTTACTATATTATGCTTTTTAAATGAGAAATGTACGTCTATATAAATAAGACTGCTTAAGAAATTATACGTAGAGTACTTGTGTTTGTTATTAGTTTCCAAGTAAGTCCATATTCTACTTTTCACCCTTATATCTAATGTCAGATATGACACTATTTAATGTCAGATATGAGCTAAGTAAAATCGCTGAGACTGCAAACAGGTTATATGATAACAACTTTAACTAAAACCTAAGCAAAATTTCTAGACAGAACAGAACAGAACAGAACATTTAGTTTTTTCTAGATTTCAACCCATTAATAACCCATCAGGATGATTACTAATGGGTTTAGAGCACCTTCAACACTTAATTACTACACCAGCTTTAAAATCTATACAAATGTCATGAAACCGAGTTAGTTAACCCTGATCCTGATCCGAATTAAAAATTCATATTGGATAGTCCATTTACCGAGGAAGGCTATAGCCTACATTACATTATATCATTACGTTTATGTATATCGTATCCCCGTAACCTACCAAACCTTTTAAAACTAAACTGCACACAGAACAAAGGCAGAAGGAACTAGTGTTAAGATACTCCGTTCCCCACTTTCTGCCAAATTCTGGAGGCATTGCGTGTTGAGTGGCGGAACTCAATGCCGCGCTTTACCTCGATACAGAGCGACGAAATTTAAATATCAATTTAAGTAAATATTTCATTGACTCGAGTGGGGATTGAACCCACAACCAGTCGCGTATATAGTCATACTTTGTGCCCCTGCGCCACGACCGGCCTCAAAACTAATTATATTACAGTAAATTAATATTACCTCATTATCACCTTGATATCTCCGACACAAACAGAACTGTTTCAACCTATCCACAGATGCGCAACACTTAGTCGTGTCTAACAAGTACGCGTTCAAAGTTTGTAATATTTTTGTCATATTTGACTTTTAAATTTAACTACATTTATACATTTTAAACGGCATTTTATTTTTAACACATTAGAATCTAGACCTAATTAGGAGGTGACTAAAACAAAAAAATCTAGATTTTTCAAAATATTTTTCTAGATTTTTTTTATAGCTACGTGCGAATAGAGAGCTAGGTGAACAAACACTGTGTTATCAGAGGCTGGCTATCTCGACTTTGTCACGGCTGATATTGAATGCTGTGATGTGATAACAGCTGTGCGTTGTGGGCGTACGTTTTGTTTCTATTCTTGTAATTTACTTCATTATTATGCAAATTGAATTTTCAGTTTGCTGAAATTTTGCTTGGGTTTTCGTTGAAGTTGGTTATCATATAACGTGAGTCTCAGAGATTTTAGCTAGCTCATAACTGATGTTAAATAGTTAATCTATTATATCGTATAGAAATAATTGAATAATTACATTTGTTTGGATATTATTTCCGCTGTCCAGAAATAAAATTTTCGAAAAAGAGGCCAGTCGTGGCCGCAGGGGCACAAAGTGTGACTGTAAAATCGACTGGTTGTGGGTTCAATCCCCACTCGAGGAAATGAAATATTTATTTATATTTTTTTCATTTCTTCGCTCTGATGTAGAATCAAAGCGCGGCGTTGAGTTCCGCCACTCAATATGCAATGCCTCCAGAATTTTCTCTATTACATTACATTTTGTTATCTTTCTTGTCATAAGAAAATTCTATTACTCTAAGATGATATTGTCGACGTGTCTCTTGCTACGTAATTTTAAAATAATACACACATTCCCTTGTAAAAATTAAACTAGCTCACTGACCAAGGAGCTCTCCATTTTTACATCGAAACCTTTGTGTTTCTACCCTCATTTTGTTTTCAAATATTGCCAAATATAAATATAAATCTATTTTTATACGATTATATCGGTTTACTAAGTGTTACTTCCTTTATATTCAATAGGCCAATCTTCCTCATGTCTTCTCCATTTAACGTGACATTAGCAAAATAAACTGGCACGTCTAAAAGCCATAAAATAAAAAAAAACAGAACAGAATATTAAAAATACCTAACAATTTCTCACAAAAGAAACATAAAAACAGAAGAAAAGTACAAAATTTACTAAAATACTCTAAACAATATAAAACAATTTGAAATACATTATTCACCAAAGGCAGCTTTCAGTCATACATTATAACTATTCATCTCACAGCGACACTCCAATAAATGTAACAGTCGAGTATAAATGTAAAAGCAGAGACCATTCAACAGCCAAGTGTTTCTGAAGTCAGAAATGTAGGTTAAAAATGGTGACGTAGGTGTCTTATAATGTACCTAGTCTTTATTGTATCGTGAGGTAACCTCGAGCGAGTTACGTGGAGCTCATGGACCGGCAGTTATAAGCCGTCAACACTCCTGGTGGTGCTTCTCCTCGACAACCACAGGAGCCAAGGGAGAGAAGGAGAGGGGAGACGGGAGCCAAGGGATTCTTCCATAACCTCGTCGGCAATATACCTAGCCTAGCATAAGTGAAATAATCTTGAACGAATCTTCACATGTGTCTACATAAAAATACCTTACGTAGCGGAACTCAACGCCGCTGAATAAATAATTAAAATAATAAACATGAAAACGAGATAGGCAAAAATAGAGTAAAAATAACAATTCAAGCCAAAATTTATAAAAATATAACAGCATGCTGGCACACAGACATCTTTGTGCTATCTTTTATTTCTGGAACGAGCCACTCGAGTCTGTCGTTTTAAAAGCGAAATGGGAGCTTTATTCATGGTTTCATTGAAGCTAACCTAGTTATGGAATATGAAGTGAAAAAGCAAACAGCTTCACGCTTTATCCCGCATACCAGGTTCGACAGAGGGAACCTAGTGTTAAGATATTCTGTTCCTCTAGTACTTACTAATTTTCGAGACATTCCGTGATGACCGCCGGAATTCAACCTCGCGATTTGTCTACTAGAGCGAGTTAGGATATGACAATCACTAAATATATTATAATAATAATTTCACCGGGTGCGAAAAGAATGCCTCACTACTATTTTTACAGTCAGACACTGTACCACTGTGCCACGACGGCCTCAAGAACAGAGATATGAGATACACGTTATAAAATATGCGGTTTCTCTGCACGTTTCGTGACAAAATTGGCACTGATAAGTTTTGATAGCAATCAAATACTTAAAATATTCCGTTACGAATATTTTAATAATGTCTATAATGTCTTTTATTTGGGACACTCAAATAACTGAATTAATAAAAAATTTGCAAAAAATAATAAAGAATAATACTTTTATTAAATGTAGTACAAGAAATTTAAAGCATTTCGCTTAGGTTAATTATGTTTTTTTTTCTTTTTACTTTAATCCACTATTATCAGTCTTCATAGCCAGTCGTGGCGCAGGGTCACAAGCGTGGGTCTGCAAGCAGTTTGTGGGTTCAATTTCCGTCCGAGAAAATGAAAGATTTAATATTTTCATTTCCATGTTCTGGTAAAAGAGACAAAGCGCGACGTTGAGTTCCGCCACTCAACACGCAATGCCAGAATTCAGCGGAAAGTAGGGAACGGAAGTGTCACAGTGGGAACGGAGTTTAAACATTATGTTTCCAGGTTCTCCTGCCTACCCTTCTATATGCAGGATACAGCGTAAAGCTAAAAACAAATAATCACTATCGTAGACAACATGCGCTAAAGACATTTTTCTAAAAAAAAAAACAATTTTTATTTTTATTTTTCATACATAATTTTAAGGGAAATATATAAAGGCATTCCTCATTAAATATAAAACGATCATACGAGTTTTCAGTTATACACTCAGGTCAAGAGACAGGTGTTAGTATCTAGGTTACAAATATAACCTAACATGACTAACACCTTGTTTGGACGCGGCTAGCCATATACATGGTGTTTCTGGCAATTTAAAAAGAAATAGCTATTTTATAAAAAGTTTTGCTAGATATTCACGCTACATCACGCTGTATCCCGCATGTTACAATGTATAGAGGGGGAAACGGAGGGATTATTATTTTTCTCTTCTTTACTCTATATATATAGGGATGTGATTTTTTTTGTGTGTCATACTTTATTATATATCAGAGTAGGCAGGGAGAACCTAATGTTAAGATACTCCGTTCTCTAATTTCCTTTTGGATTTGAGACGTTACATGTTGTGGGGCGGAACTCAACGGCGTATTTTATCTGTAAAGAAAACAATTCATTCCGCCCTAGTGGAAAACTAACCTGCAACCATCGCGCTAATAGTCAAGCGCACCACACCACCACAATGACTTAAGCACCTAGATAGAAAAAGAGAAATAACAAGCTAAGTTATTTAAAAGGAATTTGATTTTAGAAAGAGAAATTTATTAAATTTGACATTTGTGTCTTCTGTCTGTTAAAAGCTAATGAAATGTTATTTTTATGAAATGTTGAAATATTTTAGATGTTAATTTTTTTTCGTTACATTTTCTCTTCTTTTTTATGGTACAGGTGGGTTACTTGGAAGAGATAATAAGGCTGCTTTTACATGAAATATTTGTTTTTCTTTTTTATTCCTTTTGTGATTATTACTTGATATACAATTCTGATTGATGCAGCAGGTGTAAAATAAGCAAAATAAAATATGTCTTTGTAATGTCTAGTCAATATAACGGTAGTTATGAGTTCAAATTGTAAAATATATTATATAAAAAAATCATTATGCGTTATTATTTTTTTACGTTATAAAAATTTCAGCGTAGCTTGATGAGAACATATGGCTTAATGGTCAGAGTACTTGGCCAGTTTCGAAGAGCGTGGGTTCAAATACCACACTCAATCAATTTTTTATACATTTTCTTAAGAAATATTTTACTTTAAAAGGTCAAAAATATGAAGTCCATACAAACTAACCCGCTTGAACTAGAATAGGATTACAATAGGCTTTAATTGTATGCATTTTACGCATAAGAATCATATTTTTATTATTTTTTTATCTTAAAAAAAAAACCACAAAAGTCTAAATATAACCTTACATCAATCAAACTGATATTACTTGAAGGGTATATATATAACATTTTTAGTTATTCGTAAAGGGATGGAGGGTTGTGAGCATTTTGTACTGTGCCGCATAATTTATCAAGTATAATCGATCCGCATGTTTCGAAGAATATATATGAACGTTACAGTTCCATTTAGATAAAATTAAATACAAATGTGAAACTAAAAATACAATCAGGCCAGTAGTGGCCCAGGGGCACAAAGTGTGACTGTAAAACCGACTGGTTGTGGGTTCGATCCCCACTCGAGGAGATGAAATATTTACTTAAATTTATATTTCCATTTCTTCGCTCTGGTGTCGAGGACAAGCGCGGCGTTGAGTTTTGCCACTCAACACGCAATGCCTCCAAAATTCGGCAGAAGGTGGGCAACGGAATGTCCTAACACTAGGTTCCCTCTGCCTAACCTGCAGTGTGCGCGATACAGCGTGAAGCTGATTTATTTATTTATTTATTTAAAAATACAATGAATGTAATGTATGTATTATATGTATATGTATATTTTTGTTTTCATATTTTTTTATCTTAATACAAGCGTATTAAGTGAAAGTGTAGGGCGCTTTATATATTTGACCATGACCATCGTGGCGCAATGGGATAAACGCAGTGGTTGTGAGTTGAATTCCTATTGGGAGAAATATTTTATTTTCATTTACATTTCCCCGCTAAAATTTTATTTTCATTTCCCCGATATGACAATATAGGCGCGACGTTGATTCTTAGACAATACTTTCCGTCCGAATTCGAAATAGAGCGTGCGGCTCCATCTCGAACGGAGGGTCTTAACACTATAGTAGCCCTATAAAGCGTAAACCTGCTTATTTATACAGACGTAAATCAATTACAATTATTTTCTCCACATATAGTATCTATATAAGCCGCCATAATCGCTTATTTAATGAACAAAAGCCAATATTAATAAAATTTAATTAATTTTATCTCTCCGTACCGTTTTTGGGTAATTTCACTGATAGCGTGTGTTATACACTTAACTGTACTGGCGTCATATCAATGATTAAAATACATTCGCTTATTAACTTAATGCAATAAGAGTTTAATTATATATTTTATTTTTATGGCTGATGGTTGTGGGTTTGAGTCCATTTTATTTCGTCGCTCTGGTAACAAGACTGTACAGGGTGTTGGGTTTCATTCAATCGAACCCACGACCATTGCGTATGTAACGTATATAGCAGGATAGATCCACTGAAAAAAGGGGGTTGGTGGGCCAACCCCTAGGATGGGTATGCGAGATACAGGTGAAGGTAAAAAAAAACTGTAAAATAGTCAAAATTGAGTTAATAAATTCTGCCCGTTTTCAGCTTTTGCCAAAAAATCATTACCACAAATATAAAATGAACCCACAACCGTCGTGTGTACGACGGACGACGGATTCGGACACATTACAACGATGCCGCAATTGCAACCAAATGAAATAAAGACTATGTTTTGTTTAAGTGAAAAATTAAACCCTTAGTCAAACCGTGGTCTCCACAAGATAGTTAATTAAACTTTTACTATAACAATCTACAGCTTCTCCCATTTATCTCAAGTACCTACCCTAAAGTAAAGTATTAGCTACTTTACTAAAATTCTCTATATATTTTTGGAACATACTGACTTTTATCTATCGTTTTCAATGAAAAAAACTGGAATTTGTGATGGATGAATGGCAGGTGACTCAGTTCTAAGTGTGGAAGGTTAAAAATGTTTCAATTTGAACCAGTAGTAGTTCCTGAGATTAGTGCTATCAACCTAACCATTTATTCAGTTTCGATTTGCGACCAATTTGGAAATATTGTGTGTTAAGTAGCGGTATTCACCGCCGCGCTTTGTCCCGATTCCAGACTACGAAAATTAAAATAACTTATTCCCCGAGTGGGGATTGAAACCACAACATCGCGTAAAGTCAGGCGCTGTGGCACTGCACCATGGTGGTTTTTTGTAGAAAATTGAAAGAAAAAATCGACTCGTTAGTTATCTCTGCGTCCACCGTTTTGATCAGCGCCTTTTGAACAATCAATAGTCTGTCTGTGTTCAAAGATACGTGTTTCTGTATAGGAAAAATGTGAAAGGGAAGAAAATATTTGTTTAGTTATTTTGCATCTTGTTGTAATAATAATAGAAAAATATTAATTGATTTTACCTACGCAACCAACGCTGTTAATATTATTCGATGATTATTGAGTAAGGTATTATAAAATCAATAAAGGTATTATATTATAAATATATGTCGGTCGTAGGTTCCATTTCCAAACGGGAGAATGACTTATTTCCATCTCACCGCCCTGGCAATAAAATCAAAGCGCGGCGTTGAGTTCCGCAGGTGAGTGAGGAACGTAGATGTCTTAACACTAGTTTACCTTCTGACTGTTCTGCTATGTGCGGGTCACAGCGTGCGTGTATGTTATAGCTTAAGAAGCTTTATAAGGATTACTTTTTCATTGATTTTCTTTTTTTGAACAGACCCAAAATAGATTATAAATACCTATATATAAATTGGCCAGCGAGGCCAGTCGTGGCGCAGGGGCATAAAGTGTGACTATAAAATCGACTGGTTGTGGGTTGATCCCCGCTCGAGATAAAATATTTATTTAAATTTATATTTCCATTTCTTCGCTCTGGTGTTGTGGCAAAGCGCGGCGTTAAGTTCCACCAATCAAAACGCAATGCCTCCAGAATTCAGCGGGTACGGAGTGTTTTAACACTAGGTTCCCTCTGTTTACCCTGTTTTGTGCGGGATATAGTGTGAAGCTGATTTTTTTTATAAATTAACATTAATTTCTTTCACTATACGAGTAAGATACAAAATATACTCATAATAAGTTCTTTGATTTTCACGATTATTACACATTTTAAATGAAAAGTTTCATTTAAAAATATACTCATATAGAAGGAAGTAATATCGGGAACGTTGTCCGCTGAACGCAATATCATGTTCCCAAGTCCGCTGGGAGGCTGCCTCTGTTAGATAGAATTGAAAGGCCGAATGGACAACTTAATATTGTTGAAATGTTTGTGCATTGAAATTTTGTTAGCTATATTCAATTTTCAATATTCAATAAAATTTTTGTAAGCGGTGTTGAGTTTAACCACTCAATACACAAGGCCTTCAGAATCCAGCTGAGTGTGGGGAACGGAAGTGTCCTAATAGGAAGGCAGGTTCCCTCTGCCTATACTGCTATCCTATATCATATATGTTTATGGCATGAAGCTAACTTAATTCCGATAATTTAACATATAGCATTAATTAATAGAAAACACGCGTTTCACAGCTTCTTTTACAATTTATTTAGAACTATAGAGACCAGTGACGCCAGTCGTGGCGCAGGGGCACGAAGTATAACTGTAAAATCGACTGGTTGTGGATTCGATCCCAACTCGAGGAGATGAAATATTTACTTAAATTTATTTTTCCATTTCTTCGCTCTGGTGTCGAGGACAAGCGCGGCGTTGAGTTCTGCCACTTAACACGCAATGCCTCCAGAATTCGGCAGAAAGTGAGGAACGGAGTGTCTTAACACTAAGTTCCCTCTGCCTACCCTGCAGTGTGCGAGATACAGCGTGTAGCTGATTTTTTTTATTTAGAACTATAGATTCAAAATAAAAAAAAAACAAACAAAGTAAAACCTGATTCAGTCAATTAAAGTAAGCCTCAATTCAAGTGGAAATGCAAATACGTCTTTGCAAGGTATTAAAGGAATATTCATCATCATCTCCAAGTTTTGAGAGACATAAATGTTTTATAAGTAACAAAGTATAATTTACTTTGTTGTTGTTAGTCTGTTACTTTGGGGGTTGAAAATAAAGGGTTGTACGGTGTTGATATCAATGAATTATGCTTTTGAACTAAGTTGAGTCGGTTGTGGCGCAGCGACACAGAGTTGCACTGTGAACGAGACGCTTTTGGGATTCAATTCCCACTTGGTGGAATTAATTATTTTTACCTCCTGGTCTGATAACAAGGTTACGCGTGCAGTTAGGTTATGCAACTCAAAACACAATGTCTTGAAATTTGTTCGAAAAATGGATAACACGGTGCCTTAGTGTGACACAGCGAGAAACTAATAAAAAAATATTTAAAAACGATTTTAATTAGCTGTACTGCATAGCAGAGTATGCAAAGAGAGACATAATATTAAGACACTTCCGTTGTCCACTTTCTGCTGAATTCTTAAGGCATTGCGTGTTGAGTGGCGGAACTCAACGCCGCCTGCACACCAGAGCGAAGAAATGGAAATATAAATTTAAATAAATATTTCATTACCCAAAGTGGGGATCGTTTTTTTTAGGCACACTTTGTGCCCCTGCGCCACGACCGGCGACAAATTAATCCAACAATAATGAAAATGTTCTTATTTTGCGCTCATTTTAAATGAAATCGATAACAATTGAACTATGTAGGAAACCGAAATAAACACCTGCTGTTGCTATCTCTTTCCCACTACACATTATACTTCACCAAATGACAGGGACAGGTATATGTGATTCACAATCATCATACGGTCTGTTTGGGAGTTGTCGCCATAGTGACAGACAAACAGTCACGTACTTCCCGCTTCCTGTCGCATTCAATGTTTTATTACAATTGAAATTGATACTCATATTTTATAATATTTTACTTATTTAAAGAAAAACATTTGCCTTTGTAGTTTGTTGTGCTTTTATATAAGCTGAGACATTGAAATCGAAAATATTTTAAGTATAATTATTTAGAATTTCTCTGCATAAAATAAGGTTCAACGCGCGTCGTGGTGCAGTGGACAGGAGTCTGAATGTATACACGACGGCTGTGGGTTCGATCGAATCGAATGGTTACTTATTAAGAACTTCCTAAGTGTGGAATAACATTTTAAAATGTTGATTTTTTTTAAAAAATGTTATTTTTTTCTTGCTCTCTGGTAGACGAAACACGGGAACGTGGACGGGAACGTAGAGGACGTGGGGAGAGAGTGAGGGGGAAGTGAAGGACATAGAGGGGGAGAACAATGGTTCGATATCTCAACACTAGTCAACTTCCAAATACCCTGCTGTAATACCACACAAAAAACACTCCGTATTCCACTTAACTTGAGTTAGATTCGAACCAACGCACCATCGACGTTGTTAGTGGTAGGTCTTTTAGCATTATTTATAGCATATGAGTCACAGACTTCACAGCTGTAGATATAAAAAGAAAAAGGCATATAGAACTTCCTATCGCATTCACGAACCATTGAATCTTAGTTTGGACTTGGAAATGTCAATGGGAAAATTCTTTTCGAATATCTGTGTACTTATATCTACGTGTACTTATATGTACGTTTTTTTGTTTCGCGTACCTCTTAAAATGTCAATGTGTAAATATTTATTTCTCTCAGAGCTAACATTTATAGTTTTAATTTATACTTTTAAACTAATATAACAAAGCTAAAGATTTTGTTTGATTGAACATGAAAATCTCAGGAACTACTTACTGGTTCAAGTTAAAAAATATTTTTGTGTCGGATTATCTATTAATCGAGGAACGTTATATTACATCAAGTTGATTTTAATACTCAAAAGTACTTAAAAAAATTGAAGTGGCTTGCGTTTGCTATGAATTATAATTATATGTACGGTACATATATTATTATAATTCTACGGAAAGTGTTTTAATGGGAACGGAGTGACTTAATAGGTTCCCAGGTTCCCTCTGCATAACCTGCTATGTATGGGAAACACCGTGAAGCTATATAATAGGAAACATTAAATTATAAGCTGTATGTAGCATTACATGAACGATTTGGTTTGAACCTATTAATCATATGAGTGATCAAATTAGACGTCGTTTGTGAATGATTGATATCTATTTTACAATTGCAATAGAATGTACCATTCATATATTCTGAATGACATATAAAGAAAACTGGTGTATTTATTATACAAAGACAAAAGGAATGTGTGTTGTACGCTTGTATGATCAATACAATACAATTTTTGTTTTATAAGCAATTTGGAATGGCAGCCATAAAGTGCTATTTAGATTCCAAGAAACGTAGCTGTAAATATTTTGTACATATTTAGATAATTACATTTGTATATTTGGTTGGGGCAATTTGAACAATAAAGGATAAAAGAATAGCAAAAAAAATTGTGAAGGAAGAGGGAGTGGCAAGAGAGTACACCAAGGGGGAACCAGGTGGGACCTCGGTTGATAGTCGGTAACTTCGTCAGTAACAACGTCGGTATTGATGATACTGGAGGAAAGTCACTTAAAAAGCATGAGGACCTCCAGAGTGCATGTATTTGTTAGATGACAGTGGAGGAGGCGAGAGAAGTATAGAGACTGTAGAGTCTGCACTCCCTTTTCTTTGGCTACCCCGCAAATGATAAAGCATAAAGCTAAAGAAAGCTCCAAGAGGCCATTATAATACCTTTTTAAATGGCCAATTTAAATAAAAATTTCAATAGTATCAGTCCTACAGGAAACTCACAAACTACGAATCTTTCTTTTCCAAGCATACCACACGCTCGGAAAACAGTTGTGGATTCGATAACCACTCGGGGGAACAATTATATAATATAAAGCGCGGGGTTGACTACCGTTACTTAACATGCAATATTTCGAAAATTGGGGAACGGAGCGTCTTAACACTTCAGCATTAAGAACTTCCTAAGTGTGTGTGTTCTGCAACCCTGCAATAAGCGGGATAAAGAGGAACCTAAAAAAAACATTATGAAAACAACAGTATAATCTACAAAATGGAAACATAAAATCTCATTGAAATCTAATATTAGAAATGAATTTCATATATTCAATGCAAGCATTCACATCAATGTTCCATTAGCAGAGTCGTTATCAAATAGTATTTGTGATAGCGAATGTGGAGCCCGATGCTTCGATATATAGAAATCTCTCAAATCACAAGTTCTTGTTAGCTTCACGCTGTATCCCGCATATAGCAGGGTAGGCAGAGGGAACTTTGTGTTAAGACACTACGGAGTGTCACCACTTTCCGCTGAATTTTTCGAAGCTTTTATAAGAATTTTATTATAAAAGCTTCGAAAAATCTGCTTCTTTTGGCTTTTATATTAAGAATTTGGCAAAGGAAATCCAGTGTTAAGACATTCCGTTCCCCACGCACCGCCCAATTCTCGGAAGTTTGCGTGTTTAGTGACGTGAACTCGTCGTCGCGCTTTGTTACCAGAGCGAGCAAATTGAAGTAATTAATTCTTCCAAATGGCAATCAAATCATTTCAGTAAAATGTGTCGCTGCGTTAACACCGCCTCTATATTCAGTTTCTATTAAAAATAATAAATCAATTGAATTACATACAAAAGCGCATAATGGCTGAGAACCAAACGGACAAACAAAACAGTTAATACAAAGTGCGATACGCTGTTTCTATTCAGAATGCGGTTCTAGTTCGCACTTCGTCGCCGGAAGCGAAACAAGAAAGTTAGATATAACTTTGTATATACGTACGTACAATGATTTAAAGTTACTCTCAGAGATATCAATTAACGTTTAATTGACATTAGACTGATGCAAATATTTGCTTTTTCGATAGTTATGATTCAAATGCGAGTATTTAATAATATAATAACAGTTTGTTGTTTGTAAATGCGTAATATATTACTTTTA
The DNA here is from genome assembly GCA_013403705.1 of Heliconius hermathena. NCBI lineage: Eukaryota > Metazoa > Arthropoda > Insecta > Lepidoptera > Nymphalidae > Heliconius > Heliconius hermathena. The sequence continues at coordinate 292,140 of JAAIXJ010000253.1, read as the reverse complement.
TTATGTAATTCATTTTATTTATATATGTACTTATGTGTTAAAATGGCCGTCAGAATTATTATGGTTTTAATTATAGGCTAATAAATAATAAAATGTTACTACATACTAATCATATATTGCATAACATAATCTGCATTGGGCGCGGCGCTGAGTTTCATTCAATACGCAATGCCTAAAGATTTCGGCGGAAAGTGGGGAAGGGAAGTGACTCAATGGGAACGGAGTGTCTTAACACTAGGTTCACAGGTTCCCTCTGACTACCTTACTTTGTGCAGGAACTGCATCTAATGGACTACTTTTTCAATATATGTAGGTATAACTATTAAAATAACTTCTTGCGCGTTGGGAGCAAAGTAACTACAACTTTCGATTATATCTCAAAACTATAATAGACGGCACAGAAGGTAGTCAGTCACGTATGAGAGTTATAATTTCCCCAAGGAGAGCTATACCTCATCTACCTTCATGCTGTATCCCGCATATTGCAGGCTAAGTCGATGGAATCTGGTGGTGCTGAGACACTCCGTTGCCCATTTTCAGTACCAATTCGAAGTTATACATACTGAGTGTAGAACCAACGCCGCTCTTAATCTTTTTACCAGAGCGTAGAAATGGAAATAATTCATCCCCCGAATGAGAATCGAACCCATCGAGTTTACATTCAGCCAACCACCTCTAACCACTAAATATTATATTATACTCGTAAATAACGAATAATAAATAAATAAGATAATACTTAAAATTTATTATAATGCTCTACGATACAATTAAATACTAAAAGCAAAAAGGAATGTTCTGCTTTGTAACTTCTCCACGGCACTAAAGTTTAATGTACATTTTAACTAAGTTACACATTCTTTGGAAGCCAATGTTTCTGGGTATTGCGTCGTATTTTTTTATTTTAAATTTATCGGTTTTTTTATGAAATGGCTCAAAAAAATCTCGTCACACATCCTACAAAGCGAAAAGTCCTTCAAAGTGAAAAGATACTTTCTGGGGAACAGTGGCACTTGATGGATACCTATTTCTTGAAATTATAAAAATAAACATAAAAAAATATAAAGTCTTTAAAATAACAATATTATAAAAATGTAAACATTTCAACATAAACAGCTAATATCGTCATTGTATTCCAACTGACGTTAATAGGTACATGCTACTTCAATAGTGGAAATTCGTTACGCATATGTAGAAGTATATTTATATAAATATAAAATTTTTTGGTATATTATTATATGAAGATGGAAAATTCTGTTTTTCTCCGTTTCCTTTAGTGCTCCTCTACCTTCCTTATCCTACAAACCAATCAAATCAAGTCGGTTATTTTCTTTGCATGTTTATTGTCAGTCATTTTATTAAGATTATAAGTATACTAGTAGGCAATAAGGTAGCGGTAAAGGTGAAAAATTTTATTAAAATTTTAATTGTACTTATTTTCAAGAAAAACCCTTTATGGAAAACCAGATAAGTGTCAGTCAAATTTTTTATCGTCGTTTGACACTGTCTTCTTATTGTTTACATTCTATAGGTAGCTTATTGCTTTTATATTTTAGAAATACTACAAGAAGAATCTAGCGAAATACTAGTTTCCTTATATTAATCAAAATAAATCATCAATAATTTCAAACGAGACTAAGTAGCTATACCAGGCAATTTACGTAAGCGATTTACATACACCTGTTAACTATAAATTAAATATTTAATTTAATAGTAGGTACACTATCAATATTATTATATTCAATAATTTATGTATTTCTCATACATACATTACATACAAAATAATAATATTCATTTCTAGGAACCCATTCTCAAGTAAATAATGGGTTACACAAACTGGTACAAATGAGGGTACTTCGAAAATACTACTTTCTTACTGTAATAATAAAGTTTATAATAGCGTAATAGTTATTTATCATTTCAAATTCCCACGTCACGAATCGATTAGAACAATCGATGATGTAACTAGTAGTTAGTCTGCGTGTTTGTTTGTGGATAGCAAAAACTGGATTTTTTTTTATTTGTCATTTTTATACGAGGGAAAGACGGAGAGATTCTAGTAACACACTTTGTATACATTTATAGTAATGCTAATCTATAGTTTGTAGTCCTCGCATCGCACTCTTAATGGTATTCGAAGGCGTGCTAAATTTCTTTACATCGGAAATCCTCATCGAGTTGATCTTTTATAAATTTACTTATACCAGGAGAGGCCAGTCGTGGCGCAGGGGGACAAAGTGTGACTGTAAAACTGACTGGTTGTGGGCTCGATCCCCACTCGAGGAGATGAAATATTTACTTAAATTTATATTTCCATTTCTTCGCTCTGGTGTCGAGGACAAGCGTGGCGTTGAGTTCTGCCACTCAACACGCAATGCCTCTAGAATTCGGCAGAAAGTGGGGAACGGAGTGTCTTAACACTAAGTTCCTTCTGCCTACCCTACAGTGTGCGGAATACAGCGTGAAGCTGATTTATTTATTTTTTTATATATTCCAACCAGGAGACCCTTTCAGAAGGGAACATGTACCTAATGATACCTTTACCTAGAAGGTACTTGATAGATATCTATTACTTAAAGTTAGTTTAAATTTATCGCAATATTAATCCATAGTTTGTAGAAGCCTTCGTATCGCAGCGGATCAGATTCTCATTATAAGTGCAATGGTTGTTGGTTCGGTTCCCACTCGGGGGAATAGTAATACTTAAATTACTTTCATATCCTCGCTCCAATGTTTATACATTCAAAAATTTCATTGCTTCTTCAATCTTCGCAAGAATTGAATGTAGAGCTTATAGAGAAATATTTTTTTAATAACTGAAGTGTACACTCAAAGCGCAGTGTCTCTCAATTTGGGTGACAAGCAAACGAAGTGTATTAACACTATGCCCCTTCTTTCTACCCTTCGTGAAGCTAATTTAAAATATTATTACAAAAAAAAATTGGGCGTTAAATACGCCTTTGACTAATGTGGTAAGGTTCGACGTAGCGCGTCTAACAATTGTGCAAGAAGCTTAGCCCAAGGTTCGACTCAAGGCTCGTTAGAGAACGGAGAATTACTTAGGTATGTTCTATTCGTAATAAGTATGTAATAAATACAGGTAATGCGCTTGCGCAATTGCTTTTCTTTTATTTGATAAATAAGATACCTGCTTTTCAGTGGAATAGGCTGAGAGAACATTGAAAAAAAAATCTCTCCGTTCTTTATTTAAAAAAAAAAGAATACCATTTACATGTTCCATATTTAATCATATTCGTCAAATTATTAGGGAGTTTCACCCAACATATATTTATCAGATATTTAATTTATAATATAATATATCTGTTACAGCCCGCTAGGCATAAGCTGAGCTTTGCATTTGTGTGAGAGATCACCAGAAATAGACCCAGAAAAATAACTTTTGGAAATTTATTATTAGTAAATAAAAACATTTAAACAAAAAAATATATATAAATTCTTCTACACCAACTTGTATCGTCATCATTTTCACTCTCGTCTGTTGTCTTAATTGTTTTAATAATAAATTATTGTGTTAGCATAAACTCTCGTATCTTTTGATTGCGTTGACTTAGAAGCTTAATTTTTACTGTGCTCAAAGGGAACGTGGTCTAGAATATTTGACATTAACTTCACCGTAATACCTCCACGCCATGTCGAGATAAATAATCTTGACAAAGAGACACACGGACAACAAAGTGACCCTATAAGGATTCCGATTTTCGTTTTAAGATACGGAACTCTAAAAATATAAATTGAAATAAAGTACGAGTACGAGAGAGGCCAGTCGTGGCGCAGCGGTACAAAGTGTGACTCTAAAACCGACTGGTTGTGAGTTCGATCCCCACTCGAGGAGATGAAATATTTACTTAAATTTATATTTCCATTTCTTCGCTCTGGTGTCGAGGCTAAGCGCGGCGTTGAGTTCTGCCACTCAACACGCAAAAACTCCAGACTTCGGCAGAAAGTGGGGAACGAGTGTCTTAACACTAAGTTCCCTCTGCCTACCCTGCTGTGTGCGGGATACAGCGTGAAGCTGATTTATTTATTATTAAGTACGAGTATGAAGTAAATGAATCAAAATTCAAATTAATAAAATAAAATTAAAATCCAAGATAATGGTACCTACATGTATTGTAAATAGTGCAGGTTGGGTGAAAGAACATGGGAAACGTAAACTTAAAACGGTAGAGTTGAGTCCAACAAGTGGTCGAGTCCGACCGGTTTCAACCTGCGCGTGCAGCCACTCTGACCTACTCTGAATGTTTCTATTACGCTACGGCTATACTAACTAGTAAATGTCGTGTATCTCTTGTTGGCTTGACATGGACTCTTAAAGAGATTTCTACAGGTTTTGAAGTGAATTTCTCATTAATTTTGTTTGTTCTGTTGTTGAAGCAAAGTGCGGCGTTGAGTTCCGTTATTCAACACGCAATGCCTCCAGAATTTGGCGGAAAGTGGTGATCAGAAGCGTCTTAATTAGAACGGAGTGTCTGAACACTAGGTTCCCAGATTCCCTCTGCTTACCCTGCTATATGTGCGATGTGTAGATACATAGCACGTCTCGTTAAGTTAGTTAATATCGAACATAAATTCGAGGGTAACGTAATATTCACTCGCACATGTGCTCACGAGCTTTCGCGTATCGGATATCCCGCATACTGTTTTTATGTGCCCAGCTTATGCATTTTAAACTTTTTTGGATAAATTTGCATTTATAAAGTATCATTTTGTGGTTATGATGCAATAGTTGCTTGAATATTGTTGGATATACGTGATTTCTGTTTTTTTTTACTTTCACATTCTGTCACGCATAGGGTAGGTAGGTTATTTCTTTTTTATGGAAAAAGACAAGGCAAACGGGTCTCTTGATGGTATTTACCATCAACCGCTACTCACGACCCCGTGTAACACCAGAGCAGCTACAGGTGCGTTGCCAGCCTTTAAGGTGGACATAGACGCGCTTTTTGAAAGTACCCACTTTGTATCAACCTGGAAACGTTGCCATAGTAGTAGAGTAGGCCATTCCACAGTTAAGACAATATGTTACCTGTTTTCCGCCCGAATTTGAGACAATGCATGTTGGGTAGCGGAAATCAACGCCGCATTTTGTCTGTTAAAGCATGGAAATAAAAACTATACTTGAAGTTAGCAAAAACAGAATGACTAAGCTTTATCTACCTATACTACGACGTGCAAAAAAAACAGCTTCACGCCTTTTACCCCATATAGGATAGGCAATTAAGGCCGATATGTCGTGGCCAACTTGAAATCAAGTTTTGAAGTTTTGGTGCATTATACATAAGAAAGTAAAATATATTAGGACCTTGAATAAGTTCTCGCGACCTTGAATAAGTGTTTTTTTTTGTGGGGGGGAAAAAGTGTTTACTACAGTGTCAACTACATATTTATTTTCCCTTTGTGAAAATGTGTACTTTTGTGCGAAATGAAGTGTTTTTGCGGGGAATTTTATTGCACTGCTTTATTCAGAAAAAATCTGCAGCAGAAGCACACAGAATTCTCGTTGAGACAATGCTTTGTCGAATACAACGTGCAGANATATATATATATATATATATATATATATATATATATATATATATATATATATATATATATATATATATATATATATATATATATATATATATATATATATATATATATATATATATATATATATATATATATATATATATATATATATATATATATATATATATATATATATATATATATATATATATATATATATATATATATATATATATATATATATATATATATATATATATATATATATATATATATATATATATATATATATATATATATATATATATATATATATATATATATATATATATATATATATATATATATATATATATATATATATATATATATATATATATATATATATATATATATATATATATATATATATATATATATATATATATATATATATATATATATATATATATATATATATATATATATATATATATATATATATATATATATATATATATATATATATATATATATATATATATATATATATATATATATATATATATATATATATATATATATATATATATATATATATATATATATATATATATATATATATATATATATATATATATATATATATATATATATATATATATATATATATATATATATATATATATATATATATATATATATATATATATATATATATATATATATATATATATATATATATATATATATATATATATATATATATATATATATATATATATATATATATATATATATATATATATATATATATATATATATATATATATATATATATATATATATATATATATATATATATATATATATATATATATATATATATATATATATATATATATATATATATATATATATATATATATATATATATATATATATATATATATATATATATATATATATATATATATATATATATATATATATATATATATATATATATATATATATATATATATATATATATATATATATATATATATATATATATATATATATATATATATATATATATATATATATATATATATATATATATATATATATATATATATATATATATATATATATATATATATATATATATATATATATATATATATATATATATATATATATATATATATATATATATATATATATATATATATATATATATATATATATATATATATATATATATATATATATATATATATATATATATATATATATATATATATATATATATATATATATATATATATATATATATATATATATATATATATATATATATATATATATATATATATATATATATATATATATATATATATATATATATATATATATATATATATATATATATATATATATATATATATATATATATATATATATATATATATATATATATATATATATATATATATATATATATATATATATATATATATATATATATATATATATATATATATATATATATATATATATATATATATATATATATATATATATATATATATATATATATATATATATATATATATATATATATATATATATATATATATATATATATATATATATATATATATATATATATATATATATATATATATATATATATATATATATATATATATATATATATATATATATATATATATATATATATATATATATATATATATATATATATATATATATATATATATATATATATATATATATATATATATATATATATATATATATATATATATATATATATATATATATATATATATATATATATATATATATATATATATATATATATATATATATATATATATATATATATATATATATATATATATATATATATATATATATATATATATATATATATATATATATATATATATATATATATATATATATATATATATATATATATATATATATATATATATATATATATATATATATATATATATATATATATATATATATATATATATATATATATATATATATATATATATATATATATATATATATATATATATATATATATATATATATATATATATATATATATATATATATATATATATATATATATATATATATATATATATATATATATATATATATATATATATATATATATATATATATATATATATATATATATATATATATATATATATATATATATATATATATATATATATATATATATATATATATATATATATATATATATATATATATATATATATATATATATATATATATATATATATATATATATATATATATATATATATATATATATATATATATATATATATATATATATATATATATATATATATATATATATATATATATATATATATATATATATATATATATATATATATATATATATATATATATATATATATATATATATATATATATATATATATATATATATATATATATATATATATATATATATATATATATATATATATATATATATATATATATATATATATATATATATATATATATATATATATATATATATATATATATATATATATATATATATATATATATATATATATATATATATATATATATATATATATGTATATATATATATATGTATATATATATATGTATCATGTAAGTTCCTATTGAGTTTTAGTTAGTTTCTGTTTGATTATCATAGTAAATTTTTATTATACCTCCTACATAGTGGTCCCAAAATTTATTGCGACACTACAGCTAGTTTAACATTTTCAATACACTGCACCATAAACACAGCACATTATCGGATACAATTTCCGTACACTTAAAAATATATTGTACACTATCCAGACATCAAAAAATCCGTAAAACTGTAAACAGTATATACATTAATGTCTGACATTTTTGTTGGTATTTCCATCGTAGTCTATTCGTACCATTTCTACTAAACAAGTATCAAGAAAAAATCGCTTTTAATCTTTGTGAGATGCGGAATCCATGAATATTTGATAGAATCATAACTGTTTTCACCAAGTGTTGCATATTTAAGCGATATCTAAACTAGTTCCTTCTTACTTTGATTGCGGACTCGTTAGTTTGGTACCAGTATTTATATCGAAACGTGTTCTTTCGATAGTTTTATGTATTAATGTGTATGTATGTATGTTTGTTACATATACTTCCCATCTGCCTTTGAAATTGTTATTTTTGGTAAGGTTTTATTTATTTTTAGCAGTAATTTGTCACGGTCTATTGATTACTGACTTGATTTATATATTATAGTTTTTAGGTTTATTTTGTTATATTAGTTCACTGTGATAATGCGTTTCTCCTTCCGTCGAACGTGACGGTCATGGGTTCGGTCTACACACTGGGGATGGTTGTATTTATTTTTATTCCCACACTCTGACAGACAAAATGCAGCGCCGAGTTAAGGCGGAAAATAGATACCACAGTGTCTTAACTCTCAGTTCTTATGGTTTATCTCTGTTGTATGCCCCATTTAAAGATGAGGCTAAAAATCTTTCTTTTTTCTTTTAAACTACAAGTGCAATATTTTGAAGAGCCGTATTCGTTCTATGCAATATAAGGACTAAAGGGCACTTTATATATGAAGCGTTTCTGTACCTATTCATCTAACGTCATTAAAAATATGTAAGGGTCATAATTTTGAATGCAAAAGACGAAGAAGGGTCGTTAATGTGAATCGTATGCTTTAAAAAAACTTAACGCGAAAAACATTATTTGAGTAGTTTTCAGTTATTTAATTTATACCAATTTTATCTAGCTAAAGAGTTTGGTTGAACACATTAATCTCAGGAACTAGGTACTGGTCCGAATTGAAAGTGTTTTTTAGAACGTGTCATATGTCATACATAGTTGTTACTTGTTCCCGTTTGACCACGAAGCGAGGCCGTAAAACCGTGGACGATAAAAGCTAGTATAAAAAATTGGGATGTGCTAACATCTTTGTTGGTATTTTGACCCTATGTGAGGGAAAGTTAATTTATATTAAAAAAACCGGACAAGTACGAGTCGGACCCGCCCACCGAGAGTTCCGTAATTGGAGGTCTCGAGCTTTTTCGGCTATTAAAGCTTAGCTTAGCCTGAGCCCTTTCATCTGATACCTCACTTGAACTAGCGGCTTTAATACCAAATTTTGCCCTCCTTTAAGACTAATATTTTTTAGAATTTAAACATAAATATATAATTTTCAGATTGTTTCCTGAACTCGTACTACCCGTAGATGCTGATAGCTGCCAAATTTCATAACTCTAGATCAACCGGAAGCACCCTATTAATTTTGATTCCGGTTATAGTGTCGAAATACGCCATTTTTGCGATATAAATGGCCATATCTTTTTTTAACTACATATAGAAATACGAGTTTTTCAGGGCAGTAGATCTGAATATATGGTTCTAATTTCAACTCGATATCTACAAGCGTACCTGAGATAAAGGTTCTTGACAGACAGACAAACGGACGGACAACAAAGTGATCTTATAAAGGACCCTTTTTTCCTTAAAAAAACCGGTTAATAAGTTTAGCTAGACAAAATCATGTTTGTAATTGAGGCCGTCGTGGCGCAGTGGCACAACATATCACTGTAAAGGCGACGGTTAAGAGTTCAATTTTCTCGCTCTGGTAAGCATTTTTTACACAAGGGTTACACATTTACCCGTAGGGATTTTCTGTCTGCTAAAAAGTGATTTGCTTGAAAAATGTACGATGTTCACAAACATTTCTAAAAATAATAAATAAAAGTTATACTTCAAACAGTATCAAGCCTATAAAGAATATTTTAAAAATAAAATCAGAAAATGTTTTATACAAAATATTTTGCTTTTAAATATTATTTCGTTTGAAATTTAAGTCGCTTTCAATATTAAGGCAACAAGCATGACTCAGTGAAGGTGAAGACAGAGGCCAAGGCGAAAAGCGATGTCAGTTTCGGCTTGAAATAATTTATAAATTAAATATAAGTTTTCCATAAATTGATTATATTATTAAGGCCGTCGTGGCGCAGTGGCACGTGTGTGGCTATATGCGCGACGGTTGTGGGATTTGATTCTTACTCGTGGAAATTGAATATTTAATCTTCTAGCTCTGGTAACGAGGCAAATCGCGCATTAATCAATCAATACGTATTAATTACTACGAGTACCAGTCGTAGCGCAGCGGCACGAGGTGTGACTGTAAAACCGACTGGTTGTGGTTTCGATCCCCACTCGAGGAGATGAAATATTTACTTAAATTTATATTTCCATTTCTTCGCTCTGGTGTCGAGGTTAAGCGCGACGTAGAGTTCTGCCACTCAACACGCAATGCCTCCAGAATTCGGCAGAAAGTGGGGAACGGAGTGTCTTAACACTAGGTTCCCTCCGCCTACCCTGCTGTGTGCGGGATACAGCGTGAAGCTGATTTATTTATTTATTTACTACGAGTACCTCCAGAATTTGGCGGAAAGTGGGAAATGGAAGTGTGAACGAAGTGCCTTAACACAGGTTCCCAGGTTCCCTCTGCCTATCCTACTATGTGAGTGATACAACGCGAAGCTTAACAATTATACTGATACTATGTTAAGGGCATAGACAGAATAAATTTGTAAAGAAATAAAATAAAAAAATGTAATAGGTAGGGCTTTTTAATGTCGACTCTTGAGTCTTGGCCTTTGAGTGGAAGATGTATTATGTAACGTTTTCAGTGCGGCCTTGTGTTATTTTATCACTATAAATTATGCTTTTAATATTCTAAATGTTTAATATTGAAGTAAGAAATGGTTACTAGCACTAGGTAAATAATTATACTAGTCGTCGCCCGCATCTTTCCTTGCGTTCCTACCACAGCACCTAATAAAATATCGAGAAACTTTCCTTTACCGCTCATTCCTCCAATTGGGAATCGAACCCACACCTGTCTCGTTTACAGTTAGACACGATTCCTTTAAACCGCGACGGCTCCAAATATAAATATTTATATAAAACTCAGTTACAAATTAAATTTTGAGACAGAAATTGTGGTAATGCAATTGTTGAGCAAAGAGATAATATGAGAATACTAAAGTATACGAATAAACCTCAGAGCTGCACGTTCTCTAATATAATTAAATAATTTACGTTTTTAGAGGTTGTAGCACTGCAGCTTCATAGCCGCTAAACATGACAGTTCTGGGTTTGATTCCCACTCGTATTAATGAATGATTTTCATTTCCTCGTTCTGGTTACGAGAGCAAGTGTGGGGTTGTGTTCCGCCATTTATCGCGCAATCTCCTCAAAATTCAGCGGAAAGTGAGGAACGGATGTGTCTGAATGGGAAACGAGTGTCTTAAAACTGTTCCCAGCCTCCCTAAGGTGCTATGTGCGGAATATAGCGTGAAAAAAAAATAGGTTTTCTTTAGAAGAGAAACTCGTATAGTTTCCTTTAGTCACCGAGGTATTAATTCCAAAGGGATTTTGAATTCTATGCCGGTACGTGGGGACATACAGAACTAGAATGTATTTTAGTAGCGCGGTACTGTAGGTAGGTAACCTACTGTATATTAAATAAAATATTCGCTTTCAAACTGTTGAGTTTTTGATTTGGTGACGATTTGGTGTGACTGTAAATGTGACAGGTTATGTGTTCTATTCCCACTCGAGGAAATTAAATATTTAATATTTTCATTTTCAGCGCGGCTTTGAGTTTTAGTCATTTGGCGGAAAGTGGGGCGGAATGTGGGCGGAAAATGAAATGTCTTACAAGGACGGAGTATCTTAATACTAGCTTCCCAGGTTCCCTCTGCCTAACGTGCTATGTTCGGGGTACAGCGTGAAGCTAAAAATAAGACACTGCATATTTCACTATAAGCATACTTTATGACAAAACGGGTGTCTAGTTCCTACCATCCTAAAGATGCCAGCATATATATCTATGTATCTATATCTATGTATCTATAGATAGAAAGTGGAATCATTCATTACGTACCTCGCCTTTGTGAACGTCTAGTGTTGTTTAATATACGCTGAAGGGTGATAAATGGGGGTGGCACCGCATTTTGCATCCCTTAGTGCCGAAAATTAAACTATATTAATAATTGATATGAGATTTCCCGAATTCATAGAGGCCCTCGTGGCGCAGTTGGAGCACGTGCGACTTTAATGATGGTTGTGGGCTTTATGTTTGTGTGGAACGGAATGTGTGAACTCTAGGTTCCTTCTGTCTAGAAAACTCGTATAACAGTTTTTTTTTTAGAAACACATTGCTATCCGGACACAGCAGGGTAGATTTAATACTAGATTCCCAGATTCTCACCTGGTAATCTAGTGTTTAGCCACTCTATTCACACTAAGACACTCCCGTTCTCTATTTTCTGCCATATAGAAGAATTTCCATAGAATTTTACTTTTTTCATTTATTTCTTATGTATGTATGTATTTCTTATTTATTAAGTACTAGAGGGCGCGCGCGGCTTCGCCCGCTTATTAGGAGTGAATTCTAAAAAAACCACGAAACACGTGTTCAATAAAATATTTTTAACAGTCTGAATTTAAATTTTTATAAAAATCGGTGGCAATTTAAAGATTTTTCCATATAAACTTTCAACCCCTTATTTGAACCCTTAGGGGGTGAATTCTTAAAAACCATGAAACACGTGTTCAATGAAATATTTTTAAGAGTCTGAATTTCAAATTTTATAAAAATCGGTACAGATTAAATTTTTTTTCCATACAAACTTTCAACCCCTATTTCATCCCTTTAGGGTTAAAATTTTTCAAATTCCCTTCTTAGTGGATGTCCAGAATATGAAAATAAACATCTGCCCAAATTTCACGTTTCTACCATCAGCGGTTACGGCTCTGCGTGCGTCTTACCTCAGTCAGTCAGCACAAGTCCTTTTATATATATAGATTTCTGTTTTATTTTTTTACTAAGATAGATCGTCGTAAGTGATTGACACTACTCAGTGTGAGTGCTTGTATTGAAATATACTTATTTGCGTATTATATTGGTTTCGGATATTTTACTACAGGTTGGAATTGAAATAGATATTCCATTTAACAAGAAGGGCTATATTACATTACATAACGGGAGTCGTATCCATATAATTTACTGAAATTGCGGCCAGAGTTACCTTATGCACTAAGAATGAGCCCTATGCCTATAGCGAGAAACTAAAATAAATAAATGCTACTATATTACTTAATACAAAATAAATAAATAAATGCTACTATAATATAAGATTCTACAGAACGAGGCAATCTCAAGTAAATGTAAGCTGTGTTCCCAGCGCCGCTATCCTTAGCTACTTGTTTAACTTTCTAACGGGGGTGCATTTTTCAGGATTTTCAATTTTAAAATGTCGCGAGACGGACGAAGAATAAGAACATTTGTATGGCTCTCGAGAATGTTTCAGTGACATGTAGTTGATGTTGATCTTACATAAGACGCTAACGTGTACCGATTTTTAATTGTTAAATGTCGTAGTGTGGATTATTCCAATGGTTTCAGGTTCAAATCCATCTCCGAGAAATATTTAGATATTTTTTGGAGTATATGACTGTGTAGCGTTTGGCTTTCCTTTCCCCCTGGATATTCCGTTAGATATTAAGTATGAAAGTAAAAACAAGAACAAATACTACTACTTTTTAAGTCTCTTTAGAAATTTTTCAAATACATGGGTCGGTGTGATAATAAATTTGCAATAAAGATTAGGTAGGTCTCACGTGTAGCAGGGCTCATAGAGGTAGTGTTAAAACACTGCCACCCCCCGCCCAAAATTCAACGCCATATTTTCTCTCGTTACCAAAACTAGGAAAAAAAAAACATTTACCGGAGTGGGAAACACACCCGCAACCACCGCGTTCACACTAAGAATCTGTACGGCTGCGAGACGACGGCTACTAATTATTCTAAATGTCAGTATTTTCGTTCACAAAACAAAAATCTTTTTGTAAAAAATCTCTTTTATGTACTTTTATAAGGATATCAGTTATAGATGGTACTGCATTTTATACGATTTCGTTTTAAATTGAATCACTTAACCCACATCGATAATGTCAGGACTGACGTCCAAGGAGAATTGCTTGGCGAAGCCACAAAATATTATGGGAAATGAAAACTCTGTATGTTTCCAGAAAATATCTAAGTAACTTACCAGAAAATTAGTTTTTTATTTATTTTAGCTTCTCGTTATGTTCTACATATTGCAGGTTACGTAGAAAGACAATAATATTAAACCTATTTTTAAGGCTTATGCAATGAATATTAAAAATAATGATACTAATATAATAACTCCTCAATGTAAGTTTGTTTGTTACGCTTTCCCACCAAAACAACTAAACCGATTATTATGAAACTTTGTACACGTATTCTTAGAAGAATAAACAAGGACATAGGATATGTTTCATATAATATATATATATATATATATATATATATATATATATATATATATATAGAAATATCCAATAGTCTTATTAGTCTTAGATATTTACATTGTCCTCAATTTTCTGTATACTGTTACGTAAAAACATTTATCAGAAGTATCTTATATAAATCACCTTCACGCTGTATCCCGCATACAGCAGGGAACCTAATATTAAGACACTCCGTTCCCCAAGGTCCTTAGTCAGGGACAGAAATATCTTGTATATTAGAGTCAAAATACATAGATGAATATTTTCTTTATATAGTATATTTTTATTAAAATATCAAGCTTTAGATTAATATTTTCTTTATATAATATATTTTTATTAAAATATAAAGAACATTGTAATATAAAAACGTAAGATGCGACATACTCAACGGCTTTTTACTATCATCTTATTGACGATGGCGATATTTAATGTGAACAGGTTGTAGCAGGTGTCTAAGTTCTAGATTATTTTTTGCGTATGTTAGTAGAGCTAGTTGAAGAAGTTCAATGGAATACTTTAATTAGAAAACGTATAAACATTTTAACACAGCGGGACTGGAACACGCATCGCTTGTATATAAGTAGTAGATACAGTACGTTTTTTAAGAAAACATATTTTTCTTTATTGAATTAAAAGTATACCTTCAAAAATAAAAAAAAAGTTCAAATGATTCGCTAAAAGGAGTACTTTCGTAAGAAGACAGCAAGATTCTGGTTTTTTTTTCACTTCATTTCTCCACCCGGATTCAAAACACGGGCAGTGTTTTGAATCCGGGTTTTGTTGAAAGGCGGAACTTAACGCCGCTCTTAGACAGATATATGCACTTTATACTCTATAACATCTTACTATATATATGTAGTGACTGTACACTATTGTATATATCTCAAGATATTATTACTGTGTATTACGTATGTAGTTGTTTTTGCAATAGTAAAAAGGTTATAGCATTCTATGCTATATACAGATGGAGAAACATCTGTTGAACATCTGGCGTACTTTAACCTTGCTAAGGTATAAGTTATCACTAAGTAACATAAGGCTAAGTGATGATTTTGCGTCTGGTAATACGAAGTGCGGCGTTCGGATCCGCTACCCAAAATCTCTAAAAGTATAATAATTAAGAAAAATTACCTGAACCGATTTCCATGAAACTTAGACTATACTCTTAGTTGCACATTTACACCAAAAAAGATAATTTCGGTATGACTTTTAGTTTCCGAGTAATTGGAAAAAAATAATTAATAATAAAGTTATTAAAAAAGTGGACGAACAGTCTTATCACTACGTTTCCTCTGCCCACCTTGCCTTCTATAACCTGTCACCATCCCTACTTCGGTGGCCACCCTCTTATTTCACTTACATGCACTAGATTTCCTCCCATATCTTTATCGGTTCTCGCGTAAAATATACCGTTATTTGTACGTTGTTTTACGATCAGCAATATTCGATGAGGGTGGACGTTGAAGAGGGTATTTACCCTTCTAATAATACATTACTCTTCTTCGGTGTTCCAAAATTGTATCTGTCACTTTGGGTAATACGTATGGTATGGAAATACATACAATATGAATAATATAATATTTCGTAATAACATTCAGTGAGAGACCGTTGTGGCGGTGCAGAGTCTGACTTTAATTGAGACGGTCGTGGTTTCGATTCTTAGTCAGGGGACAGAAATATTTTTATTCCCCTGAGTAAGAGTATATTAGGGCAATTTATTCGCTCGGTCTACTTTAATCAAATTAAATATTTAAAAAAAGTTGGAGCATCGCAACACATTAATATTATCTGTAGGTACGTATAAATATATGTAAAATCGGAATGTCCGTCTATCGTCACAGCCAGTTCACTAAGTATTATAATAAAGTTTACGTACAAAGGATCCCAACTAAGCTTCCATCTAACTCTAAGTCCTAGATTTGCAAGTGACCTATTTATATAAACAGTATCTTCAACTGGCTGGACCGAAAGTCCACGGTCTTAATGAACGACTCGAGGGCTTAAGCGAATGAAATGAGTTCGATGTTCATTTAACGTATGACATCAATGGCGTATCTAGAGATATTTTCTGTGGGGAAACCAGAAAGGATTAAGTGTAAAGTGGTAAAACGCGAAGAACGGATTAGATACAAAAAAATTGATGCAAGTTTTTACCAGTCTTGCAATAATTAATTCTAGTTAAATATTTATTTCTATACCAACACCAGCAGAAACTTCGAATCGCCTCAATTAGTTGATATAGTTAACAAGTTCGACTCGTGTAGTTCGTGTAGACCAAATCGCATTCAAGAATCCGGATTTCGGAACTAAGTTTGCACAGCACCAGGTAGAGCGCTGGATAAACTTTGTTGGGTGTGTTAGTTCAAACATAATTATTATATGCTTATTCAGTTACCTATGATAATGGGTTTTAATTAAGGAATATTAAACATTTACGAGTACGAGATCAGGTATGAGGCCAATCGTGGGGTAGGATCACAAGCATGGGATTGTAAACGTGAAAGGGTGTGGTATCGATTCCCAGTCGAGGGAATGAGATATTTATGTCGGACGTCACACGCTGTGTCTTATCTCTTTCTCTCTCTCTCTCTTTACCAGCTTGACTTAATAAGCACCATTCATTACGTCGAGCTCGATTCAAACCCGTGACTGTTGCGTTTATAGCTAGACCGTAACCCTGTACCTCGGAAGTCTCAACTATAAACAACATATCTAAAATAATCGATATTATATTACTGTGATTGTGATAAGTGTGAAAAGTTGGAGCATAAAGCTGGAATCTCTTTAAATTACCTTTGGAAAGTTTTATAGCAAAAAATGTATTAAGATTTAAAATTATTTAGGGGCGCTAGCGTACGACTGGTTGTGGATTCGACTTCCACTTGAGGATATATAATATTGAATATTTTCTTTACCTCGTACTGGTAACAAGGCAAAGTGCAGCGTTGAGTTCCGCAACTCAACACGCAATGCCTTCTGAATTCAGGTGGAAAGTTGGGAACGGAGTGTCTTAACACCTGGTCCCCAGGTTCCCTTTGCCTACACTGCTTTGTGCAGGGTATAGTGTGAAACTAAGATGAACTTTGAAGAGGTCAATAGTATTGTGAATCTTAAACATCTATAAAATTAAAAGTAGTAGTGCGTAGCTTTAAAGGTAAATAAAAGTAAGTGAATTTCTTTACCTGCTTTACCTTGAATAGTGAATTCAAATGCCAAACTTAATGGTTGTCTAACAGCTAAAGTATACATTGACATCTGGCTACTGTAAAATTTTGATCCGTAATTTTATTTAAAGATAAATTCTATAAAAAAAAATGAGTTTAATGCTTTTCCAGACCGAGTATCAGGGTAGGCAGAGGTAACCTAGTGCTAAGACACTCCTTTCTCCATTCTCCGACAAATTCTGGAAGCACTACACTAAATTGGATAAGAAATAGATATAACAATTTCCCAATTTTATCGTCGTGATTGGTGATTTACGCAGTTTTACGCTGTATGACTATATTCCATAATTAAATTAAATATCCTATAAAAGAAAAACTTATATTTCTACATAGTTAAAAGTAGTTAAAGTAAATTACTATTTTCATTAAAAAAAAACAGATATTTTATTTTATACTAATAACATATAATTAATAGTCCATGACAAAAGCTATTACGTATCATACAAAAATATTGCAAAAACACCACATACCGACGAATATTTGTAAAAGAAACACGTTTAACCATACGTTTGCCAAATACGAAACAGGGTTGCCACCACAATTTTCATTATATTTCCCGTATCCTTCATTTTTTTATGATATACTGTAATATAGATAGAATAATATAAAAAAACTTAAAAAAAAACGTCATAAGTATAAACTATAAATATTAGGAAATGGTAAGACATATAAACTGAAAATATGTTTTTAACGTTTTTAAAGCGTTAATGTGGAAACGCTTAGAAAATAAAAATACTTTTTAGGTTTCCAAGAAGCGCGGGTTTGAATTCATTTTTTAAAACATTTTATAAAAAGTACTGAAAAAAAAAAGAATTTCACCTATTTATTTCTTTTTAAGCATGGCAATTCTATATGGTCAGCCTTACGAATACACCTTGAATAGAAACAAGACTAATATTCATAAATAAACATAGACACTATAGAAATACATACATATTTATATAAAGCTATATGCTTAGCGCCTACATATATTGTGTACATATGAAACAATTGATGATTAATATATTGAATAATATTTGCAGCTTGCACGGCAAAGCATTCATTTAAATATCTTCTATTTTAGTGGAAATATATAAATAATATAATCATGTCAAAAACTTTTGTGTTTCGATTTAAATTATAATAAAATTTACATAATAAAATACCTAGTTCCTTTATGAAGTACAATAATAACTCATAGTTACCAACTATTAAAAATATTCTTGTAAAATTAACTTTGCGCAATTCAGTTAAGTAAAATGTAAAATAATCTTTAAATTAATAGATATAACGATTAAAACATTTAAAAATTACACCGAACACGGTTAGTCTAATTACTAATACAATTTCGACACTATTAAACTTTATTACTAATCAATTCTAGATAATTACCTATTACTGTTTAATTTCGTGTGTAAAAAACACCAATCCAAAAAAAATCACAGTAAAACAAACACTAGAAAGCCTTTCAACATTTTCAACAATTTAAGTTGTACAAGTAACATTTGTCACTGACACTGACAGCAGAAATGGAGCGAAATGCAACTAAC
The DNA here is from genome assembly GCA_013403705.1 of Heliconius hermathena. Lineage (NCBI taxonomy): Eukaryota > Metazoa > Arthropoda > Insecta > Lepidoptera > Nymphalidae > Heliconius > Heliconius hermathena. The sequence continues at coordinate 272,420 of JAAIXJ010000253.1, read as the reverse complement.
TTTTTTAATCTCGCGAGCGTCATTCCAACGCAAAGACCCGACGCGTACTGCCGAGTCGAGTGTGGTCTGTTCGGCCCTACGCGAAACCTACTTTATTGTACACTCGATTTCATATATTTCGTTAATTTAATGTTTGTTTGTTTATTTTGTATTATTTTAATGAAGAATATTAAAATTTGTTAATAATATTTAAAACATTTTAAAATTTACTATTTATAAAATGTTGAAATTAATTAGAGACAGTAAATTAGAAATTTTCGAACATACGCCTCGTTTTTTTTCTACCAGTACTAAAATAACGAAAAAAAATTTTACATAAGTACATTTTTTTTTGTTTTCTTTCGTGAGTCAGAATCGAACCCCCCAACCATCGCATACAATGCCGACGCTATGGCAAATATATTTGAAAAAAAAAATAAATAAATAATAAAGGTATACATATTTACTAAGTAAAACTGACGAGATTCTCTAGTTCAAAAATAAAACAGGTTTCGTTTGAGACTCGGTGGCGGATGTGAAGTCTTTAACGTCAATTTCATCGAAGAGATTGTGCACTCGACTGTATAAGTATTACAAATTGAAAGGTGACAATTACTATAAGTTTTGATATTTCAATACCAAACATACAAATCTTTATATTGACCTTTGTTTTTATGAAGTCGTATAATGTTTTCTTCTATTTAATTTTAACTATAATTTAGCTGTATTTTATATTTATCTATAATATTTATTTATTTTTTAAGCTTGGACAATAGATAAATTATCTTTATATGTATATATAAATATTATGTTATCTGTATTTTTTAATAAAATGTCGAGTATTAATTACAATCAAGCTGTATGCAATTAAAAACGACGTAATGCCCTGAGAATGTACCTGACATTTACTTGTTTTATTACGAAAGTTAGAGATTCAAATGTATATTGTATGTAATGTAGGTATAAGATTAACTTTTAAGTTAATATATTTTTTGGTACATCTAAAAAACTTAAGTAAGCTAAGCTTGTAATTACAAAATCATTCAATTTATTTTGTAAACGAAATAAAGTTAGTAAATTATATATAAAATTGTATAAAAATACTCTTTTACTTCTAGCTCTACTTTTAGTACTAAAGTATTATTTATTCTACTAAAAGTAGAATAAGAAGTACTTTTAGTAGAGGAGACGGAGGAGGAGGAGACTCCGCCACGACTCGGTTCCACACTGTGGGGGACACCCGCATGACGACATGGCCGGTGAGCGGGTTCCTCGCCTTTCGGCAAAACCGAACCACCGCCCGAAACTCGGCCTCGGAGATGCCGTCGAAGAGGCTCCGATTCTGATTCTTCAGGGCGCCCAGAATGTCGGCATCCGTGATGTACGCCAGGACGTCCCAGAGAATCAGAAGCGGATCCTTGTTTTTCACCTCCTCGACGTTTAGCCTATCGCTTGCCCCCTTTAGTCTCTCCTTCACCTTTTCCCGCTCCTCTATTGAGCTGCAGCCCAAAATCACCTTCTGGTCCTTAGCCTTCCTCACCTTCTCGACTCGGACCCATCCATCCTTGGCTTTCACCACTTCCCTAATTTGAGCGAGAACTTCCTCCCCTGTGTCTATCTCATTCTTCGAGGAGACCACAATCGAGTGCAGTGCGGCTGGCTGTGGGCTAACCCTTTTGGTTTCGCCAGCCGTCACGCTCGCGTATGTGGTCTTCTCGAAGGATTCCCACCGTCTTTCCACCACCTCCTTCAGTTCCTCCATCCTTTCCTCATTCTTCCGTAATAAAACCACGTGCTCTTCCAGTCTCTTTATTAGTTCCTTTTCCATTGTGTCTTTTACTTCCGTGTTCTCTCTTTCTTCGTTTGGCACCGTACTCTTCCCACTGCTCTCGTCCTTTTCCTTCTCAGCCTCCGCCTCCTTCACCAGCTGGTACAGACGTTCAATTGCATCTGTGACTGCTGCCTTTATGTCTGTCTTCAGGTTACGCGAGTTGCTTAGGTGGATTTAAGCTTTTGTTAAGTGGGCCTTGGCTTCGGCTGTCCTGCTCGCGTAACCTGGTTTCATACGAGGACTGTGGATTACCTCAGTCACAGTGGATTTTTGTTTCTTTGGGCGAGAAGGAGCTGTCTGGGAACTCGGGGGGCGCTGTTGGCTCTCAGGCGTTCGGACTGGTGAATCCTCCAGGAAGCCCACCTCCTCTGTGGTTCCCGAGAGGTCCAAAGTCCGAGCGCTGCCTTTCGCCGGTGTACGGAACATCTTGCGCAGAGGGACTCTTCTGTGGGGCGTTCCGGGTGGTGTAAAGAGCCACTCGGAAAGTCAAAATAAAATCAAAAATATATCTATATCAGGAGTACTGAAGGAAAGAAAAGAAGAAATAATAGTAAATACTCGGGGTGAGGGGAACTATAAGATTTTTTCGTAAAAATCAGATTTTCCCCTCTAGGCCTGCTGTGTCAAAGAATAAAATTATAATAGATATGTAATATACAGAGNGTCATAAAATATTTGTTATTAAAATTGTATATATGATTGTATATAGTCTTGTAAATAGTCAATTTCTTTTACCAATTGGTATTTATACCTTGTCTTGTTCAAATATCTAATAAAAATTTTTACAGTGGTGTAAAGAGCCACTGCCTGTCTATTTAATAATTTTTTAAAACTATTTGCACCAGAATCTACCCAAAAACTTGAATAAAAGATTTTTTAAAGTTCCAAAAATTCACCAAAAATCTGTCTCCTCCACCTAACCTGTGAGTAAAGGGTGGGGGGGAAGTCCTTTTTTTCAGATTCTACTGAACGGATTTCAGCGAAACTGGTGTCCAGCGATCGGGCTTCGAAAGGCCTTCAAAACGGTATATAACTCGCGGGGATGAAAGGGGAGGTGCAGGTAAGATGTCCAAAAAACAGAATTTTTCAAACGTTTTTGCGTCAAAATGGCGCAAAAATTTCAGCAAAAATTTGGAAAAAATTTAGAATGGTATGGCGCGGAAGACCCAACACGCTCTGTTTGTACTAACTACTCTGTTGATACCAGTCTCTGTTGCACTGTATTGTCAACGCCGGACTTTTGAAGGTGCCTAAGCGGAAATATTAATAAATAATAATTAATTCCCCGAGTGGGGATGGAACCCACCACCGTTGCGTTACAGTCACACCCTTGTACCCATGCGCCACGACGGCATCTTTATAGCAATCAGAGTACGAGTTGAAACAAATGGTTTACTATATTGAATGAGCGAAAATATAAAGGATGATTTAAGGAACGAGAATTGTACAATACAGGTTTTGAACCTAAACCCACGGTATTGCGTACACTATGCCAAACGTTCTAACTATATAAAGTAGAAATTATGACACGCCGTTAATAAACCGGCGTAAAGCACGTTGCAGCACGACTCCATTACAATAATAAATATTATTTGATAGTTAATTAACGCGTTGTTCGTGTATACAATGTTACGTCGGTGAAGTAAATAATAAGTGGATGTTTATGATAATTGAATAACTAAAATAGATGGATATTGTCGTATAGTTGGCACCAGAGAGTATGAAGTATGAGTAGAGAGAACCTACTGAGAAAATTAAAATAATCCATTCCTCCGAGTGGAAATCGAACCCACCACAGTCGCATTTTACATCTTAGCTCATTGAATATATTTACACCTAATAATAAATGGATATTATTATATTATATAATTGAAGTTTAATAATTTGAACTCATTATCACCTCTTTACTCAGTAAGCACCTAAATTTTTGATAGCTTAAACATTATTTTATTGGTCTATTATTAAAAAAAACAGTTAAACGTTCATAATTTAACAAATGATTAGGCGAATATTACACATTATACGAGTCTCGATTTTAATATTATAATATAAAACTGAAGAGTGATTGGTTGAATGCGCTAATGTCAAGAACTACTGATTTAAGTTAAAAAAATGTGTTGAAAAATATTTTATTAGGGTAATCATTTCGATGTAGCCCACTGTTCCTGAGTCTTAGCTACCACGAGCACTAAGATAGATTAATGTGTCATACTGTCATATATACAAAGATATCCGTGTTGTGCTCAGTTATTTCCATTAAGCCATGTGGGAGAAGCCGCAGGTAAAAGTACTAGCATATATTTTTAGCGTCACGCTGTATCCCACACACAGCAGGACAGGCAGTGAGCTGGTGTTAAGACACTCCGTTATCCATTTTCTCCTGAATTTGGGAAGAGGCATTGTGTGTTGAGTAGCGGTACTAAACGCCGCGCTTTGCTACCACTCTTTAACTTTAACTTTGCTACCACTCTTTAACTTTAACTTCTTTTATTAATTAATAATATTTATAATTAATAAATATTTCATTTCCTCGAATGGGAATCGACCCACAACCTGTCGCGTTTACTATCAAACTTTATGCTCTTGCGCCACGACGAATATAAATTATAAAGTAAAAACACTTAACAGAATGTATAAAGACATAAAAAAACTAAAATCTTTCCAAGATTTAAGAAACTTTACGATAATAATGTGATTTTTTTCTCAGAAACATTGATCTTTTGCCTTTGAACGTGAAAAATGGAATATTTAACATTAATTGCTTTTATATTTATTCATATAATTACGATTTTTATAAATATAAAATAAATTTTACTTATATTATATAATACAAATTCAAGAAGTATTTGCACTAAACGTAATAATCGCGGCGTTGAGTTCCGCCACTCAACACCCACTCTGCCTCCAGGATTCAAGTAGTAAGAAAGTAAGCAGAAAGTGGTAAACAGAAGTGTCTTAATGGGAACGGAGTGTCTTAACACTAAATTTGTTTGGTTGAACGCACTAATCCCAGGAACTACTGATTTTTAATGTATTGGATAGTTCGTTTGACTAGAAAAACTATAGGCTGTATCATCACGTTAATGTTTTGGATGTAACCCACTGCACCAGCGGTCAGAGTTACCGCGAGCACTAGGATCGAGTCATCTGTCCTACAAAATTCTTAGGTATATCTATTTCAAAAATCTTAAATAAATAGTTTAAAAAAACGAAAAACACACTTTTTTCGACAGAACACATGAATAAGAAGAATGTATTGAGCACATATTTTCTAGTAGTTAGACTGACATTTCATCAGCCAATTCCATCATCAGACCAGCTCGATGGTATCACAATATTATATTGTCATCTAATCTATATAATAGCCAAGTTTAATGGTGGTACAACAATTAGAAGTACGTATAATTCAGATTCTTAGATTTTATTACATATTTACTTAGTTACTTTTTTATTTTTATTTTTGTTTTCAGCTTCACGCTGTATCCCGCGTGTAGCGGGGTAGGCAGAGGGAGCCCATTGAACTTAGTTAAAGCTAGGATTAATAAAAGCGTGTTAAAAATCACACAAAACATAACAATGTCGAAGAGACAGCGAATGCCGAATATTTTTTAATTGTTAATCAACGTTACTGAACGGCTTTATTACGCTAGTTTGTATTTGCTCTTAAAAATATAGAACTTATTCCACAATTGGAAAGCTCACGATTGGTTTTTATTAAAAATATTTCAAAGTATTGTAATTATAAGTTATATTTTTGTTTTAACTTCACGCTGCATCCCACCACCACCGCACCACCTACCACCGCATACAGCAGAGCAAGTAGGAGCAACCTAGTGATAAGTATAGGTTTCTTCTGGCAACCATGCATCACCTACTCCTCGGATTTATTGCATATTGACACAAGTGGCTTTGTTTTGCTATGCGTAGAAACAAAAATAATTCATTCCCCGAGTGGGAATCGAACCTACTCGAGTTTATAGCCACACGCTATGCCAATGCGTCATGACGGCCTTCTATAGGTAAATGCTTAAACATATGTTATATTTGCTGCAGAATTTTAGTAATAAAAATGGCGACGCCGCAACTAGTATTTGATCTATTCTATTGTTCACATCCAAATCAAAATGCTTGGACTCGACCCCACTATAAAGTTTTTATTGACTATAATAATAAAATCTTGCTAAAATGTGCTGCTCCACAGCTTTCTGGGTGCTTTAGCGAGCAAGCTATTTTTAGACCGGGATAGTAAAACTAGGTTGTATTTTACGAAGTTAAAGCAAACCTATGTAAGTTAAACGAGTATGTTATTATATTAGAAAGAAAATAACGTTCTTTTCCTTTTGTTAATTTTTAATAAGAAAAGTTTCCGTAGGTATATATGAGTAAGTTTCACACTGTATGCGTTTTACACTGTTTCATACTGTGCGATTAGGCAACGCGGCGTGGTATCAGAGGAAGCCTAGTGTTAAGACACTTCGTTGTCCATTTTCCGCTGAATTCTGGAGGCATTGCGTGTTGAGACGCGAAGAAATGAAGCGAAGAAATGAAAATATTACAATTCCCCGAGTGAGCATCGAATCCATACCCATATCACGTTTACAGTGACACTTGTGCCACTTAGCCAAGACGGCTCCTACATACTCGTACATACATACATGTAAATATTAAATGATACACACATGTTACGAGATAACCTTTTAAAAATATTAAAAAGTACAGGGGAGTTTGTTACAGTACAAGAATTTATTTAAATATTACGATAAAATAAACTCTACCACTTGAATAGAGCCTCTCTTATATTAGTAAAAGGTTTTTTTCTAGTTTGCTCGCGAGCTTTCAAACAATTTATTTTTCATTTTATCAAAAATTTTCATTTTGCTTGTTTTTAGGGTTCCGTAGCTTTTAAGGAAAAAAGGTACCTTTATTCACTTTGTTTTCCATCTGTCTGTCTGTCAAGAGCCTTTATCTCAGGAAAGCTTGGACATATCAGATGAAAGGACTCTGGCTAAGTTGAGCTAAGCTTGAATTTCAGAAAAAACTTGAGACCTCCAATTTTTGTACGGAACTCTCGGTGAGCGACCCCGACTCGTGTTTTTCCGGTTTTTTTTTAATAAATGAAATAATTCAATTGAAATATGGACGAAAAAAATATTGTGCGAGTAATTGTTATCCATACTAATCTACATATAAAGCTCAACAGTTTGTTTGGTTAAACGCGCTAATCTTAGAAACTACAAATTGAATTTCAAAATGAAAATCTTACTTATTCAGTTTTGACCAAAGCATCGGGCGAAGCCACTATTAAGAACCAGAAACTTATGTACCACTCTGCAATCAAGAATATCACGTAGGAAAACCATTGTTTACATATAAACAGGTCTTTTATAATCATAAAAAGCGAAACACAGTAACAAAATATTACAAACGAAATATATACAAACTATAAAATCCTCAAAAAAAGAAGAAAGTAATGTAAATTTTTTAAAAAACATAAAATAAACTTGTTTTCTTTCAATTTCATTTTGTAAGCCAAGAATCAAGAACAAGGTTGAACTAAAATGAGTAGATGTTTATCGTGGCTAAGTTACTTTAAGGCATTCCGTACTCTCGTCAAAGGGGCCGCGCTATCTAGCCCGCCCATTTGCATACTTGTGGTTTTGGCCTGTCCTTAACTTATTATTATGATATATAATATGACAATTTATTATTATATATATATACAAACCAGAGACCCAAACGCGGCTTCGCCCGCTTATTTTTTTTATTATGCACTAAAAACGATTGATAAATGCTTATATCTTTGCTGTGCTACAAGGGACCGTAGACTTGAATGTTTGATATTAATTTTATAATGACATATGTATATATTCTATTAAGGGTGTCGTGCTGCAGCAGCGCAGCATTTGAATGTAAACATCAAACCACAAAGAAAAAAAATATGAAAATTATTTTCATATCTTTGCTCTGATGGACAAAATGCGGCGTTGAGTTTCGCTATTCCACACACAATGTACTTTGTTTTGTTACCAAAGCGTTCACTCCCCAAGGGGGAATCAAACCGACAACGGTTGAGATAACAATCAGATGTTGTGCCGCTGTGCCACGACTACCTAATTCTACTATCTAATAACATAAAGTTCCATCTCAAATATATTTTAAAATACTCGAAAAGTGGAGAAAATAGAGAAACCAAATATATATTTTTGTATTTTTAACATTTTTAAAGTGTTATTCCACACTTATCAAAGAAAAATACTTATTTATAATAGAACACGAATAAAAATTTGAACGTAGCGGGACTCCAACCCGCGTCTCCTGGAAACCGACCAGGTTTCTAAATAAGTATATATATTTGTGTTTTATTTACAGTAACGACATTTTTATATTTTCAAAAATATTTCAGCTTAAACTTATAAAGCTTATTGACTGTTTATGTTCCATTAGGATCCGTTGTTCGTAATAAAACGAGCGGAGTTGCGTCAATATTTGAAGGACCTTTTCGAGATTAATATTCTGTTATAATTTAAAGTATATTTTTTGTGTAAAGAACGAAAGCATCTTTATGGGAAGGAGTGTTTTAACACTAGGTCCCCAGGTTCCCTCTGCCTACCCTGTTATGCGCGAAATACAGCGTGAGCCAAAAAACAAAAAAAGAAATGCTTAATCGTGGTACAATTTAACAAAAAAAAATTTTTAATTTTATTGTTCATTGTCCTGAAACTTGTAATAAACGGGTTGACCACTAAAGACACTAAATATTAGAAATACATAAAAATAATGCTAAAGTCATTGGCGCTCTTTGTCCACCAGAATAAGGAAATGGAAAATATAAAAAATATTATTCCGCCGAGTTGAAATCGAACTCACAACCGTCGCGTTTATACCCATACACTATGCCACGACGGCTTCAAACAATAGCTATAATTTTGTATACAGTATAATAACTACAATGTAAGCAAATATAGCGTCAAAATACTTCAAGATACAATACTAGAAACGATAATTCTATTGAAGTCACTTCTCTGTATTTATTGCTTACAGGCGTGCTAATGAAATTCCAATAACATCGCTAGTATCAGGTAGAGTTAAGGAGATATGAGCGTCTTCCCTTACATTACAATTGTTTTTAGTTTCACGCTGTATCTCGCACACAGCTGGGTAGGCAGAGGGAACTTGGAAACCTAGTTTTAAGACACTCCGTTTTCTTTAAGTCACCTATCTTTCTCAACTTCCGTCGTTTTTCTTTTAATTTTACTTATTTCAAATTTTCACCAATTACTTCATTTTCATTTTTTCAGCGAAACATATACAGTTTGTTTCATCAAAATCGGTTCATTAAAAAAAAAGTTATCGTAATTTGAATGAACTCAAGACATGAGTTTGCCTGCAAATATGTGTATAGCAATCTATACTAATATAATAAAGCGGAAGAGTTTGTTTGTTTGTTTGTTTCAATGCTAAGATCTCTAGATCTAATTCCTACGGTCGCAACCCTAGTTTAAGTCCCGCTGGGGACGACCTTACCGCCGATTATATCCTCTCAAGCAAATATATAGTGCTCGCACTTTCTCAAAAATATAAAAACAAGTTCGAGTAATAATACATTCAATCATAAAAACAAGTTATTTATGATTGAATGTATCAATCGTGGTCAGTCGTGGCGCAGAGGCACAAGCTGTGTCTGTAAATCGATTGGTTGTGGGTTCGATCCCCACTCGAGGAGATGAAATATTTATTTTCATTTCTTCACAGTGGTGTCGAGGGGAAAGCGTGGCGTTGAGTTCCGCCACTCAACACGCAATACTTCCAGAAATTGGCGGAAGGTGGGGAACGGAGAGTCTTAACACTAGGTTCTCTCTGCCTACCTACTATGTGCGGGATACAGCGTGAAGCTGAATGCATCAATCTGTTGACAAATGCAGCAATAATAAAAGTATCACAGATAGTATACGGGCGAAGCCGCGAGTGTACCGCTAGTAGTTGAAAATATTTTTAAACTTATTTTTAATTAATATATAGGTACTAGCTGAGAAATATACTTTTGCCGTCCAATTAATATAATTGCGGCTGCTTTCTGAGTCAAAGCTCATTTTTTTTTACTTTTCTGAGTCACTTTCAATACAGCCTTATACCTTGTACGAGAGGTTGTTAGACGTGCAAAAGCATTAGTTTCTACTTCAAATTGTAAATTATAAAATATTATAGGACTCTTATTTATATAGACTAGATAATTATATGATGAAATGAATTTTATTTTTCTTTTTTTTTTTATTTAATTCAGGATTTACTTTATATTGAGAAATCTTAATATTGTTTTAAATATGAGTACACGTTTAGAATTTCTTTTACTTATATTTTTGTAATTCACGCTGTATCCCCCATATAGCGGGAAAGGCAGCGAAAACCACTATACCTTAGTGTTGAGGCACTTCGCTCTTCAGGCGCCGACCAATTTTCAAGACATTGAGTGTTAAAGGGCGAAACTCGAATCACGCTGGCGCCGTCATGTTTTCAATTATAAAGAAATTAAAAGTCTCTACCTATTCTTCTTTTTAAGCGGCACGGATGTGCAGCGAGAACCTAGTGTTTAGGCACTCTTTTTACTCATTTATCGCCGAATTCTGGAGGCATTGCGTTTCGAGTGGCGGAATTCAACGCTGTGCTTTGCCGTGCCTCGACACCAGAGCGAAGAAATCAAAATATTAAATATTGCATTCCCTCGAGTGGTAATTGAACTCACAACCTGTCGTGTTCACAGTAATACTGTGTGTCCCAACGCCACGACTACCTTCAACTCTTTCTATACAATTTTCAAAATTGCTTATATTTAATACGAGGAACTCCCACATCTTTAAAACATACAATATAATAATTGGTTGTTTCTTTTGGACAACATCCAAGAAGTTGCACTTCAAAAGTTGCTTCTTTCAAATTGACTTTGAAGTATTTTAATATAACATTTTGTTATTTAGACAAAGCGAGGTGATGAGTTCTGCCACTGAATTCACAATGTCTCAAAATTGTTCGGAAGTGAGGAACTGAGTGTCTTAACACTATGTTGACTCTACCTAATATAGCTTTACGTGTGATATACAATACCTATACATACTATAGGATAAATATACTTATACGTATGTATCATATGAAACCAGTCGTAACGCAATAACACAGGCGTGTGACTATAAACGCGACAGTCTGTGGATTCGATTCTTACTCGAAGTACCACCACTCAACACGCACCATACAACGAGAATTCGGCGGAAAGTGGGGTACGGAAGTGTCTTGTAAGTGTAACAAGGGAAAAAAACCACACAAAATTCTAGATTCCGTATTATAATATTTCATCATCTAAAAACATCAATAGGTTGAAAGTTAACCCAAAATAATATAATAGGTCTAAAACGCCGGTGATGTCAACCACGCGACACAATGCACCGGATATGCTATACAGCATTTAACAATACTATAACGGGTTTAACAAACGTATGAATAATATAAAGAACGTAGTGGTGTATTGGTTAATATTAGTAACTGTATGTTAGGTTGGAGGTGGTGGATTTGATAGTTTTCCATGTGCTTATGTAGTCGCTAGTGCTCTTATGTAGAAGGGTAACCAGATGGAAAAAAATATTATTCGTTTCTTGATTACTTACTGCATTTTTTTTCAAATATATTGTGCATTAACTAAATAACTAAACTTATAAGTATGTATGAATAAAATAATAATAATAAAAACGTGCCTAAAATATATAAAGTATATAAAGATATCATTTAGTATTAATTAAATTGGAGACCTTCTTAAGGCCGGTCGTGGCGCAGCGTCACGAGGTGTGACTGCAAAACCGACTGGTTGTAGGTTCGATCCCCACTCGAGGAGATGAAATATTTACGTATTTACATTTATATTTCCATTTCTTCGCTCTGGTGTCGAGGTTAAGCGCGGCTTTGAGTTCTGCCACCCAACACGCAATGCCTCCAAAATTCGGCAGAAAATGGGGAACGGAGTGTCTTAACACTAGGTTCCCCCTGCCTACCCTGCTGTGTGCGGGATACAGCGTGAAGCTGATAAATGAGAAAAAAAAGAAAGACCTTAAGGCATTTTCCTCACAGGTCTCGAGGATCACTTTAATCAAGTGATGTGACTCAAGAAGCGGTTGGCATTTGATGGGTTGTCAATTTGGCAACATAACTAAACGTCAATCTATATGAAAATTATATTATTCATATTCACATGTGGTATTATACACACACATATATCTATATTTATAAAAATATTTTAAAGCCGATGAATTTGTTTCATTAAAAGAGTTAATAATAATAAAGTTGAGGCCAGTCGTGGCGCAGCGGCACGAGGTGTGACTATAGGTGTCCTTAATTTAATAGTATGTGTAGTATAGGTGTCCTTAATTTAATAGTAATAAATAATCAGCTTCACGCTGTATCCCGCTGTATCCCTGCGTATTGAGTGGTGGAACTCAACGCCGCGCTTTACTTTGACGTATGTAATTAGTGTAATTATTATTTATTTGGAATTATTAATTGAATTGAAGTACTAAATTGCATTTTATTTATTATTTAAATTGCATTGATTTTTTAAATATTTTATTACAAAGCTACGAAGATGCATAGAGCTAGAAGTTGATTTGATAAGCCGTATTAAAAAGGTAAAATAATAATAGTTCCGTAAAGTAAACAATATAAAAAATGCTTATCAAAACAAAAGCTGTCCATTTAATAAATATAATTTTTATAATGCGTATTAAACATTACTTGAGAAAGGTTTAAGCATCGTCGTTTCTGCGACATAAATCTATACTACCAGCGACATCTATTGGCAGTTTTATTATACTACTATATAAACGATAATCTTTGAAATTATTATAATATATTGAAGAAAGGAAAGATATTTTTGACAGACGTCAGACATCCATAGTCCATAGAGACAAACAACAAAGTGGTCCTGGGGTTTCGTTTTAGAGATAACTACGGAAACCTAAAAAACAAATCAATTGTAGTACGTATCAAATGTATTTTTTAATTACATTTATGCTATAGATAATGCAAATAATCTGAATCCGTTATAATTCTAATACTACAGATTAGAAAGTAAATTGAAATCTTTAATCTTCAATTGAATTATTATACAAGGATAAGATAAGATAAAACTGAAGGTTATTATTAACCTGTATATATTGAAATTCCTAAACGTAAGTTACATAATATAAGAAATGAAATCAAAGAAAATTAAAACTAAGCTACAAAAAATATGACTTATTTACCGTATACTATACCTACATATACTTGTAAATAAACAACGTGGGCCGATATAATATTGTTTAAAAATACCTCAGTTTATTAAGGTTAAAAAAAATATGTTTTTTTTGCATAATATTTATAAGATAAATTTTTGTCATCTCTTCAGTTATAATAGACATAATGGCAGCTGGTAAAAATTACTAAAATATTGTATTTAATTTATGAAACCGTGTAGAATTATATAAAAAAAAAAACAAAACATGGCAAGCCATGATATTTTTAACGGCAATCAGAACGATTTCCGTTCGTTTGTGCGTCACGCCAAGAGGTCATGTCAAAAAGACAAAAACCTAAAAAAATACTAAGCCTAGACTCACCTGATATTTCTTAATGGAATCTATCTGATCTCTGCTAATATCGTGTGCAGGGGGCCTCGGAGGGGCGTCGCGGGGGGCCTCCCGTGGGGGGACTGCTGGCGCGCCTTTCGCCGTGCCATTTACCTGCTATATAATGAAAAATCAGAAATTATATTTTTATGTTTTAATTATACTTTTATTAGACAGAATGTGACTGTAATCGCCAAATTTGTTGATACATGATCACTCGAGAAATGTTAATATATTTTCATTTGTCCGTCCTTGTACATATAATAAAGCAAGGCGTTAAGTTACGTCACTTAACACTCAATATCAAGAATTCAGACGGGAAGCGGAGAACGAAATGTATTGAAACTAGTTTCTGTATGTTTGCTTTTCTAGAAAAGATGTAAAAATAATTCAAGATTCACATTTGAGTAATATGTTCATATAAATGCATTTTTTAACATCTTCACGCATTTTGTACATTAAGTAGGTAGACAGAGAAACTTAGTGTTAAGACACTTCATTCTCCATCGTAATAACAATTTATTCACAGGAATTGAACCTGGACACATAAAGAGGCGAGTCAACGCTTAGAGCAATATACTTATTTAAGAAAATCAGCAATAACATATATTTTTCATATAATACAAAAATAATAAAAAACACCCAGTTCTAAGACCATTATTAGAATATTAATAAATAACTACAATATTTAAAATTAGTAAGATAATAATCACATTATAAAATACATTAAGTCTATGTATATATTATATTTTATATATATACTTTTTTTAAATAGTTAAACCACAATCATTAAAATGCTATCATCTATACATTTCAGTGTAATAGCTTACAATTTCATTACACGTTATAAAAAAAAGCAGAAGAAACCCAGTTTTAGAAACACTCATTTCTCAACTTTCCACCCAATTTTGGAGACGTTGCACATTGACACACATGACTACATGTTTAGTCTGCCAAAGAGGAGAAATAAAAATAATTTAAATGTAATCACTTGAATGGGGAACGAACCCATCAACGTCGCGTTACAAACAGACGATGTACCGCTATGCCATGATGACCTCAAAATAAATATATATATATATTATAATAAATCTATACATACATTTTATAATATGTGCCATATAACAATAATATTAGGTCATTCAAGTATTAAATATTTTAGACCCTCTAAATACTATCTTACTAATAAACATGCAAAACCCATAAATCTATAAAAAGTCCCAAATCCTATTCATATCATTATTCTCATGCATAAATAATATCAGTTTTTATTATCCAATACATATTAATTTAGTAATTACATTTAAAAAAAATAGGCATGGGGAACCTGGGAACTTAGCGTTAATACACTCGGTTACCAATAAGACACTTCCGATCCGCGCCACGCGTTGCCTAGTTACCAGAGCGAGAAAATAAATTTATTAAATATTTCTTTTTCCTCGAGTGGGCATCGAACCCCCACCGCACGCTGGGCTGACCTTAGAAAATAAATATATAATTTCTTAGTTGGAAAAAATTAAAAATAAATATAGAAGTATATAAATAAACATAAATCATATTAACTATAATAAATAATATTATTCAATATATCCTTTGAAATCTGAAAAAAAGCTTAAAAGATAGTCCTGAAAGGAAATGTAACCCATTAGTTAGAAATATAAGAATATATCGTATACAGAATAAGTCATATATTTAAAGTAATATATAGATATATAAATTAATAATAATATACTAATAACTCATATCTTAGAGTGTAAACCTGGAAAGTTCATTCATTATATTTTTATTATTCTTTTTCTAGCTTCACGCTGTATCCCGCATGTAGCAGGGTAGGCACTAAGTTAGGAGTCTAGTGTTAAGACACTCCACAATTTTCGGCAAATTCTGGATGCATTGCGTATTGAGATTTGCAACTCAACGCCGCTCTTTACCTTGACACTACGACGAACAAATTAAAATTTTAAATATTTCATTTTCTCAAGTGGGAATCGAACCAACAACCTGTAGCGTTTACAGTCAAGTCAGACACGCTAGTGACCCTGCACACGAATGGCCTCATTTTTACCATTCGAAACTGCAAAAAAAAAATCGACTTTTATTTTATATCAATTTTCAAAATTTTAAAAATTTTCAGATAATATACGTCATACTACATAGTTGCTTAACAGCCTGTTATCAGGTTTACACTCTAAGCCGACGATTATATTACATATAAATATATATTTCATTACATAACTTATAGAAAAAAATATTAAGTTTCATTTAAAAATAACAGTTCTTATTATCTTTTTTGTATCATTTTTAATATTTTAATCTTATGTAAGAGATCTTAGAGAACCTAACGCTAAATAAAAATAGCATTTTGAAATGGAAATCGTCAATATTGCATAAAAACTATAAGTTGGTTTATAATAAATATTTAATTTTCTTTTCGAATTGTTATTTTGTAATAGAAGATTGCGACGCGGGTTCAAATCCAGCCATATCCATATTTTATATTGAATTTCTATATAATTACTAATATATCTTTCTTTTTTACGCATAACCCCTCGTTACCGCGGACAATAGTGCAAAAAGCGTGAAAAAAAACTTAAATATTATTAATAAAAAAATGAAAGTGACACAAAACATGATGGTAATGGCCGTCGTAATATATTTATATGTGTGTAGTTAATTAAAATAAAAAAAAACTATTATATAATTACATATATGTGTCGAATAAATTACTTAAATAAGAAAGTATTTGGTTAAAGTTTTTGACAAGTTAGAGTCGGTTTTTTTATGTGTGTTTTAAGTTATTTCTGTTTTGTATAGTAGGTATACGAAGAAAACTGTAGACGCCATTGTGGTGCAGTGGAAAAGTGGTTAACTTTAAGTGCTATGGTGGTGGGTTCGATTCGCACTCTGGTTATATTTAAATTGCGCAGCGTTGGGTCTCGCCATTCAAAACGCAAATCTGACGCAAAAGTAGGAAATAAAAAGTAATAAATTATAAATAAACTAAAATAATTTATATAATAAGTTTAACTTATTATTATTAGGCTTTTTCACATTTTTTAAGATAGACAAAGAATCTTAGTGATAAATCACTTTTTGATCAATTTTTCAAATTTAACCCAAACTCCTTCGTTACACTTCATAAATAACTTAATAACTTAAGCTAATTACTAAATAAATAACTTAAGCTAATTACTATGATTTTTTAAAATAAAACATCCTATCTAACTAATGTTAGTTCCGGTCCGGCAAAATTATGAAAAATATAAAAAAAATATTTATAAAAATGTATGTGTCTACAAATATGTTAAAGCAACATGATAATATGAGCTTGTTAGTTATCCCAAATCCTCATTTATATTTGTTAATTGAAAAGTAAATACACTTTTTGAAATTCCGTATTGTAATGCTAAATTGTTAGTTACTCTAATAAGATATGTATGGTGGAAATTAAAAAGCCTTTTTTGAGTACACGCTTTATCCCTGGTAGGGTAACTAGAGGAGGATGTGACAAGCGCTACGGTCTCTACATACATGTTTCGCCTCAGCTTCACGCTGTATCCTGCATATAGCAGGTTAGGTAGGAAACTTAGTGTTAAGACTAGGAATATTTCATTTCCTCTAGTGGGAATCGAACCCACAAGCTGTCGCGTTTATAGTCACACGCTTTTGCCACGACTGGCCTCAAAAGTACTAACCTATATGGATAAAAAACTAATAATTATATTAAACATATTCTTATTCAATAAAAAGTTCTTCAAATGACATAAAAATACTTTTACATTTTTTATACGGAATTTCAATATAATATTTACAATTATTAAAAAGAATTAATTGCAATAGCAATATAAAAGATAATAAAATAGATATTTCCATGAAAAACTACACTACAATTAAGTCTTTTATCAACTAAATAATATCCCATAAAACCACCATCTCCATACACCGTGACTCCCATGAAATCATGCGCTGTGTTTACCTGAACAACCTTTTTGTCCGCGGTACCGGGGTATTTGGGCGTCGTTTTCACAATTTGGACGAAACTATCCGGGACATCTACCGCTACCTCTCGTCCAAGCAGTACTGGGGTAGTGTCGAAACCTGGAGGCAGCTTGTAAGAAGCGTACACAGCTTCTCTGATCAAAACCGAGTCAGTTCTCGCCGAATATGTCACACCTTCCCTACAATCTAACAAGGAGTCTTCTCCGTTAGATATAAGCAGTTGGATCTTGTGGTCGCTTAAATTGTGGGTGATGTTCGACGCGACCGACTCTGATCGTTCAGAGTTCAAATCGCATTTTGCTGTTTGTGATGAACCTTTACTCTTTTTGCTGCCAAAGCTCACTGACCCATCTGAACTTTGGGGTAGTGATAATAACTCTATAGTGCTATTGTTCTTGAAACTGCCTGAGCCGTCGGAGCTGGGACCGGAAATGTCGATAGTGCTTTGTAGGACGGTACTTTGTTTGCTGCCAAAGGAAGTTCCGGACCCCCCGGACGATAACAGGGGCTCCTCGTCCCTTCTGAGTCGTACCTGAGGAGGTCGAGGAGGGGGGTAGCGTGGGGGTGTTTTGTTCCTCGCGATGAAACTGTCCGGAACGTCCACCGCCATCTCGCGGTGGGGGCCTGGAATGGAAGACAAGCAAATGTTAATAATGTGTAATAATATTAGCTAGATAATGCCCGGGGTTGGATTGTATCAATCAATTCGTTAGTAAAATATAGAATGTAGTGTTTTATTACTAGGATTTCTCTGTTTTCCCCCCTCTAAAAATGCATCAAGTATAATAAAAAAGACAAGACACTCCTATATGGACATAATGATATAAAATAAAACAACTAAGATAGATATTAGTTTTAATATTGTGTCAAAATCGTTTCTCAAATATTTACACAATCCGCAGCATCCAATTAGCGTTAGAGATTTTATCTAAACTGGGAATATTTCGATAAGCACAGCCGGCGACCTGAACGCAACCGTGAGACCACAGCCTATAAAAACAACTAGTCATCACCCGCAACTGTGTTTGTGTGTGTTTGTTGTTATTTTAAGACGTAAAATGGAAAATGTTGTTCCGTCTGTCTGTCCGTCCGTTCCCATAGAAATTTTAAGAAATCTCCCATTAATTTTACCATACACTCCGTAAATCAGAAATAAAATTTAAAACTTTCTAAATCTATCACTTTTGAATATGTATTATTCAGTCACTACTTGTCTAACTATCTTCATAGTGGGGAAGGCAGGAAGAATCCAGTGTAAAGACACTCCATTCTTCTGAATTTGAAATATTGCGTTGCAATCGAACCGATTCGAATAGAGTTAGTACACATAAATTTAATCAAAACCATATTTAAAACATAAAAAAACTTCACGCTGTATCCCGTACACGTCAGGGTAGGCAGAGGGAACATAGTGTTAAGACACTCCGTTCCCCACTTTCTGCCGAATTCCGGAGGCATTGCGTGTTGAGTGGCAGCACTTTATTTAAAACATAAACTTAATAAATATGTTATTTAATGAACGAGCTGGTTATATATAGGGTGGGATACGCCTATAAAGCTCCCCGCAACCCATTAACGGAAATACTTTCCACTCAATCGTGAAATGGCTTACAAGTTTTAACTTAGCTCTGATGAGATTAGCCTTAACCCATAAAAAGATATAAATATAGAATATTTTTTTAGCTTCACGCTGTATCCTCTATCCTGTATAGCAGGATAGACGAAGGGAATCCAATGTTTTGATGCTGCACCACCCAATTTTCGAAACATGGCATGTTGAACACGGAACTCAACGGCGTTTTTTGTCTTTTTAGACTAAAGAGATCAAAATAATTAATTTTCGCGAGTGGGAATCGATCCGTCAACTGTCGCTTTTACAGTCCAATGTGGTGCTGTTGCGGCGCGATGATCTTAAATAAAAATCAGCTTCACGCTGTATCCCGCACACAGTAGGGTAGGCAGAGGGAACCTAGTAGTAAGACACTCCGTTACCCTTACATGTAGTGTAGTGTGTAAATAACGGTCTTAAATGTAGTGTAAATATAACGATTTACATTTTATAGGCCAAGCACAATTATTAATTCTATAGTAGAAAAACAATTTAAATAAATAATTTTAAATAAGAAAAACAATACAAATTAAAATTCATAATTTTAGTTATTTTTTGCCCCTTTGTTGTATGAAGGTCGCGTTCTATCACGCACTACTTCAACGTCGGTTGTTATTATAAGATGAGTCTTAGTTATTATAGATGCGACTGTCATAAATAATGTAAAAATAATATTAATATATTTCTTAAAAAAAGCAGCTTCACGCTTTTTCCCGCATAAAGCAGGATAGAAAAAGAAAAGATTAGAAAAGAAAGCACTGCGGGTTGATTAGCGGTACTTAACGAAGCGGTTTTTTTTGTAATCAAAGCAGAGAGAAGAATGGAAATAATTAACTCCTCCAAGAGTCGAACTCACTATCGTTCCGTTTACAGTCGAGTGCTGTGCCGCTGCGCTACGACAGCCTAATTATAACCATTTATTTATATTAATTTTAAGTCCGTAAAATCATATCGATTAATATAATACCTTAGAAATTGTCTATAATACATACTAAATTTGTTCGGGATTCGAACCCTCAATTATCACGTGTCAATCAATTTTAAAATTCTTTTTTATTAATTACTAAATACATCAAATGGTATAACCTACAGAATAATCGACTGTTATATTACAAAAAAAATTAACTCACTGTGAATACCAAATTTTCTCTTTAATTAATTAGTTACGCATATTTTCGTTTTACACGTACATACATACATGCATACTATAAATACGGTACGGTTTAGACAACATGACCTAGAAAAACACTTGATGATATAAAACATTAAACTATCGTTTACTACGGTAATTAGAAAAGGTAAATTGAGCTCTACTTTGGTAGAGTCCAACTTTTATAGGAGAAATTTGTTTTTTGTAATAGTAACAAATCTTAGATTTAACAGAGTATTCAGATTATATTTTTTTATTTATAGGTAAATAGAGGACATCACAAAGAGAGTGAAGATTAATGTGATCCGTCACGTTTGGGACAAATCAAGAGAATGTGTGACAACAGAGTTAAAAAGATTTATGGTGCGAGAGAGGGTGGTAAGAAAGGCATGACGTGACTTCGGTTGACTTTCAGGAACAGAGTACCGATGATACTGGAGGAAGATCACTTAAAAAGTATAAGGACCGGTACGAGAACATATATGTATGTGGAAGTTGATGACATGATGAAGTGGACGTGGGGTAAGCAGAGACCGTTGCGTTTGGTGACCCGTTGTCTCTGGCTACCCTTCTGATGATAAAGCATGACGCTAAGGGTAAAGACTTACAGATTCTCTATACAGAAAAAAACTATAGTTTCGATTCAATTTGAAATATTATTGGTCATAAGAACTCCTACGCTTGTATAGATAGACAATAAGAGGGTAGTTTGACATTACACTCTTTAGAAGAAAAAACACGAAATGAAAAACTCGATTCTAATATTCTGAATATTAGATATTTTGAATATTATAGGCATCTCTCGTAAACACTTAAAAATCTGATTTTCCCATTTTCCGTAGGAATTTAAAGTAATTCCCCCTCAGTGCTCTCCTATACTCGTCGATGAACCTTCACGACAAACTGCATTCTAACCTCCATAGTTTCGGCAACCGAAAGCCTCAACCGGTAATCGAATCTGCGAGAATTAGCATAATCTCTGTTCTATCGACACTACGTACAAATTTTTCTTTACCACCAATAGAGACATGTATATGAACATTATGTAATTTGCATGACGCGCGCGATTTAAATGCTCTTGAGCAAATAAGTTATTGTTTCCTGTCTTGAATAATGCTTTGAGATGACAAAGAAAATATAAATAAATATGAAGAGTGTTTTTAGAATAAATAGTTTTACTATATTTTGTAGTCTTTTTACTTATTTTTTTATTAATCGTCCTTGAGTTTCACCACTCAATAAGCAATGGCTCGATAATTGGGCGGAAAGTGGAACGGTTGAACAGAGTGTCGTAACACTAGCTTTCCTCTGCCTGCCCTGTTATAAAAGGGATACGGCGTGAAGCTGAAAATGTAAATAAATATATTATAATGATGAGTGATCTTATAATTAGATATCTCTATTTTACTGTAAAATGTTAATGATGACTAGAACAGAGCATCTTTAATATTTTATAATTATGTAAATAGTGATAAAACACTCCACACCCTACTTTCCGCTAAATTTTCCAGAAATTTCTTAAGTGGCAAAATTTAACGCAGCGCTTTTTTGCCCCAACTGGGAATCGGACCCACAACCATCGTGTTTACAGTCACAGGTTATCCCTTATCTTTTTTCTAGGTATTAGTCACCAAATTAAATACTAACCGGTATCAGAAGTAAGCGATAGCATAGTGAGCATGTCTGTGTCGTCATCCGGCGGCGGGCGCTTCTCCTCCTCCGCGCCGAGCACCACGATGCTGGAACCTGAACGCCTTCTTGGCCTGGAAATAAAGTTAATAAATGCTTTATTATATACATATATATTTTTTTTAGCTTTTTGTATCCCGCAGTTAATATTTTAATTTCATCACTCTGGTAACGAAGCAGATCACGGCGTTGAGTTCCGCCTGTCAAGATGCAATACGTCCAGAAGTCAACGGAAAATGGGGAACGTAAATTAAGTATCTTAACACTAGGTTCCCAGTTTCCATGTGCCTACCCTGCTATATGTGGAATACAGCGTAAAATCTAACTAGAAAAGCGCTCTAGCTTCATCTGTATGAAAATACAATTACTCGTTCTCTAGGTTACGTATTAGGATGTATATATATGCATAGATTTTCAGTTAAATTTCCAGTAATCTTACCCTTCTAATATTATAAATATGATAGTTTGTGAGTATGGTTGTTTGTTACGCTTTCACGCAAAAACTATTAAACGGATTTAGATGAAACTTTACAGTAATATAGCTTACACATCAGAATAACACATAAGCTGCAATTTATGTAAAGATTTTGATTTATATAATTTTTTTTACGAAATTTACGATTTTTTTATGAACAATAAGTATGTGTGGGCGAAGCCACGTCTGGTCGCTAGTACTATTATAAAATATAAAAATCTGGCTGTAAACACGTCGGTTGTAGAGTCGACGAATGAAATAAATTATTTTCATTTCTTAGCTCAGGTGTCAATAAAGCACAATGTCTATATTGAGCGGTGCATAGGGAACATAGTATCTTGACCAATTAAGGGGAATTAATAGAGGGAACCTCTTTAATCATCAATATCGCATTATATTATAACTATCTAATATAACATTAACATTTTATATCACCATTTTTATCATTATATTTTATATCACATTGTATAAATAAAATAATTTTACTTTTCAAGCAATATTGACTTAAATTAAAAATCATTTATCTACCGAAGCCTTTCTCATAAGTGGCTAATTACATTGTAGCTATGAAAAAAAAAACATTTTTAGGGCTCCGTACTTTAAAAATAAAAATAAACAGAACCCTTACGGGGTAACTTTGTTGTATGTCCTTCTGGTAAAATCACGTGAAAGGATCGAATTGAAAACTCGATCGAATCTGAAATTTATATCCAGGTCTAGGAGTTTCTTGGAGCTTTGAAAAATATAGAACTTCTAAAGTAACGCAATCAGAAGATACGAGCATAAGCGATCGTATATTTTCATAAGATATAAATTTATATATGTACAACAGAAGATAAATGTAGACAATAAATTTATAAATGTTGCTAATATCATACGAAATGAGACACGCTCACAAATTTAAGTTTGTAAATTTTTATAAATTGTACTTCCCGTTGGCCTAAAATCACGAATTTGGTACGGAACCACCGGTGAGCGAGTCCGACTCGCACTTAACTGGTTTCTTTCTCATAAACTTATGGAGATACGAGGCGACGACGCGAGACGTTCCACAGTATGAACACAAGTTTATATAACGCATTCGAATCCGTGCGCCGGAAAGATAAACGCTTAAAAACTTATATATTGTCTTGAAATTACGTGGTGTATCCGTTATTTACATAGAAATTGTTGTAATTTAACATTCATGAGCGACTGTCGTTATTAACATTGTTACATAATTACATAAATAGGTCGTGCCGCAGGGGCAGAGGCGTGTGACGGTAAACGGTACAGGTTGTGGGTTTGATTCCCACTTGACGAAATGAAGTATTTAATGCCTTCAGAATTTGGAAAAAAGTCTGGAACGGAGTGTCTTTACACTACGTTCCCTCTGCTTACCCTGCTACCTGCGAGATACAGTGTGAAGCTGTGTTAGTATCTATTAGTTAGCATATCTCGCTAATTCAATTTGACCTACTTCTCGGTGCCCGATTGAGCTTAAATTTGGATTACGATTTCAGTTATAATGACAATAAAATTGTTATTACTCAATCTCTAATTATGGAAACGATGGATTACAAATTTTTGCACAACCCACCTAACATGGGTATCAAATGAAAGGGCTTGATTTATAAAATACAGTATACCATGAAAGAAATATAAAAAAATATGGGGAGACTTCGGTTGACCTTCGAAAACACAGTATCAAAGATACTGGAGGGAGGTCATGTGGACCCCTCGGGGGGCATAGCGTGAAGCTAAGTTAAGTTTATATGATATTTAACTTGTTTTATTTTAGTTCTACAACATAGTTTTTTGACAGTGTTCGTAGACAAAATATCGTGTAAACTGCACTACAGTTTTTTAGCAAAGGAAGCCAGTGTCTTAACACTAGGTTCCCAGTGTTAAGACACTCCATTCCCCGAATCACATGGATTTCTGGATATATTGCGTGTTAAGTGGCAGAAGGCCGAAGCGAGATAATAAAAATATTAAATACTCCACTGCCATGAATGGGAATCGAAGCCACACCTATCTCTGCGCCACGACGGCCTCTAGTTATAGCTCTAGTTTCACATTAAATGTAAAATACTTCTATTATTTATTACAATTTATAATTAAATGCAATAAAACTCGCCGAGCGCTTTCTTGCTTTGATAATAATCTAATATTGCCACAATCATAAAGAAAAATTGAACTACTTTCATTTGCAGCAACTAAACCGGCAAAAACGGTGTTACAATATAAATTGTTATTTTGTAAATTTTATTTTAGAACTTGTGACCCGCTCGCGGCTTCGCCCGCTGGAACTATATGATATTTTTTTACTAATCTAAATTAATTTTGTGTAAATAACTAATAATATTATTATTTTAAGCACAATATCCATACATTGAAAACTAAAGCCAATTTAGTTGTAACATTATTTTGTAGCATTTTTGTTATAGTAAGTTCTTTGATTTTCACGATTCTACCCGTACCCGGTCTACCCGTGACCAACGACTACTGCAAAGTGTTCGAAGCGTCGGGTAACAAAATATATAATACCAAATATACGCGATTAATCCGGTTAAAATAGTTTCATTTAAAACATTTCAAATACTTTATGTTGATATTTAAATTATTTAAAGTCAAACTAATTTTAAATGTTATGGGAAGTATGCCAAAATATAATAGTGAAAACTGCATTTAAATCGGATAAGCCGTGATATTGGTGTCATCAAATGCTCAGAAAAACAGAGAAATGTTTATTAAAATATTTGTCAAAATATAATCAACGTTTTGGCTTATATTACGATTCTAGTGCGAGGTAACGAATAAATATTTCTTTCGGAAGAAACGTAGGAATTAAACCTACAACCACAGAGTTTATAGTCAGGCGCTAAATTGCTGCGCCACGACGGTTTTTAATAAATATATAATATTTTAAAAAGCATAAGTAAAGTTTCTCTTTTGCTCTTCCGAAAGAACTACTTCCGGGCCGGTTGCAGACGTCCGCTTAACTGACAAACCTTAAAAATTTTGATTTTTAAAGTTTTTTTTTTAAAGTATTTACAATTATTTTATTTAAATATTGCAATTTGTTTAATATACTATAATTCGATTTTATGCGATTCCACTATCATTGATCAAGTTATTGTTAACTATTATTTTAAAAAATATATATCTTATTTTAGTTTCGCTGAGGTTGTAGGTTTCATTCCCATTTGGGGATAATAAGAATAGGAAAATATTTGGGTATTATCTATATTAATTATATTACTTGAGGCCAGTCGTGGCACGAAAGTACAAGCGTGCGCCTATTAACGCTTCAGTGTGTTGAATGGGGTCCCATATGCGGGATACAGCGTGAAAAAGAAAAGAAATTATATAACTAACTACTACTACTACTACTAACTATAACTTTACTTTCACCAAATTATTAAGTCATCTAAAGTGTACCATTTCTATAATCACTTGCCTCAGACACAAAGCTCAAACGCCAGAAGTACGAGTTAGAAGTATAACTAACTACAAATCTACAATTGTGCCGGGATTAGTTCACATTCGCAAAGACGAAGTAAACTACTTTATTTTCTATGGAAGTCACTCTTGACCTATTTGAGCTGGGGCTTAAGTTACTTACAGTTGATATGTCAAAGGTATTTTTAATTCTGTTTTTTTTTAATTAGTTTTTAGGTCCATGTTATATTCCGCATATAACAGGGTAAAAAAAGAAAAGTTAGGGCTAAGTCACTTCGCCCGCACCACCCAATTTTTGGACATTGTGTTTTTAATGGGGAACTCAACGCCGCTTGTTTTTAAACTAGAAAAAAAAATTAACATAAATTAATTTTCCTGAGGAGAAATCGAATGACCGATCGTCACGTTAACAGGTCGATGAATGTACCGCTGTGCCACGACTACCTCAGAAGACATAAAATATAAATATATAATTAAATATATTGTAATATGAATAATAATATTATGTCCTTCAAGAAACAGTAATTTCCATGTTTACATACTGTACAACAATAAAAAAATATATATTTAATTTTTAATTATATGTGATAAGCCCAGTGGATATCTCAAAAATATTAATTCTCTAGTCTAGTTAAACAAGTTCGGATCGGTTTCTAGTACCAAACAAGGGGTAGGTGTAGAGTGGAGTAAAGAGTGACTGACCACTAAATTAAAACAAAAATCAGCTTCACGCTGTATCCCGCACACAGCCGGGTAGGCACAGGGAACATAGTGATAAGACACTCCGTTCCCCACTTTTCGCCGATGCATTGCGTGTTCATTAGCGGGACTCCACGCCAGGCTTTTACCTTGGTGCAAGAGCAGAGAATTAATTATTATTTCTTGATATTTTCAATATCAAGATCCCTCGAGGGGAGGTGGAACCCATAACCGTCGCGTTTCAGTCACACCTTTGTGCCCCTGGGCCACGAAGGCTTCAAGACAAAAATCAATTTATTATTAACTCTAAAACCTTTCTCATACGAAATATATTCGTATTTCTTCTTTCAACTGTCTCAAAAGCTCAGTATTTGAGCCACCCGCTCGTAGCAATATCGTCCCAATTTCGGCGGCACATATAAAACTAAATTCATAGTAGTGTATCCACGATCCATCCATATTGTAAGTATGCTAATGTAATTAAGGATACAAAAAAGCCAACAGTTGTAGATTCGATTTCCACTTGGAGGACATTAATTATTTTAATTTTCTAGCTCTGGTAAAAAAATAAAGTGCGAGAAGTCGAAAATTTGGCAGAAAGTGCAGAACAGAGTGTCATAACACTAGATTCTCTCTACCTACCCAACCATATGAGGGATACAGTGTGAAACTAAAGAAAAAATGAAGAGCAATATATATTTTTTACAAAGATAAAAAAACTGTATTATTTTATAATAATAAAATTATATAACAATGTAATGTCTGCCACAAAGCTCGGCATGTTGCGGCACTCTCGGTTTCCTCTGCCTATACTGCTGTGCGTGCTGTGTGCGGGATACAGCGTGAAGCTGATGACGATATAACAAATGATTTTTTATAGAGATTTTTAACTTATATTTAAGTGAAACACTGACACTTCAATTAATTTTTTTCTGCGTATAGTATGTAATAATGAACGAATGAATGATTAAATATAAAAAATAATAAAATTGGTCAAAAACAGTCACCCTACTACAGCCAAAGGTGGATCAAAAGCTCCAACCGGCGTCGACGTACTTATATGAGCTTCAGTTAACTACAGGATTTGTTCATCGCTCGTCGAATTAGTCTTTAAGCAGACAGTTTAAAATATAAATAAAAAAACTTTTATAGTACATTATTTATTTAGTATCGTATCTACATATATATACAAGTTTAGTTTTAAACCCCGACGGAAACAAAGGGGTGTTGTGAGTTTGACGTATCTGCGTATCGGTATGTCTATTGTGGCGTCGTAGCCCCAAAACGAATAAACAGATTTTTATTTAGTTTGTTATTGTTTGAAAGTGACTTAATTTAGATTTTTTTCTTTAACTATGTGGATATGTTTAGCCAGTATCAGTCTTTTGTGTCAATGGTTTTTTATTAAATATCTATTATAAGAGGCTAGTCATGGCGCAGGGGCACAAATGTGTAAACGCCACAGGTTGTGTGTTCGATTCCCATTAAAGAAAATATTTGATATGTTAATTTTACCGCTTTGGTGTCGAGGCAAAGGGCGGCGTTGAGTTTCGCCGCTCAACACTCAATGACTCCGAAATTCGGTGGCGAATGGAGAACGAAGTGTCTTACTAGGTTCTACCTACCCTGCTGTACCTGCTGCGTCCCAGCGCGAAAAAAAAGCAATGTCCAAAGAATTATTTGAATTATATTAATAATAAAAAAAAATTATATCACTTAACAAAAAACTACGAACCACGAGACCGTGATATAAAAAAATATAAAAATAATAGTAAAAAACATCCATAGTTAGTACACTCCAGCACTTACTTATTCGAAGTGAATTGGTGTTGCTTCAAATTAAAAGATTTTAAACGACTCTCCTGGAGCTTTTAGTACGGATGCCATTTTACTCTTTTATATACATTTTTATTTGGCCAATTTGAGTGTGCTTTGGAAATATATTAAATTGAATGGATTGGGATGTGAATTGTAATGGTACTTGTATATTTTATATCATAGATCACTATTAGCTTGTAAAAATAGAAATGTTTTTTTTTGTTTTTAGAGGTCAGAATGTGGACTCGATTTTCATTTAAAGAAATGAAATATTTAATATTTTCTGGTAACGAGCTAAATATTGTTTTTATAAATATATATGATATAATAATTAAATAAGTAACTCTACAGTCTTGAGTTCCACCATTCAGAATTCGACGAAAAATGGTGACAGAATATCTTAATACTGGATTCCCAGGTTCTCTCTGCATATCCTGTTATGTGCGGGATACAACTTTAAGAAAATCTAGTGTCAAAACCTTCCGTCCTCCATTCTATGCTGTAATTCGTGAGATACTATTGTTTTTTTTTGGAAAAATTCAATTAACATTTAGTGTTTGTTGTATTTAAACCGGTTCGTAATTAATAAGTTATATAAATACAAAGTATTTTGTTCGATAAAATTGCTACAAAATATTTGTTTTATCGAATTGGTTGAATCCTTTCTAACATATGGATATTGTATTAAATATGGTTGTATTGTTAGAAAATCAAAGCAATGCAGATAAGTAGATTAAAGATTATTATATATTGAGGCCAGTCGTGGCGCAGGGGCACAAAGTGTGACTGTAAAACCGACTAGTTGTGGGTTCAATCCCCACTCGAGGAGATGAAATATTTACTTAAATTTATATTTCCATTTCTTCGCTCTGGTGTCGAGGTTAAGCGCGGCGTTGAGTTCTGCCACTCAACACGCAATGCCTCCAGAATTCGGCAGAAAGTGGGGAACGGAGTGTCTTAACACTAGGTTCCCTCTGCCTACCCTGCTGTGTGCGGGATACAGCGTGAAGCTAATTTAATTTTTTTTTTATTCAAAAATAATTCGTTTTACTGAGCGAAAATCGAATCCAGACGCTATAACGGTATCATGATCCCACATAACAAAAACAAAAAATGACCCCAAACATGTATTTGAACTTGCAATCATCTCGTACAGTCAAGCGTATCCTATATGCACCATAGCGTTAAACTTTTAGTTACTAAATACGAATAGTTTTCTGTACAAGGTTTTTATTTTACGGTTCTGTGACTGTCAGTTCTATATATAAAACGCAGTGGAGGGTCACTTGCATTATATATGGGATTTCGAATAGATAAAACATTTATAGACGCTTATTCAATCCCCTCAAATCAATACTATTATTATTTATTTTTCCAGCTACATGCTGTACTCCGTAAGCAGAGAGAAACATAGTGTTAAGACACTCCGTTCCCCACTTTCTGCGTAATGTTTGAGACATAGCGGCAGAATTCAAAGCGCGCTTTGCCTTGAAATCAAGAAGATCAAGATCAATGAAAAAAGCAAATATTAAATTTTCTCGAGAAGGAATCAAACTCACATCCTTTCGCGTTTACAGTCAGAGTTTGTACTTCTGCGCCGCGGCTGTATAATATTATAAACTGAAATAACTAAATAGCTTCACAATGTATTCTATATACAGCAGTGTAGGCAGAGGGGACTTAATGTCCGTGTAAGACCGAAGTCCCCACTTTTCACGTAATATTCGAGACATTGCTTGTTGAATAACGGAATTCAACGCCACGCTTCGTCTACCAGAGTGGGAAAATGAAAGTAAATTAAATTTAATTATTCTCCCGACGGCGGCTTTGGTAACGGCGGGGCAGGGGGTGCTAAGAATCCCCGGGTTACGGTAGGCCGCCAAAACCAACTGCCTCTGGCTACGTATAACGGACGCATGCTACGGCTCGACGAGCATCTAGCGCAGCTTGAGGAAGAGCTGACTAACATAAGATGGAACATCTTGGGGTTATGCGAAATCCGACGAGAGGGGGAGGATACCGTAACTTTAGAGTCAGGTCATCTTATGTATTTCAGAGAGGGAGACCAACGATCCCAAGGCGGTGTTGGGTTTATGGTCCACAAGACTCTGTCTGACAAAGTTATAGAAATATCAAGTGCGTCGACAAGGGTAACATACCTTGTGATTAGACTTACCAAAAGATATAATCTTAAGGTAATTCAAGTGTATGCACCGACTTCAACACACTCAGATAATGAAGTGGAAGAAATGTATGAAGACATTACAAAGGCCTTACATACCACTCAAAAGGCCCATTTTAACGTTGTCATGGGGGACTTCAACGCCAAAGTGGGAGTACAACTTAACAGAGAATCGGTAGTAGGACCACATGGATTTGGAAGTAGGAATCAGAGGGGACAAATGCTCATCAACTTCCTGGAGAAAGAGGGGCTGTTTGTAATGAACTCTTGAAACTGACGCTGTGTCACGAAGTGAGATAGATTACATTATAGCAGACAAAAGACGAATATTTAGAAATGTCTCCGTGGTTACAAGGTTCAACACCGGGAGTGATCACCGTCTTGTACGAGGCACTCTAAATATTCACTACAAACTCGAACGCCTACGTCTCATAAAATCTACACTTCGGCCACATCTACTTCGAACTGCTGTTGGGTCTGAAACATTTCAGTTGAAACTGGAGAACCGATTTGCTGTCTTGGAAACTACAAGCGACGTTGATATTGACCACGAACTCAACCAAGTGGTGGGAATTCTTCGTGATGAAGGGACGAAATTCTACCAGACGCAAAATTCCAGTAAGAAATCCAAACCTTCGGTAGAATCCCTACGACTAATACAGAGGCGACGTGAAAATCCTACTGGCACTTCGTCAGATTTGAATAAAAAAATATCAAAACTGGTAA
The DNA here is from genome assembly GCA_013403705.1 of Heliconius hermathena. Taxonomy (NCBI): domain Eukaryota; kingdom Metazoa; phylum Arthropoda; class Insecta; order Lepidoptera; family Nymphalidae; genus Heliconius; species Heliconius hermathena. Next base: position 241,177 of record JAAIXJ010000253.1, on the reverse strand, counting down.
GGCGCGACCTCCGAAGCTCCAATACACGTTTTATAAAAGAAGCGATTGAGCAAAATCGGGGGTCAAAAGTCTTTGTACGACGATTGGGTCGAAGCCATCTTACAAAGTTAACCACTTTTAGTGGAAAAATTGTCACCTCTAAGCCGGACATTCTTGCGGAAGTTGAGAATTTCTACGGTAAACTTTATGCCTCAAAAGCGTCCCGTCCTCAGCCCGATCTGGGCGATCCCAGAGCCACTTTATCCCGCCACCTCTCAGAAAACTTGCCAGAAGTAACACAGGACGAAATTTCGATTGCCTTGGGGCAGCTTAAAAATAGAAAATCTCCCGGAGAAGACGGAATAACGACGGAATTACTAAAAGCTGGCGGAAAACCTATAATTGCATGTCTCCAACGTATTTTTAATTCCGTCTTGTTTTCGGGAAAAACTCCAAAGGCATGGGACAACGGTATTGTCGTCTTGTTTTTCAAAAAGGGAGACAAAACCCTATTGAGGAACTACCGACCAATTTCCCTGTTGAGCCATGTCTATAAGCTGTTTTCTAGGGTCATCATGAATCGTCTTACGCGTAGACTTGACGACTTTCAGCCTGCAGAACAGGCCGCATTTCGTAAAGGCTTTGGTACAATAGACCATATTCACACGGTACGGCAGATTATACAGAAGACCGAAGAGTATAATCTGCCCTTGTGCCTAGCGTTTGTGGACTATGAGAAAGCCTTCGACACCATTGAACTCTGGTCTATTCTTGAGTCCTTGCAACGGTGCTAAGTCGATTGGCGATATATAGAATTGTTGGGAAGCCTTTATAATGCAGCGACTATAACCGTCCAAGTACAAAATCAGCAGTCCAAACTTATCCACTTGCATCGAGGAGTGAGACAGGGGGACGTAATTTCTCCCAAATTGTTCACTAATGCACTGGAGGATATGTTCAAGACGCTGCACTGGAAAGGACGGGGCATAAGCATAGATGGCAAGTTCTTCTCACACTTGAGGTTTGCAGACGACATTGTTATTGTGGCTGAAACCGTGCAGGACCTGCAATATATGTTGAGCACCTTGGCTGAGTCTTCTGCTCGCATCGGTCTTCGTATGAACTTGGACAAAACTAAGATAATGTTCAACGAACATGTTATACCTGAACCGATTGCACTTGATGGAGTACCTCTTGAAGTTGTTCAGGAATATGTCTACCTTGGTCAAACTGTACAGTTACGTAAAAACAACTTCGAGATGGAGGCTCGCAGAAGAATACAGCTTGGTTGGGCAGCATATAGGCAACTGCGTGAAGTCTTTTCGTCACCGATACCGCAAAGCCTAAAGACAAAAGTCTTTAACGAGTGCGTCCTACCAGTTATGACATACGGAGCCGAGACGTGGACACTGACAGTGCGACTAATCCACCACTTTAAAGTCGCTCAGCGTGCTATGGAAAGGGCTATGCTTGGAATATCTCTGAAGGATCGAATTCGAAATGAAGTAATCCGACAGAGAACCAATGTTATCGACATAGCCCAAAGGATTAGCAGGCTGAAGTGGCAGTGTGCTGGTCACATTTGTCGCAAAACTGATGACCGTTGGAGTAAACGCGTTTTAGAGTGGAGACCACGCCTCGGCAAGCGTAGTGTGGGACGTCCTCCAGCTAGATGGAGTGACGATATTCGCAAAGTGGCTGGCATCGGCTGGATGCGAAGAGCTCAAGATAGAGCTCAGTGGCGTGCCATTGGAGAGGCCTATGTCCAGCAGTGGACTAGGACAGGCTGATGATGATGATGATGATGATGATGATTCTCCCGAATGAGAAACACACTCTAACAAATTGTACAACGAGGTTGCGGAAAGTAATACTAGTAATACTAGTACTCTATTTCCCACTTTACCCAATTTTCGACATGCTATGTGTTGGCAGAACTCAACGCCGCACTTCATCAACCATATAAACACACATACACTATAAAACAGTCCAAAACCAAATCAAATCTCTCATTTACTTGTAAAGACTGAACTCTACATATTAGAAAGTTCTGTAAGTACTATACAATATACGAGATAATAGTATTTTTCAATTAATTTGAGTGCGAATTAACGCAATAGGTACAGTCGGACGCATTTACGTAATACTATATTCTTAGGGAGATTTCATACATAATTTAAGCATTATTTTTGTAACCTTAAGCTTGAAATCGTTATTATGTAGTTATAATGCATTTTGTCTAATTATCAAGATGATTTTTTTTCCGTGTTTAATTTTTTTTGTGCCGCACATAGCAGAGTAGGCAGTGGGAACCTAGAGTTGAGACACTCAGTTCTCATTAAAACACTTTTCTCTCGTTCTCCATTTTCCGCCGAATTCTGCAGGCATTGAGTGTGAGTGGCGGAACTCTACGCCGCTTCACGCTGCTTTACCTTGTTACTAGAGCGATGAAATGAAAATATTAAATATGGGCGACAACTAGTATACTATATGATCTTAATTTATCGTTCTGAAAAGACAAAACAATAAATTTAATATAAATAACATTAAATCTAAAGAAAAATTCAAAAAAAAAAATTCACAAGAGTTTTTTCAACAAAGTTAACTTTTAACTGAGAACCAAAACCAAAAATCTCAATTAACTGTAATCTCAATCATTCTAATTAAATAAATACTTAATTTCTACTTACAAATAGGTATAACTTAAGTACTACTTACAAATAGGTATAATCTAGGTGGTGGGTTCGATTATTTATCTTTTATCTAGGTTATAAGAGATTCCTTCCGTTCCTACATTTACCTCTATAGTCTATAACCACTACGATATGGTATTCTAAACATATATTGTGTATACCGGAAGTACCATAAAGCTACCTGTCCTTCACGGCAGGTAGCCGCTTTGTACCCGCACCCCTTGTGTTACACGTGAGTAGCGAGGAAAGAATAGCTTTTATGTTTATTTATAAATATACGTCGTCGTGGCTCAGCGGCGCAGATTCTAGTTATAAACGCGTCGGTTGTTGGGTTGGGTTTGATTATTTATCTTTAATCTAGGTGGTGGGTTCGATTATTTATCTTTTATCTAGGTTTAATCTCCCTACAATGCTATATGCGAAACATAGCACAAAAATATTAATAAATAAAAGCTTAAAAATATTTATAATTCAAAATAACGTGTTCTTATGACATTTAAAATTATAAAATATATTTGTAGTATAATTCTCATTCTTCATAGCTGAGCATTTTTACAGTTTTTCTGACTAAAGATGCGACAGTTGTGGGTTCGATTTATACTCTCAAAATTAATATTTTTACATCCTCGCTCTCGCCACTCTATAATATACATGTACCACAAAATTTGGCGAAAAGCGGAGAACAAAGTGTCTTAACACTAGGTTCCCTCTGCCTACCCCCTACTATGCACGAAACAGTATAATTATTTATAATAATTATTAAAAAAACCGTTTAGTATGTTATGTGGCTCCTAACATATGTATTTAGATAAGCCGCGATAAAAACGATATGATGACCATCTGTTATTAGGTGGCTATAAGTTTCGATTTTCGTTTAAAAACAATACTTTTATTACTTTTAATTGTATGTTTAAAATTCAATGGAAACTAAAGAAATAAATGTTTTTAACAATATATTTATATGTATATCCTGTTATATTTACGATTTATGCAAACCTAAAAGTAACTAGGTTAAAAATACCTCAAAAATAGTTTTTTGTACTTATGATGGATGGGAAAATAATTAAAACAGAATTATCTTAATTTCGATTAATATTATAGTATTAAGACCGTTGTAGCGCAATGGTACGGCAACGGGCTGTAAACAAGATAGCTATAGCTTCCCAACTGCACAACATGATTATATTTGTCTTCATTTCCCCGCTCTGATAGACTAAGCGCGGGGTTAAGATCCACCACTAAACACGTTTCCAAATTTAGCGGAGAGTAGGGAAGCTAGACTGTGTTAACACTAGGTTTCTCCTATCTTGACGGTTGTATGGAGAGAAAAAGTAAAGCTATTTTTTTATTCTACAGCAATCACTTATATGTGCCTATATGTGGGTAAACACACACCACATAACCTCCATACAGTAACATGTCACCTAACACATCGCCAACATTGAACAGTACCGAGAAAATCATTAAAGCACTGCGTAATTAAAAATGACGCTTATTCTGTATTGTTAACACTTTTTATATGGGATTTATTAAATTCCCACGGTCAAGGATATAATATTGTACGTACATGCATACATATGTATTTATATATGTACGTTGAGGCCAGTCGTGGCGCAGCGGCACAAAATTTGACTGTTAAACCGACTCGTTATGGGTTCAATCCTAATTCGAGGAAATGAAATATTTACTTAAATTTATATTTCCATTTCTCCGCTCTGAATTCGGCAAGAAGTGGGGAACGGAGTGTCGTAACACTAGGTTCCCTCTTCCTACCTTGCTCATCTCGCGAACCACCTCGCTTCGTTTGTTGTAATTATTAAAAAACGTCTTTGCAGGACATAAATGTTTTTTTAGGAAAGGGCTTTCTCACATTCCATTTATTCCAGCTTGAAAGAAAATTTTGCAATCAATTCTTGTTTTTTATTTATAGTATCAAAGCAATATATAGCAAACAAATCAAATAAATATAAAAATATCTAAACATGTATCTCATCGAGTAACTCCCTCTCCCGCAACCCTGCTATGCGAATATCTGTTCGAAGCATTTAAAGTATTTTTATCGGACAGTAAATAGAGAAGTCTGAAGAGTTCCACTATTCAGAACCTGGCTCCATCATCAGACCAGCTCGATGATACCATATTATTGTATTTTTATCTAAGCTACATATAACAGCCAAGGTTTACAATGATACAAGTATAACAAGTAAATCAAAATCTATTCTAAAATCAAAATCTATCAAGCGCCGTATACATTTACTTGCTGCGTTTCATAGGTTCTACAATGTTGATAAATCAGCTCTACGATGAATCCCGCACACAGCAGGGAAGGCAGAAGGAACCTAGTGTTAATACACTCCGTTCCTCACCGCCGAGAGGAGGCATTGCGTGTTGAATGGCGGAACTCAATGGCGCGCTTTGCCTCGACACCAGAATGAGAGAGAGACGAAGAAATGAAAATATAAATGTAAACAAATATTTCATTTCCTCGAGTAGGGATCGAACCCACAACCAGTCGATTTTACAGTCACACTTCGTGCCGCTGTGCCACGACTGGCCTCTACAATGTTAATAGCAACTGCAATTTAGTCCAAATGCAAACTATTGCATTCTTAAGCGTCTAACGTCTGGCACGTGTCCAGTGAACGTTCTCGCATCTCGTTTGTTATACGTAAAGTAAAAGTTAAATTTTAAAAGTTAAATTGTATTAAACTTTGGAGTCGTACGATAACTATTTCTTAATTAAAAAAATAAAAAAAATATGCTTATTTTGTATTATATTTTATTGTATTGTAATATCGTTTATTTTGCTGGATGTTCGTTTTCATATTATATTTTTAATATTTAGACTTCGTTGCTAATAAAAATATATAAAAAAATGTTATAGCTTAATAAAATATGGGTAATTCGAAATCTTCGCGGTGCAGTTGTAGATTCGATCTCCATTGACATTTCCTCGCTCGCTCGCGGTATACGAAACGCGACGTTAAGCTTCGTCACGCAACTTACACGTCTCGAAAATTCCGCGGAAATTGAGGAACGCAGTGTTTTAATGCTAGGTCCTCTCCGTCAACCCTTCTATGCGATAAAAAAAGTGAAACTATAAAAGAAATAATATTGCCAAGGCAATCTAAAAATACCTGGATTTTCTTAGGAATTCAATATCTAGATAATAATTTTTAGTTATAAGCCTAGTTTAAACAAATAAACATAAAACTGTTGATTAGCTGATAATTATGAAAAAGTTAAAAAAAGTACGGACCAGGCGTTTGTAGTGTTTAGTTAAAATATATATATAAAAAAAGAATAATATTGCTTTAAATTTATAGAATGTGTTTAAAATACGCTGTATCCCGCATACAGCAGGGTATACAGAGGAAAACTAGTGTTAAGACACTCCGTTCCCTATTATTTCTTATAATAACTTCTATAAACAGAAAATGAGGCCAGTCGTGGCACAGAGTGTGACAGCAAACGCGACTGATTGTGGGTTCAATCCCCATTCGAGAAAATGAAATATTTATTTCGCTCTGATATCGAGGCAAACCGCGGCGCTGAGCTGTTCCGCCACTTACGCGCTACACCTCCAGAATTCGGTGAAAATTGGGAACCGTAATGTCTTAATACTAGGTTCCCTCGCCTAACCTAAGCTGATATATAAAAAGAAAATGGCTGCCAACACAGACATCTCCGGCAAGTTAAAGTAGAACTCACAATATTTGTCAAACACTTCGGCTACAATGCCCATTGTACTATATCTATAACATCCTTCTTCCCACAAACAATGTTTACAGTTTACTTGAAAACATAAGGTATGAATAGGGTGATGAGGAATTTATGAAACATTTGAAAGGAATCTGCCGTCGTGGTGCAGCGACGAAGCGTTTGGCGACGGTTTCGGATTTGATTCCCACTAGGGGATATATATCGTTTTCATTTCCTCGCTATGGTAACAAACGCAGCATTTGGCCACTCAAAAGCTCTCTGAAATAAGACGAGAAGTAGAGACGAAGTGACTTAGCGTTAAGACATTTCTTCTACATATATAAATACAGCGCTAATCTAAACACTGTCATTACAATAACATATTCCGTAACGTATCGTGGTACGATGAGACTGTCGCTTACAGTCTGTCATTCTTCAAAACATTATAAATATAAAAATGGACATAAATATTTGTTTTGAAGCTAAATTAATAAATTAGTTCTCTTAAAAACCGCCCGACGTCGACTTTAGTTGCTAGCATTAAAACAGGCAAAATAAAAAACTTTTGACACTCCGATCTCCACTCTCTGGCGAATTCTGGAAGCATTATATATATAAAATTACACACATACGTACATTTCCCATTACCAATGTTACGGAACATTGAAGAACAAAAGGACATAAAAACGAGTCGTTCAAGTTAATCGAATGATAGCCGCAGGTAACGACGTCACATCCGCAGGTATTACTAATTTTATTATACAGTAGCTTTGCCCGCGACTTCGTCTATGTTTGCTTACTATTTTATATAGAAATTTGACTAATTTCACCTGAATTAATAACTATCTCTTAGTCATTCATAGGTAAAGTGACTAATACATATATTGAAATCTAATACAACATCAGAAATATTTTCTTTTTCTTTTTTTTTGCCTGTAAAAGATATATTTTTATTTAAGAGACAGTTGCGTCATGGCGCAGCGTCTGACTATAAACGCAAATGTCATTGGTTCGATTCCCACACGTTTAATATCATTTTCTCGCCCTGTTAAGGAAAAAAGCCGAGGAGCTAACATTAGGTTCCATTTGTCCCCCTTGACTATTTCGTTCAGTTAGATAATGTGGCTTGAAGTAGGAAATTAGCTATTAATGAATGTTTCTATGTAATCTAATTTAGATGTAAGCAGATTACTCAAGTGGTGATACCAAAAAAATGTAAAATTTAATACACTTTTTCTATAAGTAGATAAAGCTTAAACCGGAATACCATGAACACAAATCTTATCCTATTTTTTTTTTAACTTCCCGCTTACAATACAAATAAAGAAAAAAATCCGAAAAGTGAAAGTTTTAACTTATATTTGTAGTTCGTTTCATACAAAATAAGCGCATATGCCCGCAAACTTAAGTTGGTACACTTTTATAAATTGTACTTCCCGTTGACCTACAATCCTGAAATAGTTACGAAAGCCTTGATGCGCGAGTCCGATTCGGTTAATCGGTTTTTTTTTAATATCAAATGTTATTGTATACAACGTTGGCTGCCTATGAAACATAAAGACTACTAGTACATAATAGAAAATTCACTAAACAAACCTGTTTTTACACTATTTTAACAACAAGCACAACACTAGTAAGAAACACTACTACAAAACAAATAAACATCACCAAATAAAAAAAACAAACCTCGTTACAGGCAAACGACAGAATGCAAACAGCCCACTGTGACAGATACGTCACGCTAATTGTTCTACAGATAACGAATGATAAAACAATGGAACGCCAGTGACGACTAACGATGTACGATTTAATTGGATGTAAAATGTTTGAATTATAAGTTATTATTTGACATTTTAATTAAATATAAGTGGATGCGACGGTTATGGGTTCGATTCCCATTCGCAGAGATTAATTATTTTTAAAATCGAGCAAAAAGTGGAGAACTAAAACTACGTTTCTTCTGCCTACCTGAGAGAAATGTGAGAGATGCAGCGTAAAGCTGACACGCTTTGGTTGTGGGTTCCATCCCAATTTGAGGTAATAATTAATTATATAACTACTACAATTTTTCACTATACTTAGTTGTATTCAATTGTTACATCTATCAGAAAATTGAAATTTTGAATATAAGTTATGGAATGTAGGACAGCAAGCACTAAGGGATAATATCTCAAAATTCCTAGTGGAACTAAAAAACAACTAGTCCACTATATTACAATACACAGCAAATTTTTCCTACAATTTCGTTTCCGGTAAAGAGGACAATTTGTGTTGTAGAGTGCGTCCCTCTCATTACAGAGGTTGTTATACCTCAAGTGCCGCGTCGCTGGGAATGGCGTTCTAAAAGTGAAGCAGCAACATTTTACTATTATAATAGGTGTTCTTTAAATGTGAGAAAGTATATTATTTTTATGAAATATATAGGTATGTACGAGGCCAGTCGTGGCGCAGGGGCGCAAAAATGTGACTGTAACGCGACGGTTGTATGTTCGATCCCCACTCAGGGGGAATGAATGAAATTTATTAATATTTTCATTTCTTCGCTCTGGCACTGACGCCGGGCATTGAGTTCAACAACTGTCATGCCATTCCTCGAAAAATTCAACGCAAAGTGGCGAACAGACTGTTTTAACATTAGGTTCCCTCTTCCCTCCCAGCTATACGTGGTGAAGCTAATATTTAAATAAATTCGTATAGTTGCAACGGGCGAAGCCGCGCGGGGGCTGGTTTAAACATACAATATTATATCAATCTAACGTGAAGAAGCCTCTCACAATAAACAGACTAGACATCGAAATGGTTTTTTTTCTATATATAGATCAATATCTTAAATACAAAAATAACTATATATTTATAGAAAATATAAATATATACATAGATATATGTTCTAACAACAGATTCACAGTAACGTGAAGACGCTGTAGTCACGTAACGTGACACGCTGGCATTCACAACGTAAACATTATCTTATAATACCTAATACCTAGTGTTATATTTAACTGGAGGTATGAGCGAGATGTGTAAGAACCGTAGTGGGTATAGTAAACAACGTTAATTACCCATAAACAAAAAATAAAATAAATATTAAAATAATTAAATAAAATAGGTAGGCAGAGGGAACCTAGTGTTAAGACTCTCCGATCCCCACTTTCAGACAAATTCTGGAGGCATTGGGTGTTGAGTGGCGGAACTCAACGCCGCGCTTTGCCTCGACACCAAAGCGAAGAAATGTTATATAAATTTAAATTTATATTGCATTTCCTCGAGCGGGGATTGAATCCACAACCAGTCGCGTTTATAGTGACACTTTGTGCTTCTGCGCTATGATCGGCCTCAGTATTATTAATAATTATTATTATTATTAAAATACGAACCCTCAACCGTCGCGTCGTCACCGCTTCCCACATAGAATTTAATAATCACAATTTCCTCAAATATTTTATCAAAAATATTAATATAAAATGTCCATATTCAACATTTATTCCACTTTCACGCAAAATCTACTGAACATATTTAGATGAAACTTTACAGTAATATAAGCTATATACATCAGAATCACATACTATACCCTCCTACAGTTTATATAAAATATTTCGTTAATTTGGCTGTAATATATAACATTTGTATGTGCACCGCTCCAATTTGGATTGAACTCACAACTAAAGGGCTAAATCACGATTGATGGGCATCGAACTACCTACTTGAAGACCCGACTACAACTACAGTGTCTGGAGCATCTTTAACATCACTTATGAAGTTTTTTTTATTCTAAATATTATTTTATGGCGCAATACCAACGTTGTTGTGTGTTCAAATTCCAATATAGACAATGTACATCTCGCCCTAGGCTCTCCTCAAAAAAATCCTATAGGATTAAAGTATTATCCATATATACACACTTATGTAAGAAAGTGTTGAGGCCGGTCGTGGCGCAGCGGCACCAGGTGTGACTGTAAAACCGACCGGTTGTGGGTTCGATCCCCACTCGAGGAGATGAAATATATACTTAAATTTATATTTCCATTTCTTCGCTCTGGTATCGAGGTTAAGCGCGGCGTTGAGTTATGCCACTCAACACGCAATGCCTCCAGAATTCGGCAGAAAGTGGGGAACGGGGAGTGTCTTAACACTGGGTTCCCTCTGTCTACCCTGCTGATTTATTTTATTTTATTTTATTTTATGTAAGAAACATACTTTGAAAGAAGCGGGATTTGAATTGAAAACTACGTTAATATTTTACATGTTTCATAAAAATGGATAGCCATATGTGTTAAAAATGTTTAAGATTTAATCTAAAATAAGAAAAGTAAAGTAAAAAGTGTAACAACAAAGTATAAATTTCACAGCGCAAGAAGAATATTACTCAACATCAGAAGTTGCACGAGATGAAAACAGCTTCGCAACTACTTTAATACGATGCACTTCTGAAATACATATATATACATACCTATATGTATGTATGTATGAAAGTATGTATCATATGGGTTTTTTTAGTTTACATATGGAAGGCAGTGGGAATCTTGTGTCCCCTACTATACTTCCATGCACCAAGATTCAAATTTGTGTTTATCTTGCACTAATTGATTCCCCCGAGCAGGAATCGAACCCACAACTGTCGCGATAACAGCCAAACTAAGTGGCGATGGGCTACGACAGTCTCAAGTATTCATTTATTTTAAAACATATAAATATAGTCTTAAAAAAGAGAACTTATTTAATGAACATTTAAAAAATACCTTTATACTAGAATTATGTTAGTATATAATAAACATCTGTATAAAAAATAAAAATCCCTAAAGGCCAATTAAAAAAAATATTTGGCAATACAAAATACGGTCGGATGGATTTGTATCGTGTGTGTAGACACTGTACAGCGTTAATTTCCGCGGGATTTACGCGTCACCGGCGGCGGCGGCGGCGGCGGACTGGCCGAGCGCGTCGGACGGCTGATTTACAACATTACCTCATGTTACGTTGTTACATTCTTTATTGATATTGCGAAACAACTAATATAATTCAACTATAATAGTCGTCGCTCGCTGTTTTATTTGTGTGGAATTTAAGAGGGAACTTGGGAAATTTTGGTTCCCGTTCCCGTATGAATTTTAAGAAATTGTTTTGTAGCTCCCCTACATTCCTTAACCTAGCTAGGATTTGTTCCTGTTGTGATATTAAAGATGGATGCTTTGAATGCTTTTTTTTATTTCACAAGATCCGTACTAACTCCGTAATCGTAAAGTGGCTCTTTGTTTTACCTAATCTATTTGATGAGATCAAGAGAAGGAATTACCTAGTATTCCATAGAATCATAGATAAGGTGATCACCGCGTTGAAGGATGAGCTTAGAGCAGTACCTGGGACTTGCGACACTATAAGGGGCCCCTTTAAATATACTGTTCGAGCTCCTCTCTCTACCCACACTACGATACGATTTTCCTAATGCGACGACTAATGCTTTCAACTTATGTACATTCTAGAAATTTATTGAAAATAGTTCTAGACAGACCGAAATCTTTTACCAAATTATAGAGAATTTTAGCTGTTATACTTATCGCAGCCCGCTGCCTCTTCTACTGCGTTTAAATTAACTCTAAACATATTTCTGTTCATTTTGTCAGTAAGTTCGAAGTTATTACTTGTTTACTTACTCCTTGATTTATGAAAGTGCATATTTCTATTCAAAATTTTCGGTTAAATATTCATTATTAGTAGATTGAACGTCAGATCTCAAAACGAATATTCACTGAAGTCTCTCATTAAAAGATATTTTAACCAGAAAACGCCGAGTTAAGCTTTGAAAATTGGACAGAAAATAAAGACAATAAATTATATAAAATAATAAATAAATTAAAATCCGCAAGTAATTAAATTTATTTATTCTATTCTGTTTGAATGTATGTCCGTCAGTTTATAGAAAACATACAGAAAGTGTATATTTAACACATTGTCCTCTAAATTACCGTACAAATAGTAAAATATATTTTATATTCACATATTTTCTATCCGTCTGTGTAAATCACGTGCCTCTCGTTGGAATGGAAAATGTGAAAGTTTAGGTGTCACTTTGTATCTACATACGTTAGAAGTGATGAACATGCGGGCTTGTAGTTACTTACGTACACATATATATATATGTATATTCTATATATATATATATATATATATATATATATATATATATATATATATATATGTGTATATTTATAGTGAAAAAATAAGTAACTCTGCTGGTACTACTGCGTGATTGGAGTAATATAAAAATACTTATTATATTATATCGCCCGCTTGAACTAATTCAGAACTTACACAGAAGAGACAAGTTTGAACGTTAACTACTAAGAAAATTACATTTGTCGTGCTATCAGTTTTCGAGAACACTCCTCTTAAAGACGAGCCTAGTATCAGCATATTAGGCCATAACGTTTTGAGTGACTACCAGCATGTAACACAATCTGGTAAGCAAGGCCAAGTTGGCGTCAAAGAAAATGGTAGTCATCGGCTGAGCGACACGACAGTAGCAGCCCAGGTTCGACCTCATATAAAGTACTGTTCTCATATCAGGGTTGGTGCATCCCAGTATAAGCTTGAACCACTTAATCGTGTACAACGTAGTGCCCAATCTTNAAACACGTTAAAAACACATATAGTTTATATGATTCTAAACTATTTTGAAAGAGATACTATGTAATTGCAATAAGTGATATGTATCACCTACTAACAATACTTCACACTAGTTTCCTTCCAATAGGGGCCGTCACTTACAAGCAAGTGCCCCCGATTGACACAATTCCACTGCTTTTATATTTATTTTCCACCTAAATCTACCCTCTTTTACACGAGTACGCTAACAATATATATATATATATAGAATAAAATAAAAATAGTTGAAGTAGAATTCACACTCAGTTTTCTCAGCAGCTTCACGCTGTATCCCGCACAGCAGGGTAGGCAGAGGAAACCTAGTGTTAAGACAGCGTTCCCCACTTTCTGCAGAATTCTAGAGGCATTGCGTGTTGAGTTTTCTTCAGTTTTCTCCTTTTTATGTAAATCGAAATATGACATAATATTCTTTTTATGTCATTTCCGCCGAATTCTGGAGATATTGCGTGTTGAGTGGCGGAACTCAACTGTAAACCAACTGGTTGTGGGTTCGATCCCTACTCGGGAAAATGAAGTATTAATTTTTAATTTACATTTCCATTTCTTCGCTCTGGTGTCAAGCAAAAGGGCGGCGTTTAGTTCCGCCACTTAACACGCAATGCCTTCAGAATTTGGCGGAAAGTGGGTAATAGAGTGTCTTAACAGTAGGTTCCCTCTGCCCACCCTGATGTGAGCTGGATACAGTGTGAAGCTAATTTGTTTTAATATGACCACAATATATTTTTTATTTAATCAGTTAAAATGAAGCGTTGAATAATCGTGAACTGGAGAACAAAGTGTATTAACACTAGGTTATCTCTGCCTGCACTGTTATATACTGGAATAAGGTAAAAATTAAAAAAAAATCATCTGATGATAAGACCGTCGATGGAGCAGCGGTACTGCGTCCACAAGCGCGACGTTTGTAGGTTTCATTCCCATCAGGAGAAATAATTATTTTTCTCTATTCGGTAGAAAAACAAAGCTCTAGGTTTCCCACCTTTGAGTAAGTAGGATACAACTTGAAAATAAATTAAAAATAGGAGAAAAATATAAAGATATATATTCTTCTTACATCAAACATACCTACTATAATATTTAATTTACTTGCAAATACGTATTCAGAGGCGACTAAGCTCACAGCCTCAATATCAATAGAACATCTCCAGCTTTGGATAATGGCTGCGATTCTGAATTCTGGCGTACGTTAGTTAAATTGAATAGTTTATGTAGATACTTATCTCTAGAACACGTGAGGCTGTGAGGCAATCTAAGAGTAGTATAGACTAGTTTTTACCCGCGGCTCTTTCCTATGTGAACTGGTATGAAAATAATGAAAACTTGTGTATATGAAATATTCGAAGTGCCCGCACCATCATTTTATTTTATAAACAATATATATTTTTTAATTTTTTAATTTTAAATAAATATAGGCTATGCCTTGACAAATTGATTGTCCAATATAGAAATTTGACAATTCGAATTTACAGTTCCTGATGTTAGATCGATCGACCAAACCAACACTTTGTATCTAATATATAAATTTTCTGTTCTATTAAGTTAGCATGGTTTTATAGATAGAAAAGTTTATTTTTCTAGACATTTATTTTCAATATTTTTACACGTTAAAAACCCAGAAAAACCCCAAAAACCCAAAAAAGAGTTGATATAATATAAAAGTTATTATTGAAAATAGTTTATTAGATTAATAATTAAAATTAAAAAAAATTAGCTTCACGCTGTATCCCCCACACAGCAGGGTAGGCAGAGGGAACCTAGTGTTAAGACACTCCGTTCCCCACTTTCTGCCGAATTTTGGAGGCATTGCGTGTTGAGTGGCAGAACTCAACGCCGCGCTTAACCTCGACACCAGAGCGAAGAAATGGAAATATAAATTTAAGTAAATATTTCATCTCTTCGAGTGGGGATCGAACCCACAACCAGTCGGTTTTGCAGTCACACCTCGTGCCGCTGCGCCACGACCGGCCTCATAATATAAATAAATATTTAATTATATGTTTAATCAACTTATATAAAATGTTTATTTCCATTTTAAACTAATAAGTAATAAGAAAAATTATGAATTCAGCATAAAAGACGGAGATTGAAGAACGTGCCAAACTCTACCGTCCCACCATAAAAAATAAATAAAATAAAAACGCCAAAACACTCTAAACAATATATAAAAAAACAGAATAATAAATCACTAACTCTATTTCCTCCGCAAAGCGTAAACTTGACCTAGCCAATTATTTAAAATAATTAAGCTTTCCATACGATTCTATAGAGTATACTCTTACTCTACCTATAGTGTATAGAATCTTAGGTCGTTCAATGGCCGTGACCGAGCAGTTATTGGCATATCTGTGGAGACACGTGAGAAGAATCGACTAATAAGGCTGTGTTTACACAATAAAGCTTGTGAATAGCATTTACTGCATAGTTTTTTCTTTTGCTTCACGTTGTATCCCGCGTATATGCAGGACAGGTAGATGAACTATAATAAACATTTTAAGTAAAATAAAAAAAAGCTTCGCTTTTTCCCGTATGTAGTTGAGCGAAACTAGTGTTAAGACACTCCGTTCTTCAGTATCTGTCCATTTTAGGAGATATTGCGGGTTGATTGACGGATTTCAACGCGGCGCTTTGTCTTACTAGTAGGGCGAGTATGAAAAAAAAACGAATTCACCGAGAATCGAAACCAAAACCGCCGCGTTTACAGCTACACACTTGCGCCACGACAGCCTCTAAAAGTAATATAACTTAAAAATGCCAGACAACAATCATACATTTTCAATAGTGTTTCATATTCGGTACGCCACCATACGACCATTGTAAAGAAATAAGAATAATCTCTCATTATATTATTAGCATAGGTAGTGGGTACTAATATTGACACAATGGCTGTGATCGAGCATCGGCGCACCCTGAGGCGTGTCTTGTGGGACGACGTAAGGCTGGTTACACACTTATATATAAATATGCACGTCGGGTGGAGCTGAGCGAAGCTATGGCAAAATTCTGCTGTTTCGTGCGCACGCGCTGGGTTAGGTTAGTCAAACTACAGTTCCACAGCTTAACTCTATGGGACACATTTTGATCATTTACTAAAAAGCTTCCATTATCACAAAACTACTTAGCTGGTATCACCGTATCGTCCACAACGTTGCTGCAAAATTTCAGACCTGTAGGTTAAACGGTCTAGGAGGAGTTACAACAAAAGACACTTTTGACCAGTAAGAGCTTCTTTTCTCTCAGCTCGATAAAAGCGGCTAAAAAAATTATTTTTTAACTTCACGCTGCTATTCCGCGTATAGCAGGGTAGGTAGAGGGAAACTAGTGTAGTGTACGTGTATCGGTCAATTTTGAAGATATAACTTTTTGAATGGTGCAACGCTGTCTTCTCGCCAGAGCGAAATAATGAAAATAATTCATTTCGCCAAGAGGTAATCGAACCCATAACTATAGCGCTTCGAGTAAGACTCTTAACCGCTTTGTTACGATGACCGCCAATTCATAATATAAATAATATTTCCTATACAATTTTTCTTTGTATATATAAAATTGCAACGTCCTATTAGAATAACGAGGACAAAACAAAAAGCAATAATAAATTGTAAGCCATTAGATTTGTTCTTTAAAGTAAATTCTAGTTGCAAATATTGAATATTAAAAAGTAACAAGGCTTAAGTCATTTGGCGTAGTCGGACATAGTCTGACTGGAAACGAAACGGTTGTGGGTTCGAGCCCCACTCAAGGAAATGATTATATCTCTGATAGACGAAGCACGATATTGCGTTCCACCACTTAATACGCATGTCACAAAAATTAGGCTGCTTGAGAAACGGAGTGTATTAACACTAGAATCCCTCTTCTTACTCTGTTATACAGCGTGAAGCCAAAACAAATATCAAGTAAACACGAAAACTGGTCTCGCCTGGAAAGCGTAAAAATGTCGCTATGTTTCTCTCATAGACTGAGATCCTAATGCCCCCAGACCGACGTCATTTCATTTCGCTCTTTCAGAGGTAGCGCCAACTTAAGGTACACGCTCACCTATGTTAAAGTAGAAACGCTCGTATTTAAATGTGTCTTTAAGAATAATTTTAAAAAACTTTATTTATTATTACCAAAGCATTTTTGTGGGCATTTACTCCTGCCAGACATCCTTAAGGTTGTTTAAAATTGGGATAAACTACGCTATACTAGCAAGCTTTAATTTTACATACATTATTTTAGAGACTATTTCAAAACACCTTATAAACACCCAGACTAATCCGGTGGCTCAATCGTCCTCCTTCGCTACCTCTGAAAGGGCCCTACTTTCAAGTTAGTGAGTACGCATACTGTCTTAACTATATATTAGATTTATCGTCCTCAAAATTTCAGCTTTGCTAAAATGACGTAGGTCTAGGGGCTCTGGGATCTTGAGCTATTACTACCTTAAAGCAAATAGCTTGACGCCATAAAAATAATTATTTTTAATTAGCTTATACTATCGACATTCAAAGAAACCTGTAGTGAAATAGATCGCTTTCCTAGTTCTAATAAATTAAGGTGAAGTTAGAGTTTTTACATTAACATATATGGTTTAAGCACAGTATTTTTAAAAAAGGGGAACCGCCATATAATGTCTGTCTGTCTGTAAAGCCTATTATTCTCTACATTGGTCAGACTAAATCAAATTAGAATCAGATTAAAATTAATAATAAATGTTTAGGTGGATTTTTATATATATATATATATATATATATATATATATATATATATATATATATACATATATATATATATATATATATATATATATATATATATATATATATATATATATATATATATATATATATATATATATATATATATATATATATATATATATATATATATATATATATATATATATATATATATATATATATATATATATATATATATATATATATATATATATATATATATATATATATATATATATATATATATATATATATATATATATATATATATATATATATATATATATATATATATATATATATATATATATATATATATATATATATATATATATATATATATATATATATATATATATATATATATATATATATATATATATATATATATATATATATATATATATATATATATATATATATATATATATATATATATATATATATATATATATATATATATATATATATATATATATATATATATATATATATATATATATATATATATATATATATATATATATATATATATATATATATATATATATATATATATATATATATATATATATATATATATATATATATATATATATATATATATATATATATATATATATATATATATATATATATATATATATATATATATATATATATATATATATATATATATATATATATATATATATATATATATATATATATATATATATATATATATATATATATATATATATATATATATATATATATATATATATATATATATATATATATATATATATATATATATATATATATATATATATATATATATATATATATATATATATATATATATATATATATATATATATATATATATATATATATATATATATATATATATATATATATATATATATATATATATATATATATATATATATATATATATATATATATATATATATATATATATATATATATATATATATATATATATATATATATATATATATATATATATATATATATATATATATATATATATATATATATATATATATATATATATATATATANATATATATATAATAGGGTTTCTAACATTTTATAGTAGTCCGTGGTCACTCGTGGTGGTAGACTGTGGTGGTTTTCGTCTTCGTTCGAACGATTTCTTACCGCCAACTATTTCCTTCGTGTGGTGGGTTTCCAAAAATATATAAAACTAAATATACGCCACTAATCAGGTTAAATATTTTTATATAAAATGTGTAATATTCGCAAAAATTAAAGACCTTATTAAGATTATGGTCGTCGTGGCGTTCAACCGTGTGTCTGCAAACGCGATGGTTGCGGCTTCGATACCGGTTCGAAGAAATGAAATACTTAATATTATCATTTCCTCGTTCTGGTAACAAGGCAAAGCGTTCCGTTGAGGTCACTTAACACGCAATGCATCAAGAATTCGGCGGAAAGTGTGTATGGAAAGTATTTTAATGTGAACGGAGTGTCTTAAAACTAGGTTCCCAGGTTCACTCTGCCTCTCTTGATACAGCATGAAAAAAAAATGTAAACAATATATTCACAATCACTTATACATTATAAAAGCTAAAATACATTAAGAGCTTTTAAATTAAAAAAAAGAATGAAGTTTTAAATCCTTCCAGCGGTTTACAGAGCGGCTATAATCGGATTATTCTTAACTATTTACGGAGTACGACTTAAATAATTTTATAAGCCTCTTTTATACTGGCCGGTCGTGGCGCAGGGGCACGAGGTGTGACTGCAAGATCGACTGGTTGTGGGTTCGATCCCCACTCGAGGAGATGAAATATTTACTTAAATTTATATTTCCATTTCTTCGCTCTGGTGTCGAGGTTAAGCGCGGCGTTGAGTTCTGCCACTCAACACGCAATGCCTCCAGAATTCGGCAGAAAGTGGGGAACGGAATGTCTTAACACTAGGTTCCCTCTGCCTACCCTGCTGTGTGCGGGATACAGCGTGAAGCTGATTTTAATTTTTTATACTGTATTATTTCGTTGAAAGTATCAGGTTTGATTCTCAATTCGAGTAAATATACAATATTTAGTTAAGGTACTCATTGAAAAGACCGTTGTGGCGCAGTGGGACAGAGGGACGGACAAGTGACAGCCTCTCACTGTAAACACGGTTGTGGTTTCCATATCCACTTGAAATAATGATTCTATTGACTTTCATTTAGAATTATATATACATACAAGTATATATATACATTTTATTTTACTTGACAGTATATCCGACATAGATATAGCAGAGAGATCTAGTCTTAAGGCGCTCCGTTCTCACCGCCCTCTCGCACCGCCGAATTTTCCGAAAATATTAGAAATAATTTTATAGGTATAGATTTGAGAAAAGGGTTAAAATTGTATAGATGTATTACAATTTTTAGTGTACATATAAACCGAAAAAATAGTGAAATAGGAAGGAATTTTTTGTTTTACCTGTATTCCGATATAGCAGGGTAGGCAGGGGGAACCCGTGAAGCTAGTGTTAAGACATTGTGGAAGCACTATGCGTTGAGTGGCGGCACTCAACGCCGCGTTTTGCCTCGTTACCAGGTCGAGGAAATGAAACAAATACTACATATTTAATTTCCTCGAATGTGAATTGAACCCACAACCTATCGCGATTGCAGTCGCTGGCACGACTGGCCTCTGGAAGAAACCATTGATTTTCCGATACACTCTCTTATCTACATACAGTCATATACATACAAATTCTTATCAACAACAATTATAAATGTTTATCAGTGAGATTGTAAAGACTATAGTTGATAAATAGACAATAAAGTCATAGATCCATCAAATACTAACTTAAATACCCAAAATATATATAGCAATGCTAGTAGGTACCACCAAAATGACCTCCTCATGGAAACACATAAAATGGTGAAACAGGTTATATAGTAAAATTAAAAACAATAGAAGCGAAACAAAGTCTTGACCTAAAAATGTACACAAAGCCCTAAGATTTCGTTTCATTTGGTTTATAAAGAAATTGTAATGTAATGTTGTAAGAGATTAGAATAAAATGGAAAATAAGATTTTATTTTCTATAAAACTCTAGTAAGACAAAACGGTGTGTTAATATCCACTAAATCGCAATGTCCCGAATTCGGAGGGAAAACAAACCAAAGAATGTCTTGACCACAAGTTTTATGTGTCTGTGCTATGTAATACATTTGAGTGTACTGTTATAAAATATTCATTTTCTTATATTCTAGACCAGTCGCGGCGCAGGGGCACAAAGTGTGATTGCGACGGGTTGTGAGTTCGATCTCTACTCGAAGAAATGAAAAAAATATTTAAATTTATATTTCACTTCGCTCTAGTGTCGAGACAAAACGCGGCATTGAGTTCCACCACTGAACGCGTAGTGCTTCCACAATGTCTTAACACTAGCTTCACGGGTTCCCTCTGCCTACCCCGCAATGCCTCAAAAATTTAGCGGAAAGTAGGCAACGAAGTGTCTTATCTCTAAGTTCCCCCTGTCTACCCTGCTGTGTGCTGGATACAGCGTGTAGCTGATGTAATTGTTTTAATTTACTTCTATTATGGGGATCAAAAAGGAAATATTGCGTTTAAAATTATATCATTTAAGACCGCTGCCGCGCCGCTTAAAATTTCAAAATATAAGTATATCATACTAAAAGTATTCATAAAAATAAATTCAGAGATTTCATATAATTCACAAGCAAAATATATAAAATTCAAACGTGATACATAAATGTGCTCTAATAGAATGTCATTCAAAAGGCTCAGCTTTAACTTCTGGTACGTTACTTTCATAGTTCAAAAACAGTTCAGTTTTTCAATTCAGTTAAATTTGGTGTCGGAAAAGACTTCGGACAACGGAGGCGTTAATGTACGTTTTAAAGGGTCCCCTTAAACCTACACTTGGGCCGCAAGTTCCAAGCCTTGCTCTGCAAGTCGATGGAGACCTACGACTTTATGGAAAGCTAAGATTTTTTTTCTCCTTCTTCTAAGTGTGGGAACACCACTTAAAATATAAAAGTATGTTGCAAGATTTGTAAACTCGAGAAAAAAGCCTCACTTCACTTTTCCTTACTACATCAAACTATGATAGCTTGAGAGACCTTTGAACAAAAAATATTAAAACTTTTATAAAAGTCTACTCAACAGTATATGAAAAATCCTATCTACACTAAGTCGTAGTCGTGTTTAATTAAAAATAAACAATATGTTCATTAATATCAGTTATAACTGTGTTTCTAAGTTGCTTGTATTGTTTTAATTAATTTACATAAAATATTATAATAGGCCAGTCGTGGCCCAGCGGCACAAAGTGTGACTTTAAAACCGACTGGTTGTGGGTTCGATCCTCACTCAAGGAGATGAAATATTTACTTAAATATATATTTCTATTTCTTCGCTCTGGTGTCGAGGACAAACGCGGCTTTGAGTTCTGTCACTCAACACGCAATACCTCCAGAATTCGGCAGAAAGTGGAGAACGGAGTGTCATAACACTAGGTTCCCTCTGCCTACCCTGTAGTGTGCGGGATACAGCGTGAAGCTGATTTATTTTTATTTTTATTATAATAGTTGAGAATATTTAAAATGTTTTAAAAAAGACGATTGTGGTCATTGCTGAAATGACAACAATCGTCTTTGAAATATCAAAGTAAGTAAGTAAGTCTTTAAAATATGAAACTATGTTGAATACGACAAAGCAACTGCAGAAAAAATGGACAAAAATGAATACCCTAGTGTATTTATTTAGACAAACTAACTAAGAAACGACTAATAAAAAGTGACAGTGAAATGGATTTTAGGTGAATGAAAATGAATATGTTTAAACTATTCGGACGAACAAAGTTGAGTAATAAAAGAATTCAGCGGAAAATGGAGAACGAATGCCTCTTAATGGAAACGGAATGTGTTTACACTAGATTCCCAGGTTCATTCTGCCCACCTTGCTACGTGCAGGATACAGCGTAAAAATAAAAAAAAACAAATGAAAGAATGGAAACAAAAATTATGAGGTGTGAAAAGAGACAGGAGAAGAACTCGGTTGCCCTCGAGAACCTAGTATCGATGATACAAGGATAGTTACGTAAAAGCACGAGGACCCCTCAGAGGACATGTATAAGAGGGTGATGATAGTAGGTAAAATAATAGACGTTTGCTAATTCAACTATCCAGAATTATTATTCTGGATAAGGACTACCAATTTACTTTTGGTGTGTGCATCACTCCCCTGGACAAATTATTTAAACAAACTAGTTGAAACCATTAACGTGAGTGAGTTGAAACATTAACATAGCGTTACTCGGTAAATAGACTACAGAATACAAAAAGTTTATTTTGAATTTGAACTACTAACTGCTGAGATTGCCGCATTCGTTTAAACAAGGTCTTCAGTTTTATAATAAGTAAAAAATTATAATAAAAAATAAGATTACTTAATACCTACTTATTGAAAAATAGCAGGACAGGCAGAAGGAATCTGAGAACCTAGTGTTAAGATACTGCGTTCCAGTTAAGACACTTCCTTTATCCACCTTCCGCCAAACTACTTAAGTGCATATGCATTAAAGTAATACCGCTGAAGCACAATTTTGCGGACTACTTTGATGAATGAGTTCAAATCTATTATGCAAATCAGCAAACGACTTATAATTGTCCACGCCCACACTTCCCAGTGATGGCCAAATAACGGTATCGTTTTTTAACTTGTATCGCTTTAAATGGAAGGTCAATAATGAAATAAGATTTAAGGACATCTTTTTTTGTTTGTGAATCACAATACTTGATGGAATATATAGTTTAGAAGCCAGATTGGTTACATTTAAATATGTGCACTTGCTTCAATTATTTAAAATATTTTTTTATTTATATAAAAATAATAATAATATTTTTTTTAATTCAATATATGATAATATACATTTTCATTTCTTCGCTCTGGCGTCGGGGCAAAGTGCGGCGTTAAATTCCGTCACTCAACTTCAAGAATTTGACGGAAAGTACCCTCTTTCCATCTGTACTGTACCAAGAGTAAAACTTCTTTCTCAAGCATTGTCTCAAAAGCCATTACCAAATAACCATCTCTTACCTCCTTCTTACATCCCTATAATCTCTTACAAAGGAAGCAAGTATTAAGTAGTCTTATTTTTATTCAAAAAAAATCCTTTTTATATTTCGTAGTTCGTTTATCGAGTAAGGTTATATCATATCACGTTAATGGTTTTAACTTGTTAGTTTAATATATTTGTCCTTTGGGAAGCCGCAAGTAAAAAAGTAGACATAGCCCTTAGATAGTTTCTGAACTAAGTACATATGAGGCCAGTCGTGGCGCAGGAGCACAAAGTGTGACTGTAATTCGACTGGTTGTGGGTTCGATCCCCGCTCGAGGAGATGAACTATTTATTTAAATTTATATATCCATTTCCTCGCTCTGGTATCGAGACAAAGCACGGCGTTGAGTTGAGAGGCACAACACACAATGCCTCCAGAGTTCGCTAGAATGTGGGGAACGGAGTGTGTTAACACTAAGTTCCCTCTGCCTACCCTGCTGTGTGCGGGATATAGTGTGAAGCTTATTTATTTATTTTTATTTAAGTACATAAAATATAAAACCTAGATTCTAGAATCTAGATAGTAGATGAAATATTAATCTTAAGACCTACAAGGGTGTCTCGGGTTACTCGTCACGCGTGTTTCCAGTCACACTCTGATTTGCTCAAGGAAAAGATACTGCAGGTTGTGAATGTAACGCGATATGTATACTTGGGACTGTGAAGGGACTTAGGCTTAGATATTGAATTGATTTTATACTAAGAAATTATAAGAGGTCGTGGTGAAGCGGCACAGATTGACTATGGACGCGAGGAGTGCGGGTTCGATTCTACTCAAGATACCACGAAAAGTCACGACATTGAGTTTTGAGTTGTTCGTCTCCACACGTAATTTCTCATAACATTGGACGTCATGTGGAAAACGGAATGTCAACGGAATGTGACACTATTTCCACTCGGCCATATGCGGAATATGGCGTGAAATTAAAAATAAAACAGTTCTCCACACAAATAGCTTCTATATATTATTATTTAGATCATTTTAAAACGTAATGACTAACACTGAAGCCACGCAAGCCATCCGCCACAGCGACCGATAAGGCTTTGTTTGCGGCACTATCATGTGAACACGCCCTAATCTCACCCTGGAATGTCTGTACCGGGCGTCCAGTGAAAATCGGAAGATATTCATTTAAAATTAATATATAATATATATTATTATATATGTCTATATATTATTAGCTTGAATTAAATTATTACCTTGAATTTGTATAGTTAAAGTTCGTTTCTAAATTTAACTTAACTAATATTATAAAACAGAAGTGTTTGTTTGGTTGTACGACCTAATCTCAGGTACTATTATAATAGTTATATCGCATAGTATAGTTAACAAGAAAGCTTAATTCAACTACGTCAATAATTCTGATCTGACCCATTGTACTTGCATTTGAAACTAAATCGGGCACTACGTATAGATAAATCGAAGGGATTATTAGTAGTTATTTCTTTTATCAAGACAAAGTAGCGTTCTTTTATTAGTTTCAATTTCCAACACCCAGCTTGACGCGTTAACCAACCGCTGTATCAATATTAAATAATTATAATAATTATATAATAATAATAAATTTACATCCATGTAAATCCCAAAAGGCGAAATGATTAGTCGTTAATTTTCGCAAGTTTTACACATTTATAAAACTATTATTGTATGAGTTTGAGATTCCCATGTTTTTAGGACTGCCAACTTCTTTTTTACATCTAAAATACATTTTAAACATGTTAAAATACTTATAGTGTTTTTAAAAGTGCTCCAAAAAAGTCATATATTCCACTCCCATTAGTGAAAACAACAAACCCAAACCAAACCACTTACAGTACAAACAAGAAAATAATAATACTCAAACAAAATTTGTTAGTTATTTCAATAATTGGTCACAAGACGCACCGTCAAGGCTCAAGTGGACGACAGACATTCATCGCGGGAATGCTAAGAGACGTTATTAACTTTGGAAGTTCATTATTTACGAGAGAGCAAGTTACTCTCTTTAATCGCCTTAGCTTCGTTACATGGGATTATGTAAGCGTGACTTATGGTTGGTGGGAATGCCTCCTGCTTTCTAATTTAGTTAATAATTTGTAGTTCAGGCCAATTGTGGTGCTGGAGGGCTATGAATGCGACAGTTTATAGGTTTGATTCCTACTCGAGGCAAAGTCACTCAACACGCAATGCCTCCAGAATTCAATGCAAAGTGGGAACAAAGTGTAGCCTAGCGTGTCTTCATTAGAACGGAATGTCTTAACACTATTTTCCAGGTTCTCTCTGCCTACCTATGTTTATCCTCGTTCTAGTAGAGACAACTTGATTAAAATTTGACGAATTAAATAAATAAAAAAAGTATATTTTTCTCATTTTTAAGTATCGTCTTTAGAAATGTCACTATGAACAAAAACATATTTTTTTTATTGTTATTACAAAGCATTTGAAATATTTTTGTACATAACGAGCTTAGGGCACTAATTGAATAACTGGCCAATACTAACTTCATCATTATTTACTTTTAATATTATACAAAACTCCTTCTAGTGCTGACTAAATTACTTAACCTTTGTGTTCATAAATTTTCTGATAAAGTTCAAAAAGAAAGAATTTTTATTCCTTCCAATCTTTTCACACACAATTATAATATTCAAAAATAATATAACTTTAAAAATATGTTCAGAATTTCTAAATAACAGATCAACGCTACTGCAAAATATAAACAAACAACAACAAAGACCTTTCGCGAAACGTTCACAAAGTTATAAAATTCGGCATTTCTCACGAAGGAAACGAACAAAGAAAGCAAACCTCGCATTCCTCAGTAATCGATGGAGAATCCCCGGAAAAAAAACGCCAGGTAGGCAGGTTTTGAACATGACGTAAGACATAACTGACCAAAAAACTGTTGGACTCAAATTAGCTTTGTTTTCGTCCATTTTATACTCAACAAGTGCTGTTTTTGTGTGAATTATTCTTCGAAGTCATTGAAGAAAAAGAAAAGACCTCGTGCACAGAGTCGGTACAAACGGTTGTAGGTTCGATTTCTTCTCGAGGGAAGAATTTAATTTCATACCGTCACTTAACACATTAAGTCTCCAAAATTTTAACCATTCTACTTGTGACCAAGGACTACTGTTAAGTGTTTAAAACGTTGGGTTTTCAAAAACGTTTCTTCGAATACCAACATAAACGTGATTAGTCCACTTAAAATGCTTAGTTCTTTTAAAATCTTACAATTATCAAATGTAACTTTAAGGTTTTAAAAAGGAAGATATCTTAAAATATTTTCGTTTCCCCTTAATCTTTGGCGGTTATCTTAATAATGCTTGTAGTTTTAGATAATTACAACTGGTTTTACAAATAATTGTTGTTTTTTGCAACAACAACAACACACCTGAGTTCTTTTTTACCATCGCTGATAACCACGGATGATGTCACCATGATACTAAAAAAAAATGACTACCTATGAAAATACAAGTAGATAATACATTAGAAAACGATAATAAAAAAGTTATACAATAATCAGCCTATTCAATTTTTTAAAATAACCATATATTACTTAACGTCTCTTGTGTTATTTATTTACCTTCACACTGTATCCTGTGGGATAGCTGGAAACTTGGTGCTAAGACACTGTCATTAGCTGATATACATATATAAATAGCTGGGAAAATGGTGTTAAAACATTTTTTTAACATTCCCTTACCCGCGCTCGTACGTATGGCTCAGTGGTCAGAGCGCTTGGTCGGTTTCTAGAATGCGTGAGTCGAGTCCCGTTACGTTCAAATTTTTATACGTTTTCTAAATAAGTATTGATGTTAAGTCATTTCTATTTCCCACTTTCCGCCGAATTCGCTCAACGCGGCGCTCGTTATGTTGCCTCGTTCCCAAAGCGAAGAAACGAAAATATTACGTTAACAGTTGCAAATTGTGTCCCTGCGCCACCACACCCTCTATATTAAAAAAAACACTATTTAAATATTTTAAAAGTATAAATACGTCATTGTTACATCAAATGATCCATGTGTTACCACTATTACTTTTTCCATATAACCGGTTTGTTTCGAAATTATTTATTTCATAAAATTACAATTATACTTCATAAAAGTTGGTTACTCGCACTTCCTGAGGACGACAAAACACAATTTAAAAAATACAATACAACCATTGTTTACATAAATATATATTTATAAAGGAGGTAGAATGAAACAATTTCCTAAACGCATCCAGAATCCTTATTCTGTAATCCAACAGCGTTCGAATATTAATGTGATATCGCGGGAAATGAGGACGGCGGCGGAATGTACAATATTATACAATATACACTACAGTATAATACGGTAGACGAGTCGTGGCCGCCCTAAAGTTAGCTGTAGATCTGCTCATGGGAGTAGATTTAATTTTAGTTCTTCCATCTTGTGGTCATTTTCTCCCCAAGTGTATTTTGTGTAATACACAAAATACCAAAAAGCCTAACTTCAGGGTGGCCACGACTCGTAGACTGTATTATACATTACTAAACAGTAGTATAGTAAAAGACTTTTGTCTTTGAAACTTGGATATGGGAGAACACGTCGTATTATGGGACGATAAATTACCTTTTCACTTAAGTGCGTTATGAGTTATGACCTTAATAAAATATGAAATTAGATGCTGGCTGCTTGTTTGCCACTGCACGAGTTATCTATAAAGCCGAAAAGATCGTTTGGTTAAGCTCGCGAATCTCGGAAACTACTTGTTCCAGTTGAAGAAAACCTTTTTGGATTGGTTGGTCCATACATATCGAAGAAAGCTTTTAAATTAAATAACATTAACTGTTTCGCTCTGTAAGTTGTATCAGTCACCTCGGGCAAGCTGAATTTATCATATACCTGTTATATATACACAACTCTTAATTATTAACATACTTTTATTGAAACGAGCAGTAACAAACTATGTAATAAAAATCTAAAAATCTAAATTAGAACGACTTGTATCCTCATAAAACTCGGCAGTTATATTATATTTACTTTAGGTGACAATACAACATTGTGGTATATATGGATTCAGGACCTTATTGAAACTGTTCAGAGTTTAACTGTTCGAGTTTAAATCATAATTTATAGCTCCAAATATATTTTATACCACTGGTATCACTTGGTGTAGAAAAGTGTATTTTTTAAAATCAGCTTCACGCTGTATTTTGCACACAGCAGAGTAGGCAGAGAGAACCTAGTGTTAAGACACTCCGTTCCCTACCTTCCGCCGAATTCTGGTGACGTGAAGACTGGTCGAAGTCAACGTCGAAGAAATCGAAATATAAATTTAAACAAATATTTCATTTCCTCGAACACACACCTAGTCGCGTATATAGCCACAGTTTGTGCCCCTGCGTCATGACTGGCCTCTAATTTATACCTACCTACTTATTTTAATTTTTAAGAAAGTTTACAATATATAAAGCGACACCATAATTTCGAAGTTTCTTGAATAATTGTGTTTGCAGTTTTTAGTACAGCTATATAAATATCGCATGCTATATTATTTTATAGCTTCAAACCACCACTGGAAACAGCCTGCTTCCTCCATAAGGCGGTTTCGGAAGGCGACAGTGTCGATACAAATTCCCTTTGTCGAAGTTTGTTATGGACGCCTCGTTCCATGTTTATGCGTCGGAAATTATTGATTATAACAAATATACGCGTCTAGACGTGAGGATACTGGAGATGATAACAATCTTAACTTATTGTTAAGATTTTTTATCATTTTATAGAAAATTTTACTTAGTTTATAGATTATTTTATGAATTTGTACAGAAATGTCGTAATACTTGGTATAAGGTATAAGGTAGTAAGGTAGTGGTTGCAAAGCGCTTGACTGATAAAGTGAACGTTGTGAGTTTGATTCCCACTTCGGGAGATTTAATTAATTTCATTTCACCGCTCTGGTGTCAAGACAAAGCGCGGCGTCAAATTCCGTCACTCATCACGTAATACCTTCAGAATTAGGCGAAAAATGGAAAAGTGTCTTAACACTAGGTTCTCTTTGCCAAAAAATTCTCGAAACTTGGGCGAAATTGAAGAATGTGACATCTTAACACAAGGTTTCTTCTGACTACTTTGCTTTATGCGAGATAAAGAGTAAGAGGCAAAAGAACCTAGTGTTAAGACGTTCTGTTCTGAGAATCGAACACATCGTTTTATCAGTTATAAAAAAACAGAAAATAAAACATATTTTTCAAAATAAAACATATTTTTTTACTAAAACAACCTAAGAAAATATATTTTGTTCTAATAATTTCCATTGATAAGTGAAATAACTGGTACGCTTATAGAATAAATACATCTTTGTAGAACAATGTACGTCTGTGAAGTATGACAGTGGCACACTTGATGCGATCTACAATAGAACGGTGCGTATTTTTGCGGTTTTCATGGGAATACTATAGTATTACTAGTTGTCGCACGGAATTTT
The DNA here is from genome assembly GCA_013403705.1 of Heliconius hermathena. Lineage (NCBI taxonomy): Eukaryota > Metazoa > Arthropoda > Insecta > Lepidoptera > Nymphalidae > Heliconius > Heliconius hermathena. The sequence continues at coordinate 210,866 of JAAIXJ010000253.1, read as the reverse complement.
GCTTGCGTCTACTTTAAAACACAATATGTATATAACGGAAAATCTCGTTTTTTCCCCCTTTTGTGTTAGTACTCCCTTATAGCTTCAATATATAAGATTCTTTATTGCACCAAATTCATATATAACAATTGGAAATTTCATACACAACGGTGTATTTATCTTTAGAAGAGATCTCTTCCAGCCAACACGTGGAACTGGATAAATAAAAAAAGACAAGAAGACAGTGCAATGTAATTGAAAAAAAAAAATAATAGCAATAATAAACATAAAAAAATAATAAAAAGGTTCATACATGACATAAACATAAACATAGCTATACAAGATAAATAATATAACAAAACATTTAAATATAAACATCTGATAAGAATAAAAAGAGAAACAAAAAAAATTAAGCTTTATTATATAGGATTGAAGTAAGATTATAAAAGTTAATCACTATATTAATATAGATCAAGTCTAACGTTGCAAGTCGATGTTGTTTTAATTGAGAAATCTACATAGATGCCAAATTTTAACTTTCTAAGTTTTAAGTTTTAAGATTTCGTCTGAGAGTTGTCTGTCAATCAATAACGGACTTGCTTTATATGTGGTTTAATTAAAACGACTCTTACTAACACTCTACAACATTCTCAATAAAACAACAGAGTGTTGAATCACTTAGATATCTCCACATTTGAAATTGTCATTGATCACATACAGAGCGAGAAGAGGAAACGAGACGCATTCACTTGTACGTCTGAACAAGTTGTTTTAGCAAGTAAATGACTGGTTATTTTGGTATTTAATGAAAGTATTTGTTTTTTGCGTCTGTCTCGAAATATTTTTAGAATGCACTACTCGAATAATGTATATAATTATACAGTCTCAACATAAAGGTAAGCTACGCTATGTATTGTTTTAACCTTTTAGGAATATATATTGTTTAATCAAAAGCAAAGCTGAGTAGTCTCATACGAAATGCAGCGTTGAGCTCCGCCACAATATGGAGTGCAGAAATTGAGTTTTTTTAGAAACGTCTTTATATATTCTGTTCTTTTTTTGAGATGATAAACTAACGATCAATGTGTCTGAAGGAACCTAAGTGTGTTTTTAGTTTTTTTAAGTATTAGTATTTTCTTTTTAGAGACATTACGAGACTTTTTATCAATTCTTATTAGAGACATAAGATATATGATCTAGTTTACCGCAGTTTCTTCAAATTACTCCAAAACACTCAGCGGGATTCGAACGCACAACTAACTAGGCTGAAAACTATATTATACCTTAAAATGCTACAAAATAATATCTAAAATATTACACTACAAAACTGTTAGTTGATTTGGTAACAAACATTAAACTTCCTTTAAGAGTGACTCATGAAATCAAATAATAAGCAGAAAATTACAATTTAAATCAAATTACAGCATAAATTAACACGCTGGCCAGATTTTGTATTAATCTTAGTTTTGTTAGGATATAAATATACTTCCTTAAATATATTTGTTTAATTTAAATTATTACTACTAAGAGGTCGTCGTGGCCCTGGGGCACAAAGGTGTGATCGCGACGGTTATGGGTTCGATTCCCACTCAGGGACATGAAATATTTGATATTTTAAATTTTCTCGTTCCCGTGGCGAGACAGAGCTCTGCGTTGAATTCCGCCACCCGTCACGCCATGCATCTAGAATTTTGCGAAAAGTGGAGAACAAAAGAGTCTTAATAGAAAGAGCGTATCTTAACACTGGATTGGATATCACCATCGTGAAATAATTAAGAAGTAAATAACTGTACGGATAGTGAGTTCGATCGAGGAATGTTTACTTGTTCATAATTTTATTTAAGAGACTAAGCTCTAAGAATATGTGATGTGGACAGATAACAATCTAAGTACATTTTAAAACTCTTCCGTTACCGAGTGACTGACAAACAAAACACGGACGAAACAACTCGACTTACAAAATTGAAATTAGGTGTGTAGGTAGGTAGACTAGGAAGTATAGGGAAGCACTGAGAGAGGATTTCTTTTAATTTCTACGGAAATGGAAAAACAGAATTTTCCATTTTATATCTTAAAGTCGCAACAAAACAAAATTAAAAACTAGGTAGTATACTTTTATATCCTTTTTGCCTATGCGTGAACCTAATTCTTATTTAGTTTTGTAAGGTAAGAAGGAACATAAATACGTTTATTCACCACGGATCAGTAACCCTCACCGCCCGAGGGCTTCCATGCACGACTACTAACTCAACATTCTTACTTAAGACAATCTATCACGTAGATGAAATTTATGGGAGCCCTCCATAGCCACTAACTCTATAGAAATTCCAATCACAATGTGCAATTTTCTAAAAACCGGTCGTTTATCTTACGTTAAAGGTACATAATTTAATATGTATTGTTGAATTGATTACAGTTTTTTTATATACTTATAAACAAGTCAAAATAATTATTCTATTTCAATTATTTTCTAAATATATAAATAAAAATATCAGTCACCTTTTGAACAGTTTGTAATGCATTGTTATCCTTTATAATATATAGTATAGCACATCACAACACAACACCTCACTGTAATCACTTAGCTATTTTATTTAAACTCGCGACACGTCCTCCTCGGCGTAAGTTCGAAAAATTATGAATACGTTAGAAGAGTGAGCCTTGGTCGCGGGGGAAAGAGAGAAAAATACAGGTCTGCGCCGGCGCAGGTGGCGTGGCAGGTAACAACCCTATGAGGAGGGATTTTTTGAATTAATCAAATAGCAAGTGTTTTTTTTTATCTTAGCGATATTGCTAGTGATGTTGTAGTGACAAGTGTACGTGATGCTTGTGAGATCGATTTCCATATAAAATGTTTTTTTAAAGTTTCTCATATCTTTCGTTTAAAATAGCAGGGTAGGCAGAAGGAAGCTATAGATAAATCACTCCATTTTACGCTTTCCGCCCAAATTCGTAACATAGCGTGTTGAGTGGAAGAACAAAATCTCCCTTTGCCTTACTAAAATAAGTTAATAAAAATATTTTTTAATATAATTGTTTATATTGAAAAAAATATATTATTTTAAATTTGTCCAAAATCTATAAAGTGGTCAAAAAGTGAACCAAAAAGAAAGTCTTTAACTTGGTCTTAGTTACGATGGAAATACCATTGTGGTAAGTAGGCTGTGGAGAAATATCATCACGTAGGCTTCGTGTGATAAGACTATATAAGGTATTTTGTTATACAAATTCTATTTGATAATGTGATATGAAATATTGATAATTCACGTTTGAAATTAACATAACTAGAATTGAAGTTGTTATCGATTATTCCTATATTTTTATCTTTCACGACGTTTTTTCGGTATTCTAGTAATATTCGATTCAGAGAACCAAGTGAAAGATTACTGTTACTTACGTAACAGCCTTTAAAATGTGTTTGAATAATATATTTTTTTATGTTTTTATAGCTTCACGCATATTTCCCGCAAACTGCAAGGTAAGCAGAGGGAACTTGAGAATCTAGTGTTAAGACACTGCGTTTCCCTCTTTTCGCTAAATTTTCGAGGTATTGTGTGTTGAGTGGTGGAACTTAACGTCGAATTCATAAATATTTGTCAAAAAACACATACTTAACTTTTAATGAATTTTACTTAACACGCTTTTGCTTGGTTAATGTATATAAAAAATCAGCTTCACGCTGAATCTCGCACACAGCAGTATAGGCAGAGGGATCCTAGTGTTAAAACACTCCGTTCCCCAGTTCCACCAAGTCTAAATAAAAATCTGAAGGCAATGCCTGTTAAGTGGCGGAACTCAACTACGCGCTTTTGCCTTGACACCAGACCGAAAAAATGGAAATATAAATTTAAATAAATATTTCATTTCTTCGAATGGAGATCGAACCCACAACCAGTCGCGTTTACAGTCACACTTTGTGCCGCTGCGCCACGACTGACCTAAACTAATGTAACTATGTAATAAAATCTAAGAAACTTAAATTGACGCATTTGCTATAATTATATTGCCATTGTACTTGACATTTATACTAAGCTTATTTAACAATACGATAATATGTTGCCCAGAAGCACCACAAAAAATGAGTATGGGCTGGGCTCTGTCGATGTCGACCCGTGAGCGTGTTTTTTTAACTTTACGCCGTATCCCACACACAACAAAGTGCCCAGAGGGAACCTGGGAACTTAGTGTCCAGACAATCGCGTTCCCTCCTTTCCACTGAATTGTTATTCTCTTTTTTTTAACTAATTTATTTTTTAATTGCATTGTGTGCAGAGCGAAACGAAGCTATATAAAAAAAATAAGCTAAAAGTAGTTTATTCTATAGTTTTCCTTCAAAGTCTCAAACAATTACTTACCCAGAAAACAATTAAACAATTCACAACAGACGATGTCAATGTCAATCTAATAGTTTTTATATTTCGTTCTTGGATTCATTTCTTCCTTATGTATTGGTCATGATTTATAGAAACTTATTTTATAGTTTTATATTTATTATATTAAATACAATATTTATATAAATTTAAGTGAAACTAGGAAATTGCATTAAATCACGAGGATTTGGATTTAGAGGCCAGTCGTGGCGCAGCGGCACAAAGTGTGACTGTAAAACCGACTGGTTGTGGGTTCGATCCCCACTCGTGGAGATGTAATATGTACTTAAAATTTAAATTTTCATTTCTTCGCTCTGGTGTCGAGGCTAAACGCGGCATTGAGTTCTGCCACTCAACACGCAAAGCCTCCAGAATTCGGCAGAAATTGGCGAGCGGAGTGTCTTAACACTAGGTTCCCTCTGCCTACCCTGCTGTGTTCGAAATACAGCGTGAAGCTGATTTAAATTTATTTGATTCACAAGGATTTACATAGTTAAATTGTCATTTAACTATGTAATTTTTTGTGAATATTTTTATTATTATTGCTAAAGTTTATAAAATTATTAATTTTTTGTCCGTATATATTATAATAGTATGCGCTGTAAACTATGGCTGTAATTCGATCCCCACTCAGAATGATTACATTTAATTTTTTTTCATTCCATCGCTCTAATAGACAACTCGGTTTGATGTTTATTTTAAATGTAGATAAAATAATTGAGGCCGTCGTTGCCCCGGAGTTGAGTTGAGTTCCGTCACTCAGCACGCAATGCCTCGTAAAATTTGGGGGAAAGTGGGAAACGGAGTGTCTTATCACTATGTTCCCTCTGCTAATCCTGCTGTGTGCGAGACAGCAGCGTGAAGCAAAATATTAAATAAATCAATTGTGACGCAGGGGCAAATGTATGACTGAAAAGACGACAGGTTGTCGGTTCCTATTCAAAAAAATAAAATATTTAATATGTTCACCGAGGCAAAGCGCAGCGTTGAGATTTACCACTCAACACGCAAAGCCTCCAAATTTCGGTGGAGTGGGAAACTTAAGTGTCTTGAGGGGAACGGAGTATCTTACTACAACAGGTTCCCAAGTTCAGTCTCCCCACAATGCGATGTGCGGGATATAGCGTTAGCTTAACGCTACTTAACGCTACATATGTACATGTAACACAATATCGTTACTCACAAATTTCTCTACGTTTTCTTAAAAAATATATATCTTTTTCAAGTGTGGAATAACACTTTTAAAATATTAAAATATAGTACTATATATTTGTTATAAAGCATTTAATAAGGTGGTTAAAGACTTCAAGGTTCATTTTATCTTTTTTTTTTATCACGGCCGTGAGTCACAATAATTACTTGAGGTACCTACATGATGGACGCTGATATGAAACAGGTATTTTTACATTGACAATTAAATACTGTAGCTTAGTATCAATGTCTTATAATAAGCGGTGGTTGTGGGTTCAATTTCTAATAAGGGAAATCTGCATATACATAAATCAGCTTTACGCTGTATCCCGCACAAAGCAGGGTAGGCAGAGGGAACCTTTTGTTAAAACACTCCGTTCCCCACTTTTCACCGAATTCTGGAGGCATTGCGAGTCAAGTGGCGGAACTCAACATCGCGCTTTGCGTCGACACTAGAGTGAAGAAATGAAAACGGAAATGTTAATAAATATTTCATTTCTTCGACTGGGGATCGAACCCACAAATAGTCGAGTCGTAGTCGTCGAGACTGGCCTCAATATAGACATGACTACTGTCTAATAAACCGTCGAGACTTCGACGGGTATTGCCAATTGCCATTGTAACAACACAAATAGTGATATTGAGCACTACCACTTAACACGCAAGAGTGGATGAAAAGAAGGGAATGTCATAACACTAGGTTTTCTTCTGGCTACCCTTCTCATGGGAATCAGGATGCCGGGATATACTACAAAAACCTAAAAGTCACCATAGCATCGAAAATTCACAACATTCAAAATGAGAAGCGACGACGTACGACTGTAAAAGCGACATGTTGGAGATTCTGGGGGATTTGCTCCAGAATTCGGAGGAAAGAGGGGAACGGAAGTGTCTTAATGAGAACGAAGTGTCTTAGCACTAGGTTCCCAGGTATCCAGTGCATACCCTGTTAAGTGCGGGATACAGCGTGAAGCTAAAAAACAAATAGGTACATATATATTATGTAGGTATATTTAACCATTAAAAAATATGAGTGTTGTTTTCGGAATTCCCTACAATGATTATTAATAATTTTAACGCCGTGACGTCATTCCTGAAGTCATTATTGCATAAAAAGTTGTTATGTTCATTCAAAATATATTGTTTCTATCTGTACTATTGAATTTAATATTATTAAGCTGAAGATATTGTTTGTTAACAACTTTGCTAATCTCAGGAACTAAGTTACTGTTCTTTATTGTAAAAATATTTTACTGGAAGGCTTGACTCACAATGCCTCCAGAATTCGGCGAAAAGTTGGGAACGGAGTGTTTTAATACTAGGTTCCCGCTGCCTAGCCTGCTGTGTGCGGGATACACCGTGCAGCTGAAACAATCGTTGTAAAATAAAACGCCATTTGTTAAGAATGGCGCACACAGACAAACCTATCAAAGCGGCAACATCGCACTCGCCTCGTTCACGAAATCGAGTCGTAGGTATTGGCGGTGAAGTTGAATGTTGTTTAGGTTTATTATAGAAAATAGGTAAATGCGTAAAATAGAACGAGAGATATTCCTTCCTCTTTCTGGTATGTTTTTTTAAGAATGAAAGTGGCAGATCGTCAACCCTTAGTACTATTTTTGTAGAAGTATGTGTTAACGTTATTGGTATCTATGAGTAACTGAGTCACACGAAATACAGAATGGATAAAAATCATAAAATTTACATAATAATCCTACGTCTAAGCTGTTGTGCAATCTTGATTTTTTTTTAACATGGGTTTGAAATATTTTACAGCCGAAATTTTATGCTGCTACCGCAAAAGGAGCTCAGACGCTTCCACCCTGTACATATAACTGTTTTTTATTGGCCGCTTTGCATGCATAGTCACGTAATATAGTCGAAAACCTTCCTCATTTAATGAACTATATAACACAAAAATATTTTTCAATTCGAACCAACAGTTTCTGAGATTAGCATGCTCAACCAAAGAGCATCTTTACATTTATAATACTAGAATAGAACACAAATAAACATCAAAAACATAATTGAATGTAAAAATTACAGTAGATTATTATTTTATTAAAATTAATATAATTTAAAAAGAGGCAGATACCTTGACGTTATAAGAGAATCTAAAAACAAATGAATACTGATGCTTAGCACAGGTGCTTACAACAATACAAAACGAGTCAAATATAGAAACGGTGCGCGTGCGCGTTCTCGTGCGCATTATTTGTAATTACACACACAGAAACGTTGTATGTGCACACACACTTATGTACAATGTACGTAGTGTATGTATGATACGTGTGTACGTATATTTATATATCTGAAAGTAAAGTAGTAGTAAGTAAAAGTAAGTAAGTAAAAGTTAAGCTAAGATGCGATAAGTATTCCAAAACAAAAATACTTTTTCAATAAGAAACAGTAACTTAGTTCCTGAGATTAGCGTGGTTAGCAAACAACCTAAATGGTTCTTATTTCTCCTCTTTGGTAGACGAAGCGTGGCGCTGATCTTCGTCACTGAATGTTTCGAAAATTGAGTGGAAAGTGGAGAATGAATGAGTGTCTTAACACTAAGCTCCCTCTGCTTTTGTTTATTCATCAACATCTTTAACATGTCTTAAAAATACAATTTAAACATATTAATTGTGGTTGAAAAAAATGTTAGAGTACTAACAAACAAATCCAGTGAACCTAGTGCTGCTCCGTCCTTATTAAGACACTTCCATTCCCCACTTGCCACTGAATTCCGTAGGCATTGTGTGTTAAGTGATGGAACTCAACGCCGCGCTTTGCCTTAACACCAGAGCTAGAAAATAAAAATATCAAATATTTCATTTCCTCGAGTGGGAATTGAATCCACACATCGCAAGCTACACCACGACTGGCCTTAACATCATTGATTAATGATAATATTTCGCCACCTTCCTTTTATGATATTCTATAAAATATTATTACATAGTTTGAAGTATGTCATGTTCTTAATATATATTCTACGAAACGTATCTATATAAATATCTTTACATCCACTACAAACAATATGACCGTGATGACATAATAATATATCGCATCCTTAGAATGCAAGTGGCTTAACTTAATTTTTTTTATAATCTATTATTTTATAAAAAGCTTCACGCTGTATCCCGCACATAACAGGGTAGGCAGAGGGAACCCGGAATTTGGGAACAGGACAAAGCTAATTATAAATTTTATGTCTTAAAGTCCACGCAATAAAGTTGCTGGTGACGACTTGTTAATATAATAATATAATTTTTAGAGTTCCGTACTTCTTAAAGAAAACAACACCGCTAGTTCAAGTGAAGCAATGTTTTCAATTTTTATACGATACACTCGATGGGCGAGCCCAACCCACACTTGTCTGTTTTTTTTCCTAAAACTGATTTTAAATATGTATTTTCTTATATAATATGGTTTTGACAAATGCTTTTTTTGATTTGGGATAATTTTTATCTTAAAGGCGCTATATAACAAGAATACGTCGAGTCACGATTATTTTAAAGACTAAAAATATATAAAATTTGAGTTACCACTCGTTTATAAAACAAAGTAGCGCCAAATACAATGTGTTAGTGACGTAATAGCAAAATCGTAAAATTCCTTTGCGGTTATCCTATCTTAGGGAAAATTTTAGAAACAAATCATTATTTCTATTCTTTAGTTTAGATTCTTAAAAATATTAACTAATAAAATAAATTATAACACAATTTGCCTCATCATTCACTGTCGTAGTAGAATATTAATAGAAATTTGAATCTTGAATTGAACATTTGAGGCCAGCCATGGCCCACTCGAGGAGATGAAATATTTTATTTACATTTATATTTTCATTTCTTCGCACTGGTGTCGAGGGGAAAGCGCGGCGTTGAGTTCCGCCACTCAACACGCAATGCCTCCAGAACTTGGCGGGAAGTGGGGAACGGAGTGTCTTAACACTAGGTTTCCTCTGCCTACCCTGCTGTATGCGGGATACATCGTTAAGCTGAGAATATTTACATTTTATTTATCATCTATAATCCTCTGGTGAACACAAAGCGCGGCGTTGAGTTCCGCAATACTTTCAGAATTCGACGGCAAGTGGGGAACGCAATGTTTTAATGGAAACGAAATATCACATATGTGGGATACAGCATGAAGGTAAAAAAAAATTACGTGAACCCATATTTTTTTATATTGCTATAAATTCTACTAAGGTTTTACAAAATATGTGTTATCTTTCGCTATTCAACAAGTAATGCCTCGAATTCAGGCGGAAAACGGTATGAGACACTCGAGAAGAGGAAAAAAGGTAAAATTATGGGAATTTTACAAAAAAAAAATTTTATACTATAATTTATGTAACAGGGGCCGCCGTGACGCACTGGCCTAACATATGACCCAACTCCACGGTTGTGGTTTCAATCCCTATTCAAGAGAAATGATTATATTCAAATAATTTTCTTTATCCCGCTATGGTAAACAAACCGCGGGAGTCATTAGGTTCCGTCTGCCTAGGAAGTAACAAGAATAGTTATATATTAGTAGCAACAAACATGCTAAATAATATCTAAAATACAATGGCCTCAGTAAATAATTAACAATTAGAACTCTACAGAGCCTTGAAGACTCGTGACTTCCTAGTCACTTTCTACGTACTGTTGCCGATTCATTCGCGATTTAGCACAAATTATATGAGTATAAATTGAGAAATCGATTCAAGATGACCGGAGGGAATCGATTCTTAGAACTAATGGTAGTTTTATTTATCTTTTTGCTTGAGCGATTGTTATTATTATATATTTATATAAAGATTTCAATTATTCCTTTAAATGATTTTTTTTCAATCCGCGGTGCAGTGAAAGAGTTTGACTTAAACTTGATGGTAGTGGGCTCGATCCTCATGAGGGTGTATGATTATATTTAAATAATATTCTTTTTTCCATTCTGCAGAGACGTGACCGGGTGTTGAGTTTTATATGTAAAGTCTCGAAAATTAGGTGGAAAGATAAAATACTGCGAAACTGACATTTTCATAAAAACCTCACATCAACCTCACATTTAAAAAAAAGTTGACCCAGCATCTACAGCACCAGAGGAATCTCGGATGCGTTGTCGGTTATAAATTTTAGCGCTTATAAAGGAATGAATCAAAAATTATTTACTAATTTAGGTAACTCACCATAGGTACAAAAATATGTGCCAAGATATATAATATTCTAAATAAGACATTTAAATTTACATGTTACTAAAGGAAATAAAACTTCTAATTTTTAACCATTTGCTATTTACCAACATACAAACAGAACCAAATAACTGTCAATTTAAAGACAAAAGCCTAGAAAAAACCATCAATCTACTCACCCTTTTTCACCCGGGCCTAATTTATTGTTTTCTACGACAGCCGTCGCCCGGATCCTGTGGTCTGGTTCACCTAGCAACTTCTCGCATCTACCGTTGTTCAGATGCTCCCTAGCAACATTGTACGCATCACTTATATCACTTTTCACTTCACTTTCCACTACAACTTTAACACTTTTCTCACTTGAATCCTTTTCGTGCTTCTCTGGTTCTACTTCTTCTTTTTTCTCTATACCGTTCGCTATGAGCGGCGCCGGTTTGACTTGTAGCGATTTGGGTTGGGATTTCGGGGAGGATATCGTTGGTTTGCTCTCGATAGCCCCGTTCTCGTTGATCGATGTGACGTAGACTGTTGAGTTGGCGATGTATCCGTTCAGTTCTTGTCTGTTCTCGGGTTGGGAACGTTTTCTTCTATTTAACTGTAAAGAAAATAATATATTAAATATCTTTTATAATATATTTACAATAACTTCACGCGGAGTGAACACGAAAGTCTAGTAATACACACGATTCTTTACATAACTTAATTTATTGCTTACTAGGCTGTGAAACCCACAGACTCACTTCGACTAATCAGGGCAAAACTATTATAACATAACTTTAAAAAATCCATATCCATCAAAAAATTGCAATAAACTAATAATTTCGTACAAAAGAAAGTTGAAAAGGCGACCGTATTACTAAAAGTGGTGTCTTCCGGGCAACCTAATCAGAAGAATCAATTTAGAAGATAATTTTATATATTTGTTTTTTTTAAGAACAAATAGAACTTACAACTATTTAGACTGAAATCACTTTCGAAACTGCGTATATATGATAGATTTTCCTTCAATAAAAATATATTAATATGAGAGATATGTTCATTGGAAAAACCGGAAAATATATATTTTATCACACTTCCCATAAATGTTAAGTGAATACAAATAGAATATTCAAGTGCACATACAACTGTATAAATAAAATTCTTTATTGCATTTCAAAGAAAATAATGTTAAAATGTATTATGAATATAAATCAATTTTCATTCTTCGAGCGGGGTTCGCACCACAAATATTATTATAATATATAACATTGTATTAAAAACATGGCAACACTGGACTCTGACCTCCATAGAAGATCAACTAAAAAGACAAGAATCACCTCGAATTATTACGATTAACCAAACAATGGTGCATTACAGCTGCAACGAGCTATTCTTGTTTAATCAGAAACCGCCTCCAGGTCAGTCTGGTTGAGTTATCTTGATCGCAATCATCGACATCTAGATTGGAATGTCTTCTGTGTTCTATCAATCTTCATTATTGTATACAATCAACTTTTTTTATTTAGGAACCCACTGCGGAAGGCAGAGAAACGGTTCGAAATGGTCTTACAATGTTTTTTATTATACATTTGAGTTGGGATTGAACTCACAACCGCCTCGTTTAGTGTCAGAAAATGTGGCTGTGCCACGAAAACCTCAACAATTATCCTAAACGGATATAGTTTTTGTATGATATTAATTTAAATTCAGATAATCACATTTAAGGCAAGCGCTGGTAACGTCATAAACTAGCAATGATATATAATTTTTAATAATTTTTTTCTTAATGTAATAATCACTAGAACCTCTAAACTTTTATACAAATGAGAGTGAAGCGCTCGTTGTGCTTGACATATACTAGGTGCAAGAGGTAACTCAGACGGCAGCTCTTATTATATTCTAAAAATTTCCTCAATAAATGGACTATACAACACAAAAAAAATAATTCGAAACAGAAAATCTTGACACAAGCGCGGTCAACGAAACAAACTCTTCGGCTTTATAATATTAGAATAAACAACAAATTATGAAGTCACGAAACAGCTACAATAAATTATCATTCATTTTTCATTTATATTTTTGAAATTTTAAATATTTCTATTTTTAAGTATAATTAAAAAATTATGAACATTTATATATGATTTATATTCTTAAACTTGGCTTTGAATCCATCAACAAATTCCTGACATAAATTTATTTAAATCGACTTCATCGTGCAAGTCAGGTTTCGCCACGTTAAAAACACATAAATAATGTTGACAAACCCATTAGAGTTAACACCGTGAAATTATCATAAAAATTTTATAAATCAAAAAACTGGTCAAGCGTGGGTAGAATTCTGCCACCATGGTTCCGTACCAATCATAATTGTGCTGTACATTCATAATTATGACACTTCCCCATAGAGAAGTGCCTAGAACTTATTAAAGTTGACAAAGTTAAATTTTCCGGGTTTTATTTTGTATGAGATGAGCAAAAATAAATTAGTAATAGTTTTTTTTTTGTGATATAACGATGAACTTCTATTTTTCAGATTTCCTCCTTCATTTGTACTGTAAATCCTCACTTATTTCCAATTTTACAATAGTAGGCTCATGGGCACTATCCTATAGGTTTGGATAATGGCAAAACGATGCATAAACGTTCGTATCTTGGCTTAAATTTTTCTGTTCTCCAAGGCACTGTAGACCTACATATTTGATATTAATTTCAGCTAGGTAACTTCTCGTCACTTTGATAAAAATGGTCTTAAAATACCAACAGATACACGGACGGATGATCGAAAATCACGACAAAGTGACCCTATACTATAAGGGTTTCAGTCTTCTCTTTTCAGGTACGGAATCCTAAAAACGTGAATATTTTAAAGTGAATCAAAATCGAGATTCCTTTACCCTTTAACCGTTAAGCTGGCTTCATTTAAAATAAATAAAGCAACAAGTGGTTCGAGGATCGAGAATTTTCATTTGTCGCTTCAAATGTTAATTTTTTGCTTATTTCGAAACATTTTATCCTCAAACTAACTTTTACATGTGACTTCAGCCACATGACCAAATGAAAATAATTCATCCCTCGAATGGGGATCAAACCGACAATCGTCGTGCTTGCAGCCACACACTGTGTCACGAAGACCTCAATAACAGAAGGAAATGACAATACATAAAATATGACTTATTAAATACCATCTAACCTAAATCCCAAAAGGCTAGTCGTGGCGCAGGAGCACAAAGTGTGACTGTAAAATCGACTGGTTGTGGGTTCGATCCCCACTCGAGGAGATGAAATATTTATTTACATTTATATTTTCATTTCTTCGCTCTGGGTCGAGGCAAAGCGTGGCGTTGAGCTCCGCCGCTCAACACGCGATGCCTCCAGGACTCGGCGGAAAGTGGGGAACAGAGTGTCTTAACACTAGGTTCCCTCTGCCTATTTTCGTGAAGCTGATTTGATCTAACCTAAACCTAAGCTAAACTAATAAAAGGCCAGAGATTTTAAATATAAGTAACGTATTTTGGATATTATTTTCCTAAATTTTGTCGGAAACACAGGTCCTGCTCATCACTGCAATGAGGTCGTTCGGAGTTTAGGTTTGCGCTTGAGCGTAAAGTGGCTGCCGAAATAATGAGGCTGGTAGACCAAGCGTTCGTAATAAATGCAATATAAGTGGAACTATGTTAGTATACTATGTAGTATTGAGGCCAGTCGTGGCGTAGGGTACAGGTTGTGGGTTCAATTCCCTCTCGAGGAAATTAAATATTTAATATTTTCATTTCTTTACTCTAATAATAAAGCCAACGCGCGGCGATGAGTTTCGCGACTCAACATGCGTAGAACGCTGTCGTGTCGTGTCAACGTCTCCGAGGTGTTCTAACACTAGGTTTCCAGGGTTCCTTTGCCTACCCAGCTACATGCGTACATATTATACATTATGTGCGTATATAGCGTGTAAAAACTTATATCAGCGCAATATTTGTGCATGGGATCTGTGGAACAAAAAACTTACTTTCTTTCCTTTTACTTTCTCACTCTCTACCACACTGTACTTGTACACATAAAACAAACATCGTCATGCGAAAAACTAAAGTTACATATAACTCAACCGGTACATTTGTTCAGTCACAGTTAAGTATTGAGGTTGGTCACGGCTTCAAAACCTTGAAAGCTTATGAGGTAAATCCTTAGAATAGACCGCTTTGTAGCTATCGTTTTGTTTCTGCTTAAGCCTTTCAGCGTATTGTTGGGAACGCGGTTGACTTGTGGACTGTAACAATGGGAGTCGGTCAATACAGTCAGTCTAAAGCATTGTCCACAAATGCTGGACATTTAGCGAGATGTCCATTAAAACTGGACGATATTGGCTATTAAGATATAAAATGTGTTATTTTTTGTTATTTTATCTCTTATTTGTTATTGTTTTTTTTTAGCTTCACGCTATATCCCGCACAAAACAGGGTAGGCCCAGGGAACCTGAGGACTTTATGTTAAAACGCTTCCGTTCCCCACTGTTTTACCCCGCTGCGGGATACAGCGTGAAGCTAAAATAAATAATTATTCGTGTGCTACAAAAAGAAATTTGCTCTTTTCACGTATATATGTATAAGTATATTGAGATTAAGAAACTGACAATGATACATCGCCATACATTTATTTTGTAAGGTGGCAGGGGATAGGATGTGGATATTTAAATTACACCTCATGTTTTACTTTACATGTTTTACATGTTTTACCTTTTTTAATTTAATTTAATTTTTTTATATAACATATAAAAAAAATAAAATTAAATCAGCTTCACGCACACATTAGGTATGGACCTAGTGTTAAGACACTCCGTTCCCCGTTTTCCAAATTTTTCGTGGCATTTCATGTTGAGTACTGGAACTCAACGCCGGTCTATTGCTTTGGTGAAATGAAATTATTAATAAATAATAATTAATTTCTCTCGAGTGGGGACTGAGCCCACAACTGTCGCGTTATAGTCACACCCTTGTGTACCTGCGCCACGACGACCTCAACAAATGTAAATACATGTATATTTTATGAAAAGGAATATTATATTCAATTATTAACTTATTTCACATTCCATCACTTAAATAGACATTACCGTCGTGTTCTTGCAATATGCGGGCTGTTACTGATGCGTTTCCTGTCTTTGAGAAAGTTGTGCACTTAATGCTTGAAGTAACCTTTGTAGTAGTACTCGAGAGAAGAGGTCGCTATACAAATAGAGAGGACGAAATCCGTCTTTAAGACTAAAGAGGTAGTAAACTAGGAATCAAGTAAAGATTCACTTTTACTGCTGAGTGAATAGAAACCTCTTTTCTTTGTTTTTAGCTTTACTCTTTATCCCGCACATGGCAGGGTAAGTAGAGTGAACCTAGGAACCTAGTGTAAAGGATCCGTTCCCATTAAAACACGTCCGTTACCCACTTTGTGCCTCTAGAATTTTTTTACATAGATAAAATACTTATTCTTAAAAAGCATAGCATTGAGTTCCATCCACCACTCAACACCCAATATCTCGATTTCGTGTAAATGGCAAAAAAATAACATTAGGTTTTCAACGCCTAAATAAAAAATCTATATATAATTTTTTTTATACTTTCTCTTCTCTTTTCTATATTAAACAAAAATAATATATACATATATTTTTTAGATATATTTACACTTCTATCATAAAATTTTCAAATCCAAAGCTCACCAGTCCGGTAAGGTCAATCCTTATCCTTATAGAATCGTCATCCATCCGTTGACGTTACATCGACAACCATAAAAAATAACTTAATCCCATCGACCTTCTAGATTAGGTAGATTATTGAATCACAAAAATAATATCAGGCTATTAAGGTACTAAGCTGATTTGGATTTAGAGATCAATACAATGTCACAAACAGCTATATTATTGTTAATATATCAATTTAAAAGCGCACTGACACCAGCCGTGGCGCAGGGCACAAGCGTGTGATTGTAACCGTGGCGGGTTGTGGGTTCGATACCTACTCGAGGAACAGAATTTTTTTTATATTTTCATTTCTTCGCTCCGGTGTGGAGGCAAAGCGCGGCGTTGCATTCCGCCACGCAACAGAAATGAGTTTTTTTTATTCCCTCCCTCTGGGAACAAAATGAAGCGCAGCGTTCAGTCCCGCCACTTAACACGCAGTATTTCGAAAAATGGACAGTTAATGACAAGTGAATGGGATCGACCCCACAACCTGTTGCGTTTACAGTCGCACGCACGACTGGCCAACTGGTCAGTATTGGAAAAGACTATAATAAAAATCAGCTTCACGATGTATCCCGCATACAACACCGGACTTTTCTTTTACTTATTAACTTGTAAGCAAAATTTGTGTTTATATTTTATCTTTTATTTTTTATTTAGTGCAATAAAAAATATAATATATAAATACTAGCTTACTCCACTTACTTCTAAGGAGAGTTTGGACATGTCGACGGGAGTGATGCGCTTGAGGGCCGACAGCCGCTGCAGCCGTTGTCGCGCCTGCTCCTCCACCGCGATGAGGAACGCATCTTGTATTATGTTGTGGCCGATGTCTGATACTGTGGATGGGGAAGTANTATATATATATATATATATATATATATATATATATATATATATATATATATATATATATATATATATATATATATATATATATATATATATATATATATATATATATATATATATATATATATATATATATATATATATATATATATATATATATATATATATATATATATATATATATATATATATATATATATATATATATATATATATATATATATATATATATATATATATATATATATATATATATATATATATATATATATATATATATATATATATATATATATATATATATATATATATATATATATATATATATATATATATATATATATATATATATATATATATATATATATATATATATATATATATATATATATATATATATATATATATATATATATATATATATATATATATATATATATATATATATATATATATATATATATATATATATATATATATATATATATATATATATATATATATATATATATATATATATATATATATATATATATATATATATATATATATATATATATATATATATATATATATATATATATATATATA
This sequence comes from Heliconius hermathena, assembly GCA_013403705.1. NCBI lineage: Eukaryota > Metazoa > Arthropoda > Insecta > Lepidoptera > Nymphalidae > Heliconius > Heliconius hermathena. The sequence goes on along the minus strand of JAAIXJ010000253.1, from coordinate 193,021 downwards.
TATATATATATATATATATATATATATATATATATATATATATATATATATATATATATATATATATATATATATATATATATATATATATATATATATATATATATATATATATATATATATATATATATATATATATATATATATATATATATATATATATATATATATATATATATATATATATATATATATATATATATATATATATATATATATATATATATATATATATATATATATATATACATAAACTTTATATATTCATCAACTTTTATAACAATGTGCAGCTAATATAAGAGAAAGCTCAATAAAACAATATAGGAGATAGTGCCAGCGATTGCGACGCGGCGTTGATTAATACACGAACTGCTACAACGTCATAGAAATTTTGACGTACATTAGAACGTTACTTTATTGTTTGATTAAATTTGTATTGAATAGGTTGGAGGCGTCGTGGTGCAGTGAGATAGCGTTAAACTGTTAGCAGAATGATTGTCGGTTCGATTTCCAATTAGGGGAATGATTATATTTATATTATTTTCATTTTACCGCTTTAAAAACGAAACCTGGCTTTGAGTTCCACACTCAATACGATAATTGAACACAGAGTAGGGAACGGAGTGTTATAATATTAGGTTCTCTTTGCTTTCTCTGCTAAATGTAGGATACAGGGAGAAGAAAATTGATTAAATTGTTATTTATGTACCAAAACCTTTTTTACTTCAAACGGTCACCGCTTTAACGGTTTAAAATGAAAAATAAATATATTAAATAACAATACATTTTACAACAACTAACGTATATTGTAAATTTTAATTCGTATTCAATCAGCAATCCTAAATTCTTTAGCTTCCACCGTGATGACTCAAGGGTTTACGACACTGCCTTCCGATAAAGAACCCTATTCCAATTGTTTCAAGATTTAAAATCGATAACCACTAATAGATAAAATAGATAAAAGTTAGGCAATGTATTTATTATTTTGCCATAGAATTTTTACCAATATCTGTATCGAAATAAAGCTCAAAATCGCCTCGTAGGTTCCGCCACGTTCTATTGAACGTTGACTAACACACAGGTATTGTACCGCCCTCGCGTAGAATACTAAATTATGAGTGCTCTTGCACACGCCATGTTGATTCTTCCACGTTTTAATTAAAAAATGTAACGTGAAACAGCGTGTTTGAGTGGTTAACCTGAGTAAGGGATTAATGCGAAACTACTAACAGCAACGGTTGGTTGGTTGGTTTTATTTCTTCATCCATCTCCCGAATTTGAAAAATCGGGAAAGATAATAACAAATGAGAATGCAAGTAGGTCACTCTTTTAGACATTTTTCACCTATTTTGAGTTTTAAAAAATGTGAAGTGAGAATGAGAGATAAGAGAGTCAGATAGATGCCTTAGTTGACCTTTAAGAGCAAAATATCGATGACACTGCCGGAAGGTCAAGTAAAAAGCCTCCCCGGAGGACCCCCCGGAGGGCATGTATGAAGAGGCTTATGACAGTGAATGAGGCGAAAGAGATACGCTATGCAGAGACCGTAGCATCTGACTCTCCATTCTCTCTGGCTACACCGCTAGGAATAATTTGTGAAGCTAAGAAAATAATAATTTCTTTTGTTTGGTTAGAATTAAAACTATTTTCAGTTATTCCATTTGCGCATTATGTTTATAAGTATTAAACATCAGGTTTACGCTTTATCCCGAATATAGAAGCTGAGAAAATCTAGTGCAAAGCGTGGCGTTGAGTTCTACCAATCAACACAGAACGAAAGTGTCTTAATGAGAACGGAGTGTCTTAACACTAGGTTCCTCAACTCCGCTAGTTATTTATATTAATTTCAAAACACGTTTGCCAATACACGTTTAAATATGAATGAATCATCTATTTAGAATAGATAAGTTAAAGATAACCTCGGTTCTAATGCGCATAATTATGTATGTAGATACCAATAGTATTAACTTATTTCAAAATCTGGCTTGAATAACATGTACATTGAGGCCGCGGCTGTGGGTTCTAATTCCATTCGAAGAAATGAGTTTTTTTATTTCCTCGGTATGGTCACAAAACAAAAAAAACGGCGTTGAACTCCGCCGAGTGGCAGACACTAAACAACACGAAATATCTTAAAAAAATTGGCGGAAAGTAAGGAAAAAGAGTGCCTACACTCAACGCCGCCCTTTGCGTCATAATTGGAGCAAGAAAAAGAAAATATAAAATATTTAATTTCCTCGACTAGCAATCGAACCCACAATCTGTCGCGTTCACAGCCACACGCCTGTCCCCCTGCGCCACGACTGGCCTAACCCACCTAAGCTACACGAAGCTAATACAAAAATTCAAACCAAGGCTTTTCCATTTACCCTGATTCAAATTCCAACTCCACACTACCAATGTTAAATATCTAGTTTCCAAGCAGAAAATCCTATTAATAACAAGAAATAATGCCTATCATTAATTATTATTAAACAGTAGTTTTACCTCGTTTGTACGACTTCTTCGCGTAGAAGCCGTACAGGGCTGGCCTAGCTTATAGTAGCGTACTGTGAAGACATAGCAAATACTTGATAGTATGAGATACTAGTATATAGTAAAGATAGCGCGACAGTTGTGGGTTCGATGTCCAAATGAGGGGGCTGAATTATTTTAATTTTTCGCTCTGGCAAGAAAACAAAACGCGGCGTTTAGTTCCGCGTATCAACACGCAATGTCTCGTAAATTGGGCGGATAGCGGTTTCCGCTACCTATGCGGAAATCTTTATGCTAAATAAATAAACTACTTTTTGAATAGACTAAAATGAAATGAAAAATTCAAATAACATTAAGTAATTAAACCACTGCGTTGAATCTGCTCTAATAGAAAGTTGCATATAAATGGCGAGGCTGTTGTGGCGCAGCGACACAGCATCTTTTTTCAATGTCTGAAAAAGCGACGGTTGTAGGTTCGATTCCCTCACGAGAGATTGAATACATTATTTTGATTACCTCGCTTTGGTAACAAGACAAAGGCAAAAGTATATAAGTTATTACTATATATAAAAAAAACCAAATATGTAGGTGTCATACTAATATTATAAATGCGAATGTTAGTTTGTTTGTTAAACTTCCATGCTAAAACTACTCTACTAATTATTATGAAACTTTGTACGCATATTCTTAGAGATATTAGAAGTGACATAGGATATTTTTTATTAAATAAATACATATTTGAAGATTATGTTATATATATATTATTCTTTTGTTATATTATAAAAATAAGTTTAAGAAAGCGAAGTCAAGTATGAGTCTCTAGTATCAATGTATTTAAATGTTAGTCCCTAAATGCTTATCGTAAAGTATTTCTTAAGTAAATTGTTAACAGATGATTAAACAAAAAAAAACTTGCGCTAAGTTAAAATGCTTGTAGAATAAGCTTAAAAGCGATATCATTTTTTATGAAAAAACTTAAGAACTTTCAATAGGCGCAAAAAATTATAGTCATTTGCAAAATGACTATGATTTACGTGACGTAGATATTTTTAAACTTCACGCCTTATCCCGCATTTATCACGATAGACAGAAAGAACTAGTTTTTAACATTTTTTTAAAGTGTTATTCCACACTTAAGAAAGAAAAATACTTATCAAGAAAATGTATAAAAATTTGATCGTAGCGGGATTTGAACCCGCGCCTTCAACACGGTTTTCAAAGACATATATTTTTCAGTTCATATTTTTATACGTTTCCTAATAAGTAGAGAGAACTAGTGTTATACATTGGCCACTAATTGCCCAATTATCAAGACATTGGGTGTAGACTGACTCAACGTCGCGCAGTGTCTTGTACCAGAACGAGGAAACAAAAATAATCCTTTCCCCCTTGTAGAAACTGAACCTTGAACCGTCCAATCTGTAATACAAATATAACTTGTCTTGTCATATAATTTACACTGCATCTCTCGTATTTCATGGGAGAGAGAGATTTTATTTACAACAGACCTGCCATTGGTTTTAAAAACTTTACTTAATGCACCCTATATAAGGATTGAACTCATTACATTCGTGTTCAACTTATATATGATATTTTAGAACTCAACCATAACGGCTTCACCTATCATATAAAAAATATATATAATCATACAACGAATTTTAATTTAGTTTTCACTAATATTGAAACGTACTGATACTAATATTATAAATGTAGATGTGTTTGTTTGTTACGCTTTCACACCGAAACAACTCAACCGGTTCTCATGTTTTAGAAATGACATACGATACTTTTTATTAAAATATATATATATATATATATATATATATATATATATATATATATATATATATATATTATATATATATAAATTTAATCGAGCGAAGCCGTTTGCGCATCTACGAAAGAATAAACGGAGTGAATAGCGGAGAAGGAGGAGGGATGGGGCTTATATACATAATACATACATATTATAAAAGAACAAAATTGAAATTAACATATAAATACAAAATAAATAAGAACACCAATCCCTCCCAATACAGAGTGCCCATCATATGATCCGCAAGATCAACGTAACGGTCGTTATAACGGCAGTAAAAACGACTCCATACTATTGTTATCTCACCGGGTAAAGTCCACAAAAGAATAGCCTAATTATGGATGGGTGTGCATTGTTCAAATCCTAATCGGTTTAGAATGGGTTTCTTTAATAGGTTATTTGTAGAGATAATAAAATTAGTTAGAAATGTCCTAGCTTTAAGAATTAAGAGGAGATATTTTGTTCTAATAATAAGCTGTTCGTGTGGATATCTTGAGACCATATTCAAATATATAAATAAGTTAAAATCAAATCAGCTTCATCCTGTATCCCGCACACAGCAGAGTAGACAGAGGGAACCTAATCAGACCACCGAATTCAGGAGGCATTGCGTTGAATGGCGAAACTCTACGCCGCGCTTATTAAGTAAAATGCGTAAGACTCTCTATTCCCATTAAAATTCCGTTTCCTACTTATCCCAGCATTGCTTGTTGAGTGGCGGAACTCAACGCCCCACAGTGAAAGAATCTAATGGTATTTACAAAATTATATACTCGTACCGTATCTTCAATCCAAACACAAGTGTAGTGTTAGGTTCCGCGGGTTATATTTACATAAGCAATGTTGAGTGTTTGAAAAATGTCTTCAAATAATAAGCGTTATTTCGAATACTCCGCGATGGACACTGCTATACAGATCGCCAAGGACTGAGGCGTTAGCTATTTATAAAAAAATAAACCCAGTTTTAAAGGGGATTCGAACTCTTTACCACTAGGTACAGTCAGTAAATATTATGTGACCACTGTGTCTTAACGACAACGAAGCTCTTTCAAAACAAATACTTCGAAAGGGTATTTTTACACAATAAGTACTCTTCAAATTTTAAGAAAAAATAATTATAAAAATGATATTTCTCAATTCCATTGTTAGTCCATTTGAAGTTTTTGAGAATCATTACAAACGTCGTGTTCAAATTTCCAACGAGCTTTGGATTTTTGTTGAACTTTTTTTACTGCTTTACTTCACGTTCCTATAGAAAAAAAATATTAAATTTAAAAAAGTAGCTTCACGCTTGTTCTCGCATTTCAACATTAGCAGGAAAAACCTAATATTAATACATTTCTTTCTCCATGAGCCGCCTAATTTTCGAGAACATATTGAGTAGCAAAACTTAACGCCGCACTTTATCCATCATAGCGGGAGAAATAAAGTAATTTATATATTTATTCCCTCGAATGTGGATCGAACTCAGACTTTGTCGTAGTGTGGCACGACTGTATAACATTAAAAGGACCAATAAGTTTAAATTTGAAAAAATCTGTAACCAACATAAACAGTTTTTTTTTTGTAATCCAATCCATCAATTACTTCGAGCATTTTAAAATTTTTCATCATGGCTTAGTGGCCATGTCTTTTACTGTAAATAGTTTTTTTAGCTTCACGTTGTATCCCGTGCATCGCAGGATAGGCAGAGGGAACCTGGGAACCTAGTGTTAAGACGCTTCATTCCCACTAAGACTTTTCCGTTCCCCGCTTTCCATTGAATTCCAGACAAACGTGATGACATTGCGTGTTAAACGGCGGATCTGAACGCAGCGGAGCGAAGTTACATCAAAATTACCTAGGGGACTTAATAATTTAATACAAAACAGACGCAGGTAAATGTTAATCTATACTAATATAATAAAGCGAAATAGTTTATTTGTTTGTTTGCTTAAACGCTAAGATCTCTGGTTCTACTGGTTCGATTAACTTTTTTCCGTTTTGTATGAAAGCTGCATTCTTGAGTAGTACTATATGTTATAACATTACTGTGTAAGTCTTAGTTAGCCGTCAATAACGAAATAAAAACAATAAGAAACGCCATTGAATTACTTTTAGCGCGTGCGCTACAAAAATAGTTAATTATATATCAGTACTTTCTATGACAAAATTATTCTATTTTATTAGTTCTAAAGGCCGCGGCGCCATATATATATATATATATATATATATATATATATATATATATCTCTTATTAAATACCTTATTGGTATTTTATAACAAAAAATAATTGAAAATTGTAACGTGATATTTCATAGATTTTTATTTTACACGTACGAGTATATTGATATTTACGAGCGAAAATTATTGCATCATCTTTTATAGCATGTAATTTGGAAGTATAATTTTCGAGAAAATGTAAAATTAAAATAATTCAACGCTCTGTTTACGGCCGCAAGCCTAGACTCGAGTTTCGCGGGGGGCGCCCTTGCCGCCTAGTTCATGATTGAATGTATCAATCTGTTGGCAAATGCAGCATAATAAAAGTATTATAGGTGGTATGCGGGCGAAGCCGCGAGTGGGCCGCTAGTATATAACACAATTAAAGGCTTACAATAGTAGTTAAGTAAAAAGTTGGATCGCGATGAAACTTTGTGAACTGTAAGTAGCGAAAAACTTACCCGTTAAATGAATAATTTAGTAGTTTCTGACCCAATTCCGTCTGTTAATTGGAAAAATATTTGACTTTTTGCTGTTTTCTTTTGAAACTAAAAACATATTTAGATATTTTCTTGTTGGTTACTTAAGAAAATGATATTATAAATGAGACTTTAGATAATAAATAAAAAAAATAAACAATATAGGTAGGATATTTTTTATATTTAAAATATTAATTATTTAAAGACGCTGTAGCGCAGTGAAAATGAACATTTTGTCGCCCTCATAAAAGGCAAAGCACGGCGTTGAATGCCGCCACTCAACACAATGTCTTGAAAATTTGGCGCTGCATGGAGAACAGAGTGTCTTAAGCTTTACACAAATCTCCCTCTGCCTATCCTGCTATATGCGGGATACGGCGTGAAAAAAAAAAACTAAAAGGTGTAAATGCGCAGACACCAGACAGTCAATGATTAAATCAAATCAACAATTTCCACTGACCGTAATAAAGAACGACACTTTTCAAATTGATACTTCAAACAAACATGCTCCTCTTATGATTATTTTTTAATATCCACACGACTCATATAAAAATAATTAATACTGTTCAAACGAAATTGAACCTTAAACCCATTAAGTAAAGGCAAAATATGCTTACATCAATAAGTAACGTATGAGGGTATCACAAAATGATTTAATAGTACCAGACAAAGGATAAACAACTGTAAAACAATAACTTTAAAGTCTAAATTGCTATTTCGCTAGTAATATGTTGGTCACTTAGCGCACCGCTAACTACGGAACCAGTTCTTTACAGTACACCACAAATATGAATAATAGAATTTGATACTTATTCCTATAATTATAAAGTTTTAATTGTTTTGGCAGTTAATGCTTGGGTTGGTTGTACATTCCAACGTAAGAACGGTACAGTAGAAAAAGTAAAAGGTATCAAAAATATGAGTCTAGTCGGCTGTCAGTTGGTTTTAATGATTTTAGTTTGTTTTGCATGTTATAATGACCTAGCTTCTTTTGTGGGTGAGAGCACCTACCTAGTATTAAGAATCTTATTTTTTTTTCGTGTCCATTTAATAAAAACTTAATTTTGATTTTTTTGGTTACGGAATTCAACACCGACGTGTGATTGTAACTGGACTGGTTGTGGAGGAACTCTCACTTGACGTAATGAAATATTTATTTAAATGTATTCATTTCTTCGCTCTAGTGTGGTATGAGGCAAAGCGCAGCGTTGAGTTACGCCACTCAACACGCAATGCTTCCAGAATTCGGAAAATTGAAAACGTAGGATCTTTACAACAGCGTGAAGCTGATTTATTTATGTACTCAAATATCACATTTTATTTAGCTCCACACTAGATTCCGCATAGGGCAGAGTAAGCACGAACCCATTATCAAGACACTCTTTTTCTCCACACATACAAGATAATATCTGTAAAATCGGAAAATGGAGAACAAAGTATCTTAAACACTAACCTGCACTACTATATGCTAGACACCTAATAAATAAAATCATGGATAGATGACATCCAAAATGCCATATTGGTAGAATAAGTGGCAAAAAGAGAGCAGAGTAACTCCACATTAAGTTCTCCCCACCTAGCTAGATATATACTTTTTTTTAGGCTTTACGCTGTATGCTGGAAAATTGCCCAAATTCAAGAAGCATTGCGTGTTGAAAGGCTGAACTCAACACCGCGCTTTACCTCGTTACCAGAGCGAAAATGTATAATGTTCCATTTTCTAGAGTGAGAATCGACATCACAACCTTTAATTTACAAGTCGCACACTTGAGCCCCTGTGTGTGCTTGTGGTGACTAAAAAATATTATGTAAACGACACTTCAAAGCATAACTTAAGTAGTAAAAAAAATAAAAAATTAAATGAGCTTCACACTGTATCCCACATACAGAAGGATAGCAGAGTTTTAAGACACTCTGTTCCCCACTTTCTGCCGAATTTTTCGAGGTATTGCGTGTTGAGTAGCGAAACTCAACGCCGGGCTTTTGCCTTGTTGCCAGAACGAAAAAACTAAACTATTAATTCCCTCGAGTGAAGATCGAACCTACAACCGACACGTTACAGTCACATAATTTTGTGCCCCTGCGCCACGACGGCCATTATATTATATTAACTTAAGAAATAAATAAATATAATAATTTTAATAATAATATAAGAGGCCAGCAAGTCGTGGCGCAGTGGCACGAGGTGTGACTGCAAAACTGACTAGTTGTGGATTCAATCCCCACACAAAGAAATGAAATATTTACTTAAATTTATATTTCCATTTCTTCGCTCTGGTGTCGAGGTTGAGCGCGGCGTTGAGTTCTGCCTCTCAACACGCAATGCCTCCAGAATTCGGCAGAAAGTGGAGAACGGAGTGTCTTAGCACGAGGTTCCCTCTGCCTACCCTGCTGTGTGCAGGATACAGCGTGAAGTTGATTTTTAATACTAATAATAATAAAATACATAGTACCGATATCCAATTGTCTCATATGGCAACAATACGAGCAGTTATGTGACCAATGTAATGACTGACTGTAGCGTGACTGACACGCGACGCCGTTACGACGGGATTACGTGGAGTACCCGGTATTGGGTATTAAGTTGTTGCACTTTTTTGTGGTGGATATCCAGTGGAAAGATTATATGAAATTCTTGGATAATTTGAGCTATGCTTGTTGTTAGTTTCCCGCTGTATCCCGCACTTAATAGAGTAGGCAGAAGGAGTATATTGTTAAAAGCTTAACATACTCTCATCTTCACTTTCGAAAGCTCAATTTTTAAGATATGTTGAGTGATGGAACCTATCGCCGTGCTTTGTTTTATGCTAGATTGAGGAAATAAAAATAATTCGCTCATTCGAGTAATCAAATCAACAACTGTCACGCTTATAGTCAGACGCTGTGCTGCTGTGCCACGACGGTCAATTACTACGGCGTTTTTCAATATACTATTTAATAATTTACATCTACCGTTGACGTCTGTAAAATCCAAACACGATAAATAAACATAAACAATAATTTAAATAAAGGATTTTTTGCTAATTTTGATAATAATTATAATAATTAAGGACAGTCGTGATGGATAACAATTGAAATCCAAATTGGGAAAAGGTGTCCTCCAGAATTTGGTGGAAAGTGGAGATTGGAGTGTTACAATACTAGGTTTCCTTACTCTGCTATATGCGGGATAAGCATAAAGCTAAAAATAATAATAGGTACATTTAGTGTGTGGTGTGTTTTTTTCTATTTATTTAGAATTTTTATTGAAAATATGAATATGCAAAGAGAATGTTATAAGACACTCCATTTTTAACTAATTAATAAATCTAGAAGACTAAGTTACCCATTACAGCGTATAATTAAGATTCTAAGAAACGACTAAACTTGTTAATACAAACATTACGCTGTACTAGGTGCAGTGGTAGTGCAGTGCTACGAACGACAAAGGAACTTTATGAAACTTTACTATTATATGGTTTCATTTAGTTCCTGTTGTAATCCTGTTTCTTGTGCTCTACATTTGTAACAATGCACGCTACGCTCTACGAATATGTATATAACATAGAAACACATAAATCCTATTTTTTTTTGTAAAAGGCAAGGTAAAGGAGGTCATCTGATGGCAAGTGTCCAGAACCCCGTGTAACATCAGAGAAGCTACAGGTGAGTTGCCGGCCGCCAAGGTGGAGATAGACGCACTTTTTTACATTATACATATATAGACCCATGTCGTATCGACATGGGAGCACTGCCGTGGCGTGTGGAATTAAGTTCCTACAAAACCGCTCAGTAGTAAATATAGTCTCAAAAGTTTCATACAAAGCGCAGCGTTGAGTTCTGCCACTCAACACGATATGTTACTTAAATTGGGAGGTGTGGTGGGACATAGGTTGACGCAAGGTTCTCTCAGCGTACTCTGTACGTGTATGTGGAATAGGGTTCATAATAGAACATACATATACCTACCTATTAGCTTGCAACTTGGTTTGCGTAAATTATAAAATATAAATTGTTTTTCCTGTTCCCGAAGGAATCATTCTCTCAGGCAGCCATGTAGTGCTTGCATTTCTTCTGGAACAGAGTACCCTCTTACCTCCCCCCCCCNTGCTTGCATTTCTTCTGGAACAGAGTACCCTCTTCCCCCCCCCCCCCCCCTTCCTTACGGTGTCGCTGTAAAAACCAATAGGGCTAACAGCATTAACCTCAAGTTCGAAAAAAAAACCCGAAGGAATGTTCCTTTTTCACAACATGACAAGGTTGGCTGGTAGAGCCCGCCTATTGATATTTCTTTATGTATAAAATTTATAGCAATAAAAAAAAATCTGGAAATTTTTTTAATATTCCCTAACAATTTCAATGTTCTTCTGGATAAAACCTCCGGCTATTCGTTGTTTCTCAATCTCTCACTAACGGAAGACATTTATATACATATCTTATAATATAGATATTACTCATAAACATAAATAATTTAAAACATAACATGTAATCCAGAGCGATGACAGATGTCAATGTCACATTTTAAATCACGTCGAGTCCGTCTGTCCCGTTGTTATCTCATCACATAAAAATAACTGCACAGTTCTCATGGCTTTACAGTTAGAGCTTACTTTGAAATCTGGTATCGAGATTTCTTCTACGATGTAGAGTAAGAAAAAAATCATTTTTTTTAAGTATATAAATATTAAATCTATATTGTATTAAGAATTAGAACACAACGGTTGCGGGTTCGATTTCCACTTGGGGGAATAGACTACTTTTATTTTCTCGCTCTGAAAACGAAACGAAACGCGGAAATGAGTTTGGCCACTAAAAAACCTTCAAAATTGGGAACGGAATGTCTTAGCACTAGGTTTTCTGTACCTAATCTACTATATACGAGTTAATATATGTAAGTCAACCTAAAAAATACGAATATCCTATAGGTATGGTTATAATCGTAAAAGATATTATGTACTAAGTATATTTGATATTTATATTATTTTATTAACTGTAGAAATGGCGCTTTTAAAAAGTTATAAAACATGAAAGAAAATATATATATCCTAATATGTATATCTATCGGTTTGCTTATACAAAAATAACCTAAATATACTTAAATCTGAGATATTTCATTTTAGATTCACGTTGTATAGTAGGGTATGCAAAAGGACCCTAATAATCCCCGTACATTGCCCAATTTACGAGAAATTGCTGGTTCATCAGCGTAACTGAGTGCCGCGTCTTGTTTTCACTACAGAAAGAAAACGAAAATAATTAATTTACCCTGAATAAGGATCAAAAAACAATCGTCGTGTTTATAATCGATTTTTAAATTGATCTATTAATTTTGATTTCATATGTAACTGACAACTAAAAAAGTAAGCAATAAGACCGAAAGAGATAGATCTCGGTTGACCTTCCAAAACATAATATCGACGATACTGACACGGAAGGTCATGTAAAAAGCATTAGGACTCTCCGCATGGTATGATGATAGAGAACGAGGCGAAATACGTAGACATGCAGAGACCGTAGAGTTTGCCATTTCGTTCTCTCTGGCTACCCCGCCAGGGATACAGAGCGAAGCTAAAATATGTTGGCTAACTTTGTTTTCTTGTTCACGATTTTATCACGCATAAATCTAGTGTCAAGACACTCCGGTTTCCTTGTGCATGTTGCACATAAACAAATAGGTTATAAAATAGACAAAGTATGTAAGTTTATTTTCTTTGTGTTATTTAACTGATTGCACTTCGAGTTTCTTCTTTAAATGGGAACCGAAACGAACAAGCGCAATTATGGCCAATTGTAACTGTTTTGGAAGTTCAATTTGTGGTCCTAGTACTTAGTTACAACCAATAAGAGATACCCAGTAAGATTGTTTATTTTTACGGTTCTGTACCTAAAAAACGGAACCCCTATAGAATCATCAAGACTGGCTTCATCATCTTAGCGGAAGGGCACACCGCATAAGTGTGTGACTGTAAACGCGTATAATTAAATATTAATTTAAAATTACAGATCAATTTATTCAAACTAGTGTCAAGGCAAAGCGCGGAATTCGGCGCCGGAATTCGGCGGAAATTGAGGAAATACGTGTTAACACTAGGTTCCTTCTGCCTATCCTGCTGTGTGCGGGATAGGCAGAAGGAACCTAGTGAAGCTGACCCTATAGAATCACACTGTTGTGAGTCAATCTGTCTATTAAAAAACAATAATTTATACCTCTACATAATATGTACGTATGTCTTCCTACTTACATATTTTACGGAATCTTCTTCAGCAAATAATCATTTAATTTAATCATTTTTTTAAAAGTATTTTAATTTTCTGTAAATAATATCGTATATATTATTACAAATACAATATGTAATAATATTAATTCGAAGGTCACTTTATAAAACTACGTGACCGCAACCATATTGTTATGTTTTAGACGTGACGTTGTTGACTATGGAAAATAGTGAAATAGTAAGATGTGTTTTGTTTTAAACACGCTTTTATTGCTATTGGGTTGACTATATAATAAAATCTAGGAAACTGAATTTGACTCACTCATAGTAAATGTATCATTATGAAACTTGGCAGTTTTACGTAACATTTAGTGACAATACAGTAATAGAGCGGGTCTGATGAGCCAGGGTCTGAACAGCAGAACTCTTCAGAGGTTATTAGTAAACCATTCGAGTTTAGGCATGAGCCTATACATAGATATATATAATCCAAGCACATTCTATTTCATATTAAAATATGCATTAAGAGACACCGTTGTAATAGTGTACCGACAAATATATCTAAACGTGATGGGGTTGGTTGGATTCCCAGTAAAGTAAGTGTAAATTGTAGTTTCTTCTATTTTAATATATTTTAGCTATTATAATGGGCGTAAAAAGAGGAGGAGCCGGGTGGGCCGTGCCCATCCCAGAATAGCCTGGTACCCTACCCTACCCTACCCTAGAAATTTTACTTACTACAAAATTTGCCTCCAAAGAACAACATTTACACGAACATATCTGTTCAAAGATAAGGTCCAGGCTCCCCTGGAAGATATCTCTAGATACGCTAATGGCCATTGCGCGTCTGTACCATATTGTGGATTGTCTAACCTACACTAATAGACGGAGTACCGCCTATTTAAAATACAAATAAATCAGCTTCACGCTGTATCCCGCACACAGCAGGGTAGACAAAAGGAATCTAGTGTTAAGACACTCCGTTCCCCACTTTCTGCTGAATTCTGGAGGCATTGCGTGTTGAGTGGCAGAACTCAACGCCGCGCTTAGCCTCGACACCATCCATATTTTTTAAACTGTGCCACTGACACTAAAAATGATATGTAATATTAGAGGCCGTCATGGTCTAGCAGTACAGCGTTTGTCGTCCCGATTCCCACTCGAGGGAATTAATTATTCTGGTCTCAATCTCTCTATTCTGCTCTCAATGTAACAAGAGAAAGCGCGGCGTTCAGTTCCGTCAATCTACATGCAATGTCTCAAAATTGAGCGCGTAAGGAACGGAATATCATAAAACTAAGTTATAGTTGCAGGATAGACCACGAAGCTAAAAATATATATCATTATTTTACTAAATTACCTTTTGAAGCTAGTCGTGGTACAGGGGCACAAAGTGTGACTGTAAAATCGACTGGTTATGGATTCGATCCCCATTCGAGGAAATGAAATATTTATTTAAAATTTATATTTCCACTTTATCGCTCTGCTATCGAGGCAAAGGATGACCTTGAGTTCCGCCATTCAACTCGCAGTGCCTCCAAAAATCGGCGGAAAGTGGGGAACGGAGTGTCTTAACAGTAGGTTCCCTATGCCACAGCGTGAAGCTGATTTAAATTACCTTTAAAAACAATTTGTAGAGGCGAAAGAAAATTATATACGAAATTCACAGTTAAAACTACACTACACAGTTAAATATTTTCAAGTAAACTAGGTATAACTACTAAACTTTTAAGTTATATACTATTATTATATTTTCCTAGTCCCTCTTTCTTTGAACCTTTAGAAAGAGTTTCTTATAAAATTACTACTAACCATAATATGAAGCGCATTACTCGTATCCCGCCAAGGCTGACCGGTTTTTGCATTAGCGATTAAATATATTTTTTAAATCCGGTTTAAAATCTAGTATTTGTGAAATATATTTTACTATTAATATTTCTTTATTTAATATCTATTGAAACTTATTTCTAACTAAATAGATGTTTTATAATTTTATATTTATAAGGCTGTATACTTTAAATACCGTTATATGTTATAATACGTTTTAACACAACAATAAAGTATGAAACAAATGTATCACATAAAAGTTAATTCATAAAACAGTGTAAATAACAACAAATAAACATAAGAAAATAAACATAAATAAGTAATAAAATAAAAACCTTATAGTTAACTGTCAAACTGGTGTTGTCGAGCCTGCGACCACAGTTCAATCACCCCGAGTACCATTCACTTTCCACCACTGAACCACAAGGTAGCACTCACAGAAAACAACTGAATATTATAAAAATGTGTATATAATGTTAAATTATTTTACAATATTTTTCCGTAAATCTCTAAATTACACCGGTTTGCTACGTCGCGGTGACTCGACAGAGTTTTGTCTCGCTCGCACTTGGTTTTTGTTTAGTGTTGCCTGTTGACTTTGATATTTTACAAGTTTTTTATTGTCTGATTGGAGGCTATTATTAATATAACGTTTTAGTCAGTTTGTATTAAAATGATATTTTTTAGTATAGGATGGATAATATTGACTTTCTAATATATATCAGTAATATATAATATTTATTACTAAGGTTTTTGTTGATAAGACTTTTTTGTCCACAACTATTTTGTTAATGTTTTTATCAGAATGTTGTTTTCAAAAGATAACTTATATTTTTAGTTTACGATGAAATTGAATACTTACTTTGTAGCTTAATAAACTCACTTTGTCTCTTTCTGTAAGTGTATACGATTCTTTACTTTATTACTTTAGATTTTGTCTTATATTGTGATTATTCATTTTACAATTTTTTTAACGTTTTGCTACTGATTGTGGTTGTGTCAAAATTATAACGTTACAATTTTTATTGAATTAACAGAAATTTATCCTTATTCTTTAACGTTACTGTGAAAAATTCAATTTAACTGTTTTACATATTAAATGTCTACAACTCAAACATAGTTAAAATAAAAAAATCTAAATAGAATAATTCTTAGAATATTCTAATAAGAAAATTATATGCCAACAAATTTTAATTTTCATATATTATTCCACAAAAAATATTATTATTAATAACATCAAATATATGTATAATAACATATTCCCCTTAATTTAAGGTAGTTTAATTAAACGGCAACACCGCTGTAACCTCAAAGGCTGTGTCCAGTAAAGTAGTCAGAGCTATACTTGACTCATTACATATTACGACACAGTTGTAACTGAACGATACGTCACCCGCAATAGAACCTTATCACAATCTACCGTTTCTCTTTGTTTTACAGGCGTTCGGTTTTGAAATTTTTTTGATAGTCTACTGTGGTTTTTAAGTAATATCGATCTTATTATTAACGTGATTAGATTTAAAATTGAGTGTAGACATTTGGTAGAGTTCAGTGTTGCTTGGAGGAAGCCTTTCTTAGTTTTAATCACATTAGTAGGGAAAAGACTTACAATCGTATTAAAGTAACATAGTGTTATATAAAAATTGTATAAACAATGATCTGGAGCACAATTTTTACATATATATATATTATATTTCTTGGGCCAGTCGTTGCCCAGGAGCTCGCACAACCTGTAAACGCGACAGGTTGTGAGTTCGATTTCCACTCGAGAAAATGAAATATTTAATATTTTCATTACTTTGCTCTGGTGTCCAGACAAAGCGTAGCGTTAAGCTCGCGACGCGATATATTTCAAAAATTTTTTTAACATTTTTAAAGTGTTATTCCACACTTAGGAAAGAAAAATACTTATTTAGATACGGACTCGAACCCCGCTACGTTCAAATTTTTATACGTTTTCTAAATAAGTATATTTCAAGATTTTTTTTTAATTTTGAGTATAGAGTTTGAAAGTGCATATGTTACTTTTTTAATGTAAAGAATCTACTATAAATGTTTATGTCGCTAAGTTTTAAATAAGAAACTTAGTAAAAAAAAATTGTTGTAAACATTTTTTTTTATTTCTCTTACCAAATGTCTAAAGCTAACGAATGTGTTTGATTGAACGTGTTAATCTCAGGAACTAGGGTTTGAATTTAAAAATTATGTACTAGGACAGACTGATGATGATGATGATGATGATGATTGGATTTATTATTTAATTACTAATTCTTATTGGTTAGTCCATTTATCTAGGAACGCTATAGGCCATACATGATATTTATCGATTCGATTTAAGATGTAACCCACCGTACCAGCTGTCAGAGTTCTCCTGCAATTAGAACGTGTCATGTGTCTGTAGTTCCTGAGATTAGCGCGTTAGACCAAACAATCTTTTTAATAATAATTAGTGTATACTAATACATACGGTATATTAAAATATAGTAAATATATAATGATAGCTATTGAGGAAAATACACTTAAATATATTATTTCTTTTTCACTTACATAGTTTTGTCTCGCTCCTTCTTTTGACGCGCAGCTTTATGACACACGACGATATACACTGTAACAAAATATAATAATTATAATACTTTGAATTTAATAATAATTCTTTCTTGAGGCCAGTTGTGGTGCAGGGCACAAGCACAAGGTTGTGGGTTCGATTTCCACTTGGAGAAAATTAAATATTTAATATTTTCATTTTCTCGTTCTGGTAGCGTTGAGTTCCGCCACTCAATACGCAATGCCTCCAGAGTTCGGCGGAATATGGGGTACAGAAGCGTTTTAATTGGAACGGAGTGTCTTAAAGATTCCCAGCGTACATCCGAGATACAGTGTGAAGCAAAAAAACAAAGAATGTTCGATTTTTTTTTAATTTTTTTTAATCAACTTCACGTTATATCCCGCATACAACAGGGTAGACAGAGGGAATCTAATATAAAGACACTCTGTTTCTCAATTTCCGCCGACTTTTTTCGAGCATTGTAGGTTGAGTGGCGGAAATCAACGCAGGGCTTTTGCCTTGTTGCCAATATTTATCCCCTAACAAATAAAACTCGAGTAAATAGTAACAAAGGAATCAAAGCCGCTACTTCCATCAACATCTTAAATTACTATAATACTAAAGGAACCTGTCGTAGCGGGAGACCTCGGTTGACCTTCGAAAACACAGTATCAAAGATACTGGAGGAAGGTCACGTAAAAAGCATAAGAACCCCCCGGAGGGCATGTATGAAGATGTATGGTTGATGACAGTGGACGAGGCGAAAGAGGTATGTAGAGACCGTAGCGTTTGGCGCTCCGTTCTCTCTGACCACTCCGCTAGGGATACAGGGTGAAGCTAGTTTAGTTTATTAAAGGAACCCACTATAATATAATATAAACACAATTCCACGTCCACAATGGAATCATCATGATTGCTCGTTATATAATTGATGATATCATTAATATTCATTAGTTATTACCTATGTAATGTAATGACGTGGCGTAAGCGTAGGATATTAAATTAAATCAGCTTCACGCTGTATTCCGCACACAGTAGGGTAGGCAGAAGGAACATAGTGATAAGACACTCCGATTCCCACTTTCCGCCGAATTTCTCGAGGTATTGCGTGTTAAGTGGCGGAACTCAACGCCGGACTGTTGCCTTGGTGCCAGGTGCGAAGAAATGAAAATATTAAGAAATAATCATTCATATTCTCGAGAGTGAATCAAACCCACAACCGTCGCGTTTCAGTTACACCCGTGTGCCACTGAGCCACGACGGCCCCAAGCGTAGGTTATTGTTATAGTTATTATAACATATGTTATATGTTACAATCTTTAGAGAACAATCGTGGCGCAGGGGCACAAGGGCAGCACACTGTAACGCGAAGGTTGTGTGAATATATTTCTTATATAATCATTTCTTCGGTCTGGCACCAAGGCAAAAGCCCGGAGTTGAGTTCCGCCACGCAACACGCATTGCCACAAAACAATCGGCGGAAAGTAGAGAACGGAGTGTCTTAACACTGAGTTCCCTCTGCCTACCCGGTTTTACTGCTTATATGCGTGAATCTGATCTCATTATTTTTTTACCTATATAATATGATGATGTGGCGTAAGTGTGGATTATATTTTACAATCTTAACATAAATAGTTTTGTAGTGTTTTCATTAATACAGCATTCCTTTCTCCGCTGTATCTCTACTGTATTTATTGTGACTGTGTTCTATTTTCTACTATGTCTTATTTTAATTGTGACTTTAATAGCGCGATTTCATTTCTGCCAAATAAATTTTGTGTTAATAAGTAAAAATTATTTTGTTTGAAAGTATTCCAAACAGACATCATATAAAGGGACAAAGCCGCGAGAGGCTTGAGTATAGAATATATTTTAACCTATTTGTATGTCAAAGGAGCTACTAAAACTAGGTTACAATTTTTTTATAAAATTGCATTAAATCCTTTTCTTTTGCTCAATTGAATGAAGCTATATATTGAGGTCAATCGTGGCGCAGGGGCACAAAGTGTAACTGTAAAACCGACTGGTTGTGGGTTCGATCCCCACTCGAGGAGATGAAATATTTACTTAAATTTATATTTCTATTCCTTCGCTCTTCTATATTAGGTTCCCTCTGCCTACCAAGCTGTGTGCGGGATACAGCGTCAATCTGATAAAAAAATATAGCTATATATATGTACATATAGCGTCAGTTACTTCAATTGATTAACGTATTATGTAGAGATTTCAACAATGAAAGAGGTAATTACATACAGACGCCACTTAACATTTGGCCTTCATCCAAACAGATGCCTCGACTCTAGACTCTACAACAAGTCTACACAACCAAAAACAATAAGCGATATAAATGTTGTTCAAATGAGAATCGAACTAACAAACGTCGCTTACAGTCAGGTATTTCATCGGTGTGCTGCAATGCCATGAAAATCTAGCTATTTTTAACTAAATTAATCAATTGTTACAACTAATTGGGATTTTCTATACTATTTCTTAAACATAGTAGTAGTGGGTTCGATTCAAACACAAGAAAATAAAGTATTTAATATTTTAATTTCTTCGCTCTGATATCAAGGCAAAGCGCGACGTTAAGTTCCTCCACTCAACATGCAATACCTCCAGAATTCGGTGGAAAGTAGGAAACGGAAGTATCTTAATGGGAACGGAGTGACTTAACACTAGGTTACCAGTTTTTTCTGCCTAAAAAAAGCCATTGTACGTACATCAGATACACAGTATACGTGATTCATACATACAGACAGACGGGGCTATATGACTTGGCCACCGTCCAACTACTTGCCTCGACTCTACAAGTCCACTGGCTGTATTCGATTAACTTATCACAAGTCAGTGCTGGAGACAACTTGAATGTAGTGATATTTTGTTTCTACTAAAAGTGTGTTTCTCTATTTGGTGGTCGTTTAGTATGTTATTGATGTGGGAAGTGTGGGTTCATATATAATATTCGAAAAGTAAATAAAAAAATGTATAAAATTTTAATGTAACGGTAGTTGAACTTTTTTGTATGCGGCGTTAAGTTCCGCCACTCAACACGCAATGACTCCAGAATTGGAAAGATAGTCGCGAAGTATCTTAATGGGAATAAAATATCTTAACACTAGGTTCCTAGGTTCCCTCTGCCTACTCTGCTATGTGCGGAATACAGCGTAAATAAAAAACATCACAAATCGCATTTATATACATAAATATGTGTAAGTACGTGGAAGCACGAGACCTATTTATTATTCGATTTTAACTTATACCTTAATGTAAATTATGTATATATATTGACAATAGTACTAGAGCTGTCTCTATGTAACTAGTACCTAAATCACGTATACGGTATACCGGTCTTCGTAGGGATTAGGTACTATGAGTGGAACAGCGTTTTGATGACTGTCATTGCGGCTGTGAGTTCGATATGTCAACACACCATAGGCGTAAGAAGAGGGGGAAGACGAGTGGGCCATGTCCACCCCATAATACTCTGGTGACCACCCCAGAAATTTCGCTATAAAAATATTGTCCCTCAAAAGGGTAAGGCCAGGTTAAGGCAAGGCTACAGTTCCCCTAGAGCACTGGTTCCCAACGAGTGGTCCGCGGGCCATCAGTGGTCCGCAGAAGCCTAAATGAACGTGAACGATTTTAATTTTATGACTGGGGATGGTGAGACGAAGTTTCTGTTTAATTATCACAGTTAATTTTTATTATACCTACATGCATAGTGGTCGCTGCTACCAAGAATGATATAAAAGTGGTCCTTGATCAAGAAAAAGTTGGGAACCCCTGCCCTAGAGAGAAGTTAGTACCTAACCCAAAAATATTCAATAATTTTCTATAATATTGCATGGATGTTTTTTTAAGCTCACCTCATGTATATGACTAAGGACTTCGGTGCGCGTCATGTCCTCCAGCCGGGTCTCGTTCACGTCCATTATCTCGTCGGCCAGCTCCAGATTCTCCCAGTTGCCCGCTGACGGAGAACCTGTATGAGGAGCTTTATTAATTAAAGTTATAAAAAAATTAAAAAATCCTAACTAATTGATATAAGCATACATAATGCTATTATTATCTACTCAATAATATACATAAATGTAAAATGTTGCTTGGATTTGATAAAACTATGAAATATATCAACAGTAAGATAAAAAAAAACATTTGGAAAACATGTAAAACTGTATTAGTTACAAATATATACAGTCTACGCGGTCTAAAAGTCCGAGACTACGACACTGTACACTATACACTCGATATATACATCTAGGGTCTCTGTATATACACTAGTGTATCTAATTGCAACATTTATTGTGTCTAGTGTAGTTAAAAAGATTTCGAACAGTTCTGACATTTTCAAGACACCGCACCGCGTCTGACAGAAAAGCAAAATTAATAAAAATCACAATGTTCTTAATGTTTTAACATAGCTCGGACACAATTTCCTTAAAAATAAACATTACTCATAAATAATAAATATATACGTACATTAATGTCTGACATTTAAGTCGGAATTTCTGTCGTCTATTCGTAGCATAAGTTGAGTTAATTGTTAATATATTATTTTTTACTACGAACTGTACCTAGTACTGGCTCGAAAAGTGGAAAATATATCTAATAAATTATCAGTAGATTTAAAAAAAACCTAATAGCAATAACAGTAACCCTATATTTTAATAAAATAAATAAAATCAATCAGCTTCACGCTGTATCCCGCACACAGCAGGGTAGGCAGAGGGAACCTAGTGTTAAGACACTTCGTTCCCCACTTTCTGCCGAATTCTGGAGACATTGCGTGTTGAGTGGCAGAACTCTACGCCGCGCTTAACCTCGACACCAGAGCGAAGAAATGGAAATATAAATTTAAGTAAATATTTCAATCTCCTCGAGTGAGATCGAACCCACAACCAGTCGGTTTTGCAGTCACACCTCGTGCCACTGCGCCACGACTGGCCTCCAATTTTAATGACAATGTATAAACGTAATTCATTATTTTTAGGCGTTCAAATATATTGTTTTCTAGCCAATCTGTAGATTGACATTTTTATACATATTATTTATCTTCATAATACAGGTTCAGCTGCACGTTTTTTGGTACAGCAGAGTAAGCAGGAAGAAGCTAATGTTTTAACACTCCATACTCTTCCTCTAAAACTATATAAATACTTTTTCCACTAGAATTCTTGACCCTGCGAATAGTCTACCAGATCAGAGAAATGAAAATAGTCCCAGGTGGGACTTCAACCATCACGTATACACCCTTAGTTCACCCATTATATTATAAGACTTTTTATGACATTGATAGAATTTACTACAACGTAGGCGCACCTACATAGTAGCAGGCGGGGCTTGCAAACTCGACTCGTGCTTTCAAAAGATCTGTTCGCTTAAAGTTTTTTTTTAGGGATCCGTACCTCGTAAGGAAAAAAGGAAAACTTTGTAGTCCGTCCGTCTGTCTATCAGTCTGTCTGTCTGTCTGTCAAGAGCCTTTATCTGAGAAACGCTAGGAGATAACATCTGCAGGTAGAACTAGTTCAGTAAAAATCTTAAAACTATACATACATTTTCACACAGATTTAACCACAAGTTAAATCTTAAAAAATAATAACCTTAAAAGTGGGACAAAATTTGATATTAAAGCTACTAGTTCAAGTGAGGTATCAGATGAAAGGGCTTGGTGTACATATTCCAATACATATTTTACTCGCCCAAAAAAAAGCTAAAGTACAATCTTTGTACAGAACCCTCGCTGAGCGAGCCCGATTCGCGCTTGTCCGGTTTTTTTAATTTTTTGTGTAAATTTTTAGTACTAAACATAACACGACACGGCACAAGACTATTCTGGGGTGGGCACGTTTTACTCGGCTCCTATAATTCATATATTTATTTTTAATATATAAAATATTATTGCCACCATACGTGTCTAAATTCCTATTTTTATTTTATTATTGACTACTAAATTCATATAGAATTAATATAGAAATAATAAATTTACAATATTTTGAATTGGTTGTAAGTGTAACCAAGGTAATACCTTCTAAAAGGATCATTCTTTATTTATTATAATTTATAAACTTCTCTAAAGGTATTGCGAAAAAATATAGTGACATACAATGTATATGTACAATGTATGTATGTACCTAGAGAAATTTAAATATGTTGGATTTTAACGTATAGTTTATTCGGTTTAGACGCTGTTTGGATACGATCCAAGATAAGAATCAAATATTTGTATAAAATAGTTTTATTGTATAAAATAATATTTATTTCTAACAATATTACTACGCGGCCTATTAGGCCGTCGTGGCGCGTTGGCACAGATCCTTGACTCTAAACGCAAAGGTTGTGGGTTACTCCCATTCGAGGAAAATAATATTTCTTTATTAATATTTACATTTTCTCTCTCTGATAACAACACGCAATGCCCAAAAAATTCGGTGTAAATGGGAAACATAGTGTCTTAACACTTAGTTCCCTCTGCCTGCTCTTCTATGTACAGAATACAGAGTGAAGCTGAAAAAATATATTACTATACATAATAATAGCTTTTACCTATGACCTTGCCACCTTGTTGAAGTAGCTCTTACAGCAGGTACAGTGGGTTACATTGAAACGATTAACGTGATTAAAAATAGTCTATCTAATATTATCTTTGATAAATGTATTATTTAACACGAAAAGATTTTTTCAATTTCAACAACTAATTTCTGAGATTAGCGTGTACGAACAAACATACTCTTCGATAAGTATTTTTCTTTCGCAAGTGTGGAATAACACTTTAAAAAATGTTTAAAATTACTCTTCAATTTTGCAATAAATAATAGTAGTATTATTAGTGAACATTAATTATATATAGCTCAAAACAATAGTTAAGAATGATGTTAAGAACATACTTAACGCAAGATACGTTATTAATGCGCAAAACGCGGAGAAAACCCACAGATCTCGATGCTACATTATATTGGCGAAGTGATTTTCCATCGAATGGCAAATTTATAAGGCATATTATAGATAAGTTAACATTTATTAATTTTTTATTATTTTTATTTCTTTATACTAGTAAGATGAAATACAGCGTTAAATGCTGCCGCTCGACACGCAATGTCTCAAAATTGGCCGACAGGTGTAAAACGGAGTATCTTAGCACTAGGTTATTTTTGTCTGTAATCAGGAAATGTGCGGAAAAAAGTAGTGATACGACTGTTTCTTCTCTACTATTCGCCCAGTACTTGGTGTAAAAGGATCACGAAAATATAATATTAACACCGTTAAATATTTTATTTATGTTATTTATATTCAATACTTTAATTTGGAATCACTTTTTAATTACTAAATAATGTAATCAAAGAAATAGCGACTAAATTACGGAAAATAACCTTATGAAAAATATGAAATGTCACAAAATTTCACGAAATAATTACAATTATATAGGTAATTTTATTAAAAATATGTTTTGATATAGATACATATAATCACAATTTCTTCCTTATTTTTAATCATCTTTTGTTTTAATTGAATAATTTATTAGCAATTACTCTGAATTAAGCATAAGTACGTAAGTAGTGGCAAAGCGAAATTTCTTTATAGTTTTAAATATATAATATTATTTCGCGGCGTTGAATTCCGCCACTTAACACTCAATGCCTCCAGAATTCGGCGGAAAGTAGGCAGCGGAGTGTCTAAGCACTACACTACCCCTGCCTATCCTGCTAAATGCGGGATACAGCGTGAAGCGTGAAAAAAAGATTAAAATACTCACCATATAATTTAATTTTATTATCCTTAGTCTGCACCACTATTATAACGTAGCCCTCCAAATCAACGGACTTGCACTTGACTGTTGTCATTTTGTCTATAGCGTTTATTTGAGTCGTCGGCGCGTTGAAAGTATTCATTTTGATAATTATTATTTAAATAAAAAAACACACAAACAAGCCTAACACCCTATTTCATATCATACCAGCGTTTACGCCAACACCACTTAAGGAAATATGTTCTCAAAATAAAGCAATTGTCAAACATTTTGTGATTTGGAAACATAATTTTACTATCAACCCGGCGATAATAAATCCGCCATACTAAACTATCACTTAATTCTCCTTTTTAATCAGATATTCCATTTATTTTTTTTATAATAAACAATAGAAATTAGATGTAATTAGTATATCACAGGTATCTCTCATGTAATCTCCATTTTCTTGAAGTCTCCGCGTGCGATTTCCATAGGTTTTCCACTATGTAATGTCACGTTTGTAGTTTTTAAGGTTGTTTTACACTGTTTTTTGTTGTAATAAATAGTTTTGTGGCGTATATAGTCCGCGTTGCTGTATATTAGTGTGTTTAATTGATATTTTGGTTTATAAAAGTGATATTTTAAGGCGTTTAGGTGTTATTTGAGGTTGAAAATGGTTCCCACGTCCCGCGGGCTGGGTGGTCGCCGCGAATACAGCCATCCCATTTTCGCGCGATCAATAATGCTCCCTTCCAGCATCCGTACAGACTCCCACAAGCGCGTGGACGTGCTACTATATACGGTTAAAATTTAGTTTGTTTTTTTCTAATTGTACATTTTTTTTTATTGAGAAGGAGAACGTAAAAAAAAATAAAAGTGGTAAAATAAATCAAAAAGAAGGTCCCACCGAGATTTGAACTCGGATCGCTGGATTCAAAGTCCAGAGTGCTAACCATTACACCATGGGACCTATCAATTCTCAATGTGAAATAACAAATCAACCTTTTCTTTACATTTTTAGTTAATAGAACTAATGTTAACATAATTTTTATTATTTGTTTCTACTAATATTCAATTTAAATAGTTAATATTTAAACACCATCTAGTAGAAATGATTTATAAATTTGAAACTCTTCTAGGCTAACTTAAATTTCACTTTAGATTTATTTACAAGCAACCTAGATGGCGCTTTAGTGTTTGGCTAAGAATTATAACGTAACTGTATGTGCTGCCATCTATGATAACATTATAGAATTTCATTATTGGCAAATTGTATTTAAAATCTTTTTAATATCATTTAATTTATATGTTAATGTCATCGAAAACATACGCATTTTATTTTTTTTTATATATTTAATATTATTGAAAATATAAAAGTAATGAACGCTTTCGCCGTCATATGTAACAAAATTTGTTATGGTAACATCATATGACAGTTTGTCACAGACTTCGCTGTAGTATGGTTGTCATTTCGTCCGTCTATCGAATAGCGTGATAGATGAATGGAGAATAATTAACAGTATCGCAGCAGGTCTTACGCCCGTGTTATACTCCGAAACCTTCATAAGTGACGACGACGACGAACAGTGAACTCGGTTAACGTTCCAACACTCCGCCATGATCGATGAGAGAAACAAAGATGGCGGAATAACACGGTGATCGTAAACGAGCGTCGTGAGCTGCGGTAATGTGCAGCGGCGGGTGATGCCGCCGCGGCCAGCGGCCGGCCGCGCGGCTATGGCGGCCGAAGAGGAGCGCGCGCCGCTCGCGCTGTTCACGGCCGTATACGACTACGCGGCGCAGGGCGAGGACGAGCTGTCGCTGCGCCGCGGCGAGGTGGTGGAGGTGCTGTCCAAGGACGCCAACATCTCCGGCGACGAGGGCTGGTGGACCGGCAAGATCGGCGACCGCGTCGGCATCTTCCCCGCCGTGTACGTGACCGAGGACGACCCGCTGGCCGTGTCCTCCGTCATCGGCGACGTGGACCCGCCGCGCCTCTCCTTCGCCGAGCTCAAGCTGGAGGAGGTCATCGGCGTGGGTGGCTTCGGCAAGGTGTATCGCGGCTACTGGAACGACGAGGTGGTGGCCGTGAAGGCGGCGCGCCAGGACGCCAACGAGGACATCGAAGTGATCAAGGAGAGTGTGTTGCAAGAGGCGAAACTTTTCTGGATGTTGCAACACGAGAATATAGTGTCGTTGAAGGGTGTGTGTTTAGAGGAGCCCAATTTGTGTTTGGTGATGGAGTACGCGCGCGGGGGACCTCTTAATAGAGTACTCTCGGGACGTAAGATACGGCCGGGCATCCTGGTCGACTGGGCGATACAGGTGGCGCGCGGCATGGCGTACTTGCATGTCGATGCACCTATATCGCTCATACATCGAGACTTGAAGAGTTCCAATGGTAAGTGCTTTATTATTCTACTATAACAATTGAAACCTACAACTTAATCTATTTACTTATTTAATTGCATCATCTGAAAGTTTCTCTACTGATAATCTACATACTACTACTGTATCCCATATATAGCAGGGTAGGCAAAGGGAACCTAGTGTTAAAACATCATTCCACCCAATATTCGAGGCATTATGCTTTATTTTGTTACTAAAGCATGGAAATGAAAATAATTAATTTCCTGAAGTAATAATCAAACTTCAACTATCATGTTCACAGCCAAACACTGTAGCATCACACCATTCAATTATATCTATCTGTAAATTATTAATAGTGTAGTGTTACCGTAGTGTTTGGCGCTCCGTTCTCTCTGAGGATAAAGAGTGAAGCTAGTTTAGTTTAGTATATTATTAAATTAATGTAATTATCTGACTTTGCTGATACGATTTCCATGTCATTGACCTATAATACAAACATTTTAGCTAGTCCTTGAGGAACTATCAGTAAAGGTCAGTCACTATCACACAGGAAGTGCATTCCTCTGATAAGCACTGATAAGCTCACTGTCAATATCTCTTATTGTTCACTCAAGGCTGTTTACATTCCACTTGAAATTATATTTTATCATTGATTAAGGGAATATACCTTAAGTGATTTTAGTCCTATATTCTTTATATTTTCATATTGTTTTATATGTATGTATCTTTGGAAACCTTTTTTAACATCTATAGAAATGAAGTTATAAAGCTGTATTTGAAAAAGTTAGTTATTTTAAGACAAGTTCTTTTGAGGAGATTAGGGTGAATTAAACATATAATTTTGTTTTAAGAAACATATTTATTTCTCAAAAAGGAATACTTGAGAGAGATAGTGGTTATGAGCTAAATTAACGGAGTAACCATAGGGAATGGAGCTCCATACACTATGGTCTTTGCGTATCTCTTTTGACCCACATTCTCCTCCTCGGGTCATGCTGCTTTGTATGACTCCTGTAATATCACCAATACTGTGTCCCTGAAATTCAACCGAGGACTCACTCTGCCTCTGTCATTTAAGGCATCAAAATTTCTGAAATGAAGATCTTTTTTGGCTTTTATGTAAGATAACTACCATTATATTAACTATTAAATAATATAATTGTCACTATTATATTAAAAAGAGAAACTGCTTAGTTTGTTGCTAGCTTTTCTCAGTATAACTGCTTTACAAGCCAGTGGTAGCTTTATGTTAATTCAAAAATACTATAATATAATTTGATAAATCAAAAATATTTGCAAACGTCAATTTAAAGAAAAAAAATTGTCATTTTTTTCCACATGCATGTGCATGTGCACTATGCATGATAAAATTCTATTCTTCATACAGGACTTATTTAAACAATAGATAATGTTTTATACAAAAAATATATTTATTATAAGCTGTATATATTTAATATTTATTTATATTGTTAGGATTAATGTGTTTTTTTTGTAATATGAATTAAATCCTTAGAGAAATATAATATTTATAGTACTATGCAAATGATAAAGTAAAACAAATGTGGTTATGGTAAATAACTATAAAATTATAAGCAAATAATGTGAATCCCCTATTTTGAGATTTTCATAGGAAAAAGCGATTGGTTAAATTATTATAATTTTTTTTCTTGTGGTAAGACAAAATACAGTGTAGAGTTCCTCTATTTAACACTTAATGTCTTGAATTTGAGCAGAACACAGAGAATGGAGTGTTTTGACACTAACTATTCATGTCTTTCTTGCTGTATGGTGGGTGACAGTGTAAAGCAGAAATAAACCTAAAGAAAGATTAAACTTATTTGTGCTAAAACTAAACTTAAATATTAAACTTACTTTTATTAACTTTGATTTATAAATTGCTATGTTTTTTTTAAATCTGTCTATCGACATCACCTGTTACAAGAAAGAGTTCTTGCTGTAATAATTGTTACATTGAAATTGTTATATTATATTTTTATTATTTTATTCGTGGGCATAAGAATAGGAAAGGAGGGTTCCGGGTGGTCAGTGTTCACCTCAGAATAAGCTTGTGCCTACCCCAGAAATTTTATTAACTAAAAATAAAAATAAATGCTTACACAAACATACCTTTTTTAAAGCTAAAGTGTAGACCTCCCCAGAAAATATCTCTCCATGTACCAATGGTTGTATTAATTGTGCATGAGATATATACATATTTTTTAAATCAATTACACTCATCAATTACATCAATTACACCACAACAACAGCACATAGTTTCTCACATAACAGTATCCAAATAGACATGTATAAAAACTATATATGTTATTAAAAATTCCATATATTGCAACTAGGAACACCTCCAGAAGTCAGCAGATAGTGGGAACAGAAGTGTCTTAATGTGAACGGAATGCCTTAACACTAGTTACCCAGGTTCCCTCTGCCTTCTCTGCTATATGGGGGTTACAGAGTGAACCTAAAAAAATTGTATACATTAAGAAGGCATATAGCAACAGAACATTGAAAACAAGGCAGCTGTGTCCACATCTAGGCCCTTGTGCAATGTGTCATATTGTTCAGCCCACACCGTGTAAATGCGACACCCACTCAGATATTAATCAAAATTAAAATGCAACTAATGTTTGGTGTACATTCATATTTTTGACCTATTGACTTGCCTTTTACAAATAGGTAAATCAGTTTGGTTTTGTAGTATTTACTTACAGTTATTGATTTATTGGAAATTTATTTATCAAATTGTACTTAATATTTTAAGTTATACTCAGAGATGATAATTAGCGTTTAGCTGATATTAGTTTGGTGCAAATAATTATTTCTATAAGTGTGTTTTAATACTACATAATTAAATGCTAATTTAGAATAAAATTGAATGTGAGCTTAGCAAACTAAAAAAATATTTTGAATCAAATTTTAATTATAATTAATAAATCAAAAAAATTATAACTAATAAATCGCGCCACTTTATTTCATTTATTTTTAGTTGAATTTCTGAGTAGGCAGAGGGAACCTAATGTTAAGTCTCGTAGTGCTAAGAAACTCCCCACTTTAACTTGTCACCAGAACCTAATTCATTCCTCAGATCGGTAATCGAAACCCCAACCATCGTGCTTACAGTCACACGCTGTGTCACTGCGCCAATTTATTTATCAATTTATTTGTGTTTTAGTTTTATCTCGCATTTATTTCTAACACCATTATAGATAGCAACCAATTCTATTCAGTATTGGCACTATAATTTAAACCGTATCTCACCCTGTTTCACAACAACCAGTATTCTTGTAGGTAACCCCCTACCATGCACACCTACCGCTGTGCTAATGTAAGACTGTTATCCAGTTCGATCTTGAGCTATATATGACGATAAATTTACGAGGCTTTTTTAAAAATTTTTTTATTTATACTTATATACTCATATTATAAAGCGGCGCAGTTTGTTTGTTTAACTTAACTTCACGCTTTACCCCTAGCGGGGTATTCAGAGAGGACGAAGCGCTACGATTTCTACAGACCTCTTCCGCCTCGTTCACTGTTATCAACCTCATCATGCCCTCATGCCCTCCGGATGGTCCTCATGCTTCTTACGTGACCTTCCTCCAATATCTTTGATACTGGAGGATGATCACGTAGTGTGGTGCTTTGGTTGTTTGGTTAACTCCTGCTTCAATTTGAAAAAATCTTTTTATGTTGGATATTTTATTGGTCAAGAAAGAATCTAAGCTACATATAACATCAAGTTAATCGTTTTGATTAATATCTGTAAACTACTTTCATATTTAAAATTGGTTTTAAAAGTTAGTTTCATATATATCATGAACCTAGCAGAGACCCCTAGAGTTGACACTCTATTTTCCCACCTATCCCTTGTACGTTTTATGAGTACATATATATACACACGTAACATAAATGTAAAATATTTTTAACTTTCAAATTGCAATTGCTTCATACAGGTAGCTGCTAAATGTTTTAATTACGTAATTATAAAAAAATATATAATTTTAATTTGTTTCATCACCTGTACAAGTTCTTCGAAATAACTCGGCAGATAATTGTGACGGCATATCTTTTGACGCCTTTTTCATTTGTATTTATTTATTTATTATAAAATGAAACTTAACGATGGTTGTATTAAAATAAATGAATTTTATAGATATAAGTGTAGTATTTTAAACAAATACATATATTTTGCTTTTTAATAACGTAAGTTTGAGCACGTCTTATTTATGTCTTACATTTACCTTACCACGAATTCCCTAAAAGATAAAAACAGACATTATACAAATTTTATTCCACTTATCCACCAAAATCGCTTATCACTCAATCTCTTATCACTAGATAACATCAAGCTATAAAACATCCATCAATGGACTACATATCTGCACCAGACGGGAAATCGACACCCCACCGAACGCCTTCCCATGGCACCTTTTCTATTTCAATCAGCTGAAAGCTTCCTGTCATCCCGTAACCCCTGATGGGATATCGGGGTCTTAGTTTGCTCCACGTTGTCTATAGTGTAGTATTTTCTGTGAAAAGTAGTATAATTTTTAACACCCTTTTATTGGGTCGAGCTGTAACTAAGTAACTGTGTAATTAAAATCTTTAATATATGTAGTTTAGATGACAATACAATATTATGGTACTACAGCTGGTCTGATGATGGAATTGGAAGATGGCTGATGGAACCTTGGACTGTCTACTAGTAAACATATCGAGTTGGGGCTAATTACTTTTGTCTTATTAGTGTGTCGGCACGGCCTCATATGACAATGCTTTTTTTTATTATGCTGGTACGTTAAAAATTTGTAGTATTAATTGTCTTCTACTCAGCATTCGTAAGTTGGCAAACGTATACATTTTTTACAGGTTAAATCTTTGTATATTGTTTACATATGGAAACCGCAAGTGTAGCGTTATTTTTTATAAACATAAGCATATCTACGTAATGAGAGTCTAATAAATAATTATCAAAAAAAATACTAGGGATGACTGTAAGCGCGGAGGTTATAGGTTTGCTCCTAATTTGGAATGAAACTTACGTTACGTTTTTATTCGCTCTCGAAAAAAGCAATGATAAGAAGAAACAAAACTACTATTAATGTCGACATCATTTGCCCTTTTACGTTTAAAAGATCATATTTTATGGAGCATAACGCTTTCTATTGTCTGGCCCCTATAGGGATATTGCTATTAAAGTTATGATTTTGTTATACGTTTTTAAAATATTATAAATACTTACTTTAAAAAAAATCTGATAAATATTTATACGATAGTGATGATAAAAATTAATTTCAAAATAAACACTCGTATAAAAAATTTTAGTAATTGGTTCTTTGTTGAAATTACAGTATTAAAGTTAACTAGTCAAAGCAATATCTATCTATTTTAACCTATATCCCATTATACCTATATCTCTATTTATTTTAACCTCATTATCTTTTTAGGGTTCGTACGGAATTTTTAAGGAAAAAAGGAACCCTTATAAGATCACTTTGTTGTCTTCTGGTGTCTGTCTGTCTGTCTGTCAGTCAAGATCCTTTATCTCAGAAATGCTTAGAGATATCGAGTTAAAATTCGAATCATGTATGTTTGTTATTTCTACATTTACTTAAAAGAAGATATGGCCTTTTATATAGCAAAAAACGCGTATTTTGGAACTATAAAGAGATAAAGGATCAAAATTAATACGCGGTTTCGGTTAACCTACAATTATGAAATTTGGCAAATCTGAAAACTATACATTTATGGTTAAATCCTCAAAAATAATAGTCTTAAAAGGAGGGCAAAATTTGGTTTTAAAGTCGCTAGTTCAAATGAGGTATCAGATGAAAGGCTCTGGCTAAGCTATGTCTGAATTTCAGAAAAAGCTCGAGACCTCCAATTTTTGTACGGAACCTTCGGTGGGTGAGGCAGACTCGCACTTGTCCGGTCTCTTTGTCCTTTTTTTTTAAATTTATTTTTTGTCACTCACGGCGTCTCACATATAGCATGGTAGGCATTAGAAAACCTAGTGAAGACTGTCCACTTTCCGCCAAATTTTCGAAACATCGTGCGTTGGGTGGCAGAACTCATTACTCAATTTTTTTATTTCCTAAATGTATTTATATTTTAATAACCAAAGTGTCAACCAATGTTTTTAAATTTTCAGAATTGAGGGCGAAGCTATAAAAGATAAACAGTAAAAAACCGACATCACAACTCGCGACTTTTGCCAAACATATTTGCATTTTCTTTATTAAGTAACGTATTTTAGTCGTTTTGTTTGAACTATACATAAGCTGTGCCAGCTCTTTAGATATTTATTAAATAGAAGTCAATTCCTTTAACTTTCAATGACAATTAAACTCTAAAGGACATCTCTAAGGAAGTAATTAAGACGTCCTCACTTTTCGCCGAGTTTTGGAGGCATCAACGCTGCGCTGTGCTTCGTTACCAGAGCGAAAGAATAAAAATGTTGAGTGGAAATCGAACCCACAACCTGTCAAGCAAAGACTGACCGCATACATAAAATGTATTTATAATGTTACTTTTTTTTACTACAAATGTACTTGTTTTTCCTAGATCTTTTAAATGTTTTATTTGAAACAATATTAACAAAAAGTATTAGTATAATGTCAAATTTTAAGTGCCCGAAGTAGTTCTGACCATAGGCACAATCTGTTAAATAGAAACAAATGACGTGAATAGGTCATTTACAGTAGCCTATATAGCCCGCCTAAAGAGGCTAGCCTGCCTCTTTTATGGACTCTTTATGGAGGGTTTTACAGAAAAATATTTTTTCAATTCGTATTAGTAGTTTCTGAGATTTGTGCGTTCAACCAAACAAACTCTTCTGTTTGTTTAATATAAGTACAGAAGTATGAATAATATGGATATAAGTATGAATAATATGGATTATATATTTTAAGATATTGTGATTTTTTGAGTCTTGTATAGATCAATTAAGATCAATAAGGAAAGAAATACGATAATTTTTGCGAACAATATGAATAATTTATATTTTTTGACAGACAGAGAGAAAAAAGTGTCACACACTTAATCCTATTATTTCCGTCGAACAAAAAAAATACTTTGTATGTGAACCTTCAACTGCAGTTAAAAGAAATCGTACACACCACAGCCAATAAATAATAATTATTCATGCAGATTTTGAATATTGATAAACATATTATAGTGGTTTCAAATTAATAAAAGCTTATAAGAAACGCCATTTAAGTCAAAAAATAATCTTTTCAATCAAAGGAAATACTTAATTTAAAATGTTACTATAAATTTATCTCATATTTTTCTATTGAGGTCAGTCGTGGGGTAGGGGCACAAGCGTGAAACTGTAAACGCGACAGGTTGTAGATTCGATTCCCACTCGAGGAAATGAAATATTTAATATTTTTAATGCCTCCAGAACTGTGAGGCGGAATGTAAGGAGCGCAGTGTCTTAACATTAGACATCCTCTGTCTATCCTGCTACATGCTGGCTACAGCGTGAAACTGGAAAAAAAATTATGACATATCTCCTGCATCATACGGAGTGTGAGCAAACAAAGTGGTAAGTCACTCCGTTTTTCATCTTCTGTCCATTACACAACTTAATCTATATTGGTTTTCGGAACCAAAATCTGTATTTTACTTGACCAAAAAATCTAAATATTATGAATATAGTATAAAATATTCCCCAAACGGAGATATAAACCTATAATTATCCCGTGCCAGCCGCACTGCGATGCCACAAGCTATCAATCTTGCGTACAAAAATTCCATATAATCATTAAACGTGGGTGTCGTGAGTTACGATGATCATTAACGTTTTCTTGCATTCCGACCGCTTTTTGGTGTATTTGTAGGTCGCGGTTACGTGCTTTGAGCTACTTTGCCAGTGTGTTTTTTTACCGACTTTGAACGAAAATATGTTCGGTATTTTATTTGGTTTATGTTGATTGATTTTTACTATTATTGTAACTGTGAAATTTGTTTGGTGGTTTTGGTTTTTGATTGAATCTCAAAAACTAGCTCTTATCGAGGAAGGCTAATTTTAAAGGCACTGAGTATCTGTGGTCAAAGATACTTTGAGCACATAGAATATGTCAATGTAACATGTCACAATTCTTAATTGACCACGTGAGTGAAGCCGGAAATACAAGTTAGTATATTATATAAAGGTTGCGTGCCTTTATTCAAAATGGAGTCTAGAGGTTTATATTCATATAACTATATATATATCTATATATATATATATATATATATANGCGGGACTTGAACCCTCGCCTCCTGGAAACCGACCACGCGCTCTGACTAAGCCATACGTTAAAAATCCTGTCGAGAAAATGAAATGCTTCATATTTTCATTTCTGGTGACAATTACGGTCACTGAAGGTCACACAAAAGGTGGTGAATCCATCGGAAAGTGGGTGACGAAAGTGTCTTAACACTAGGCTGCCAATATATAAATATATATTGTTATATGTAAAATTATCAAATATACATATTGTTAGCGTATTCGTGTAAAAGAGGGTAGAATTAGGTGGAAAATAACTATAAAAGCAGTGGAATTGTGTCAATCGGGGGCAGTTGCATGTAGGCAACGGCCCTTATTGGAAGGAAACTAGTGTGAAGTATTGTTAGTAGGTGATACATATCACTTACTGCAACTACATAGTATCTCTTTCAAAATAGTTTAGAATCATATAGACGATATGTGTTTTTATCGTGTTTTTTTTAAAACGTTAACCGCTTCCGATTCCTAACAATATTATAATATAATTTAATTAATTAAAATTATTATAATTTAACTCTCTGTTACTGAAGACTGGTAATAAGACAAATCGCAACGTTGAGTTCCAACACTTAACATGCAATGTTTCCTAAAATTAGGCTACATTCATTCATACATACATAAAGAGTGAAGCTTAAAAAATATTTATAACATTTTAAGTGTTATTCCACACTTAGGAATGAAAAATACTTATTTTAGAAAACGTATAAAAAATTTAACGTAGAGGGATTCGAACTTTCGCCTCCTGGAAACCGACCTGGCGCTCTGACCACTAAGCCATACGTTAAAAATCCTGCCGAGAAAATGAAATGCTTAATATTTTCATTTCTGGTGACAATTAAAGTCATTAAAGGTCACTCAAAAGGTGGTGAATCCATCGGAAAGGGGGTGACGGAAGTGTCTTAACACTAGGCTGCCAGATTTTCTCTGCCTATCTTGCCTATGTGCACATACAGCGTGAAATCGTTATTTGAATCAAAAAAAAAGAAACGCCTATTCAGTAATTATGTTAACACATACAAACATGCACATGTGATAAGCGAATTTACATGTTAGCAAGAATTCTTCGTTTAAAGGTTTATTGGTGACGCCTTGTAGGTCGCGGTTTCGTGCCAACGTGCCAGTAGTAGTCGCTCTGTAATTTTCCTATGCAAGTGAATTTGATATACTATTACCTTATAACGATAGAACATCAGTGGTTTGGTTTGCTCAGTGTTTCTTAGATATTTATGGAAAATTTTCTTTGGTTTTGCACATCTCTCGGATTAAGTAATTAGAGCGAATCTAGTCTAGTAGTCTATAAGAATCTCCGTAACAAACCTACAAAGATGCATTTTAATATATTTTTTTATCTCGCACATAGCAGGGTAGTCAGCGGGAACCTAGTGTTACCATTAAGACACTTTTTCCCCAATTTCTGCCTAATTCTGGAAGTATTGCTTTTTAATATGAAACCTAAAAAAATGATGTTGTTAAATCTTTTTAAATTATTATTCCACATCAAGTCAATCAAATTCAATTACTCACGTTATATAATATTATGTCACGTTATTAAGGGGCGCAGAGTAAACATTTTAAAAGTTTTATATGTATGTAGGTAATTTTTTTAAATGTTATCAGTTATCCCTTAAGGTATATCCGAGCTTAAAGCTATTGGATTCCCTTAATATTTATTAACTAAACCAGGTGCGTATATATTTTCATCGATTTTTTTGATATTTAAATCTTTTATGACCTTATTAATCTTTTTAATTTTTTATAACACTGCACGCACGCACAGTGCGTGCAGTGTTATCACGATAGGTCAGACGTTGACGTGTAACAGCCATAAACCCAATTTTCACTTTATATACATATATATTACTGTGTATTAACATTGTTTATTATAGAAGACATTACGTGTGGAGCGGCAGAACTCAACGCCGCATTTTGTGACCAAATAGGATAAAATAAATAAAGCCTTACGCTGTGTCCCGCGTACTGCAGGGTACGCAGAGGAAACCTAGTATTAAGAAGTGTCTTAACGGAGTGCCGTTCACCACTATCCACCAGATTTTTCGAGCGTGTTGAGTGGCGGAACTCAACACTGGGTTTTTGGCGTGGTGCCAGAGCGAAGAAAGGAAAATATTAAGAAACAATCATTAATTTCCTCGAGAGGCGATCGAACTTAAAACCGTGGCACAAAATCTATATTTTTATATTTATATTTTTTCATACTTATATATCGTATCAAGATTATTTTTTAAATAATTAAACCCTTTCTGACATTAATCATTTTTTATTGTACGTGCGTGTCAAGTTAATATCACGGTCGGTCAGGCGTTGACGCGTGACAGCAACAAACAAACAATCCAATTTTCACTTTATATATTATTATAATAAAGCGAAAGAGTTTGTTTGTTTGTTTAAACGCTAAGATCTCCGGATATACTGGTCCGATTTACTTTCTTTTTATTTTGTATGAAAGCTGCATTCTTCAGAAGTGCTATTAGCTATATAAAATTACGGTTTGAGTCTTAGTTAGCCTTAAGTAACAAAATAACACTAATAAGGAACGCCATCGAATTGCTTTAAAATTGCTATAAGCGCGTTAATTATTAGAATTAGATCTAAAAAAAAGTCCGCGACACCATGTATCTATCTCTTATAAAATAAGTGACAAAAAGGCATTTTGTGACAAAAAAAGAAAGAAAGAAGAAAAAAATTTTAAAATTGTAAGGTCGGTTGTTTCAATTTCACATATATATTGAAACTTACGAGCGAAAGTTATTTTATCAACAAGGATTTAATGAAGATAATCTTCGGCTTTTATAGCATGTAATTTGGGCGTATGCTTTTTGAGAAAATGTAAAATTAAAATAATTCAACGCTCTGTTTACGGCCGCAAGCCTAGGCTCGAGTTCAACGGGGGACGCCCTTGCCACCGATGACGTCCTATAATACAGCCACGTAGTGTTTGTGATTGAATGTATCAATCTGTTAGCAAATGCAGCGTAATAAAAGTATTATAGGTGGTATGCGGGCGAAGCCGCGAGTGGGCCGCTAGTATATTACTATGTATCAACATTATTTATTATAGAAATTAATCAACACTATCAAATGAACACGTGCCCCTTATCTCTATAAAGCATCCGTGCAATTATCTTGTAATTATACTAATTTATGGCCAAGAGGGTAACGGGTTCAACCCCCTGCGATGGCAATTTGAGATATGGATACAATTTTGCAACAATACATCGTAACGATCCGCCCTAAATACTAATGTTGCTTGTTCTGTCTGTATTTTATTGGTTTCGTCGTTTTGGAGACGTGTTTTTGGCCAGCTGTTGCGAACTTTATTGCGTTTTTTTACTAAATAAGTCTAAAACTTTATAATAATAATTTAGACTGCTACCAGTCATTTAAGGATATACGAACGGACAAAACGTCTAATTTATTATCTAATAAAAAACTTGCATAGAATAAAAAAAACTATTGCAACTTTTGCAAAAACTTGTATAGAATAAAATAAGTAATTAACCTTCATAGTATATGCACAAAATTCAATTGTGGTTAATTAATCACCGAGTGCCTGATAGCTTATCTTACAATATGTTATTTAAATTTTCTAATTAATTTAGATAGATTATATTTATTATGTTTCACGTTTCTTCTGTAGTAGTAGGTTCTAATTTAAGATTGACCGTAATATTGACATGTATGAACGTTTTTTTTTAAAGTACATTTCGTTTTGTATCTTAGTTATTTTTGTGCTACCTACTTTTTTAAATGGTATATTGATAATATTTTTCTTATATAGGATTATACAAAAGGTTTTTGTTTGGAGGAAACTTTTGCCAAGATAAAATTACATGTACATTGTAAACCGTGTATGGTATTTTGTTTTATCAAACTGGGAATCCCTGTATTATAAATATGAACATTGATTCATTATAGTTTTTACTAATTTTGACTTCAAAGTTCTAATGAACTTTAAAGTCAAAATTATAAATGAAATTAAATTAGCTTCACGCTGTATCCCGCACACAGCAGGGTAGGCAGAGGGAACCTAGTGTTAAGACACTCCGTTCCCCACTTTCTGCCGAATTCTGGAGGCATTGCGTGTTGAGTGGCAGAACTCAACGCCGCGCTTAACCTCGACACCAGAGCGAAGAAATGGAAATATAAATTTAAGTAAATATTGCATCTCCTCGAGTGGGGATCGAACCCACAACCAGTCGGTTTTGCAGTCACACCTCGTGCCGCTGCGCCACGACCGGCCTCTAAAGTCAAAATGAGAGAAAATTAAAAATTACAATTTTTGTAATTATACATAATAAAAGGAGGCATTATTGAGGCAATCGTGATGCAGTGGGATAGTGTTTGCCTGTAAACAAAATGGCTTTAGGTTAGATCCCCACTCCAAAAAGCCATTTTTTTATTTCCTCGCTCTGGTTGACATAGCACGGCGTTGAGTTACACTACAAACACGCTTTCTCGAAAATTGAGCGGAAAGGAAATGTCTTAACACTAAGTTCCCTCTACCTACCTACCATTCATTCATATAAACAAATATTAAATATTTATTCGGCGCAGTGGCACATCGAGTGACAGTAAACTGAATTAAGAAGAAAATCGATTGTTTTTTTTACTCAGATTTTATTTATATAACACCCTCTATATTTTCCAAACGGCCTAGTGATATATCAAAGTGTTTACTTTTTCACCAGGATCTATTTACGGCGTAGGTATATTATTTTATAATATATTGCGACCATTTTTGAACCAACTTAAAAAAAAAAATTGAAATGTATAATGTGTGATTTTGTTGGAATTTGAAAATTTTTGAGTATTTTGATCTATTTAAGATATTCTATTTTGATCTATTTAAGATATTCTATTTCCAGGATGTGTGCTAAATTTCGTAAAAATGAAAAAAAAATCTTCAGAAAGTGAAAGCAAAATGATCCGCTTACAACAAAATGATTCTTACTAGTTTGAATCACCCTCTTCGAATACAGTGTATGGTGTAATTTATTATATAAACATGAAAAGGTTTTTATTACAGTATTAATTTGAAGACTATGTCTAATGTTATTCAGTGTTATTGTCGTGCACTGGATTTGTGGTTAAATATGTGGCTGTCGGTGTGAGTTTGTTTCCCTTCCTCGGTTATTTTTTTTTTTGCTCTGGCAAAATAAAATATCAATTCCATTCACTGTGGAAAGGAGAGAACGGAATATCTTAACGCTAAATTCTCTCTTTCTACCCTGATATGCAGTAAAGTGTGAAGCTGCATTGTTTTATCATAACAAGTATTATTGTCGGAGGCCAGTCGTGGCGCAGCGGCACGAGGTGTGACTGCAAAACCGACTGGTTGTGGATTCGATCCCCACTCGAGGAGATGAAATATTTACTTAAATTATTATTTCCATTTCTTCGCTCTGGTGTCGAGGTTAAGCGCGGCGTTGAGTTCTGCCACACAACACACAATGCCTCCAGAATTCGGCAGAAAGTGGGGAACGGAGTGTCTTAACACTAGG
This sequence comes from Heliconius hermathena, assembly GCA_013403705.1. Taxonomy (NCBI): domain Eukaryota; kingdom Metazoa; phylum Arthropoda; class Insecta; order Lepidoptera; family Nymphalidae; genus Heliconius; species Heliconius hermathena. The sequence continues at coordinate 151,584 of JAAIXJ010000253.1, read as the reverse complement.
TTCAATCTGCCTACCCTGCTGTGTGCGAGATAAAGCGTGAAGCTGATATGATAAAAAAAGTATTATTGTTCTATTACTTTAAATACAAACAACTTGTTATGGTGAAGGAAATATAAATTTATAAGTAATTATGTTATCTACATACATACACACAGACAGACGGGGGCCGTGGGAATATCAATATTTTCTCAGTAAGAACTCGTTTTTTCCTAGAATATCCGTCACAGTGTCAATTATATTGCAATAGGTACGCTTAATGGCCGATGAATAGATTTATTTATCTGAGCTGAGCTGGGTAATAAACACGAATGTGCTTTTTTGTATGTAACATACAAAGTTATTTTTGTTTGAAATAAGTGTATTTGTAATATTATATTTTTGGGATATCTCTTTTATTTTATTGATATTTAACTCTATTGCGGAGAAAACGGAGAAAGAAATTGTAATTAAAAACTAAACATTTTTTTCGAAAAATAATTTACTTTTATTACAAAAAAATTGTGAGGCCGTTTTGGCGCAGTAGCGTGTGTCTCTACGCTCGGCGATTATGGGTTCAATTTCCTCATGGGGGAATTAGTTTTCCTTTCCTTGCTCTGGTAGTAACTAGTCTCAAAATTTCAGGAGGAAAAGAGGCCTACTACTAGCGTGAAGCTAAAAAAATCGTCCCTATTGAAACAACCTTAATCGTATCTGAACCTTTGTAATCATCAACATAATATGTAATCTTAGATTAGATTCATTCAACCAATTTTCATATTAATCCGTTTCATATTAAATCAAATTTCATACAAAATTAATAAATATTTCAATAAGTTGGAAAGACATATATTTTATATACAACTAGTGATCGCCCGCAACTTTATTTGCGTGGGGTTTAAGATGGATAATGGAAAATCCTGTTTCCTTAGTAATGTCAAGAATTCCTTACTTAGTGCACCCGTACTCTCCCTCACTCACCTACCTACCTACATGCCAAATTTCAACGTTTCTAGGGCATGTATTTATAACTCATTCTGATTGATCTTGAGATCCAAGTCTGATATTGATCTTGAGATACCATTTTGATTCATAGATATATAATTTTGAATGAAAACAGCATCTTAAGATCGATCTCAAACTTGAGAGCGGTTTACAAATACCTGGGCCTAAGATCAGTAGTTTCATCAGTCTGTTGTCTGTCAGTCACTCACTAACCGAAGAGTTTTATATAGAATAGTATACTTACAATTTCTATCTAGAAATCTAGTCCATAAACTAGATGTTAACGCTATATAATCGAATATCGGAGTAACGGTCGTCGATGGTAATGGCCGATTAGACGTCGTTTATATAATTCGACGTTATGCTACCAAATTGCGTAGGTGGTTAGTTAAACGCCTTGAATATAATGATAGCCGTACTATTAATATTAGGCGTTTTGTTTAGGATTTAAATTGTTGTAATATGAAGTTACTCTATATTAGTTAGTTCTATATTAATAGTTTTTTTTTTGTAGAGCGCTCAGTATTTGTAAAATGATATCGCACTATCTGAAATATTCTTTTAATTATTATCTGTTTTCATTTCCTTGTTCTGGTAAACGAAGTACGGCGTTTAGCTCCGCCACTCAGCACGCAATGTCTAGAAAATTGAACAAAGCGTGAGGAATGGAGGATCTAAAGGCTGGGTTTTCTGTGCTTGCTGCTGCTGTATATGCGGAGGATATAGCGGAAAACTATTTATAAATTTACACAAATGTTTCTTAGGATGTGGTTAAAACTAAAAACGCACAATAATTGCAAGCCTAACGGTAGCAAAATGTACTAGTACATACTACTACTACTATACTACTAAATATGTATATATTTGCTAAAATTTAAAATATTCTTACTAATTTCTCCAAATTAATACAATATAATTTGTCTTAATAGGTATTAAATACAGTATTTAGTGATAACGAGATCGTCAATTAACTATAATAATTAATAAATCGATAATGTCAAACTACTTTAGTAGTTAAGACGTCAAATGACCACAAGCGGACGCAGACAAATCAGCGTCTAGCCTTCTCTTAGGCTGATTACACAATAATATTTATCTATAATATAAATCAAAAATTAAATTAAATCCGCTTCACGCTGTATCCCGCACACAGCTGAGTAGGCAGAGGGAACCTAGTGTTAGTTAAGATACTCCGTTCCCCACTTTCAGCCGGATTCTGGAGGCATTGCGTGTTGAGTGGCAGAACTCAACGCCGCGCTTTGCCTCGACACCAGAGCGAAGAAATGAAAATATAAATTTTAATAAATATTTCTTCTCCTCGAGTGGGGATCGAACCCACAACCAATTTGTTTTACAGTCATACTTTGTGTCCCTGCGCCACGACTGATCTCAATCTATAATATAAGTATCTATATAAAACTTTTACTGAGTGACTTTTACTACACTCCCTACAAACCAAATTTTAACTTTCTTAGTGTCATCGTCTGTCGTGAGTGACTGACAAAGCACAGACGAAAATACTGGACTTTGAAAGTTGAAATTTAGTTTGGAGGTAGGTTAGGGAGTGTAGGGGAACGTATAGTGGATTTGTTGGAATTGAAATGGAAGTGAATTACTAAAGTCAATGAAAACAAAGTTGTGGGGGACAACTAGAAGTAATATATATTTTTTTGTCTTTTTGCATCCCTATATCCCCATATGCGGGTAGGCAAGAATATTTCAATCAAATTGCTGATAACATACATATTTTATTAATAAAAAAAATCTTCAACACGAGATTCGAATGCATTACTATTAGGACTCAACTATACAAGTGATTTTTATATTGATATTATATATTGATACAACACATACATTTCTTTATATATATTTACTATATAGAAATTGTATTGTGGTACATATTCTAATAGATACTATTATAAACTATTTAAATATGATAAAATAGTAAACTTGCCAATATAAAGTCTACCTAATACGATAACTGATTATTATGGGTTTTACCCGTTGTATCTGTAGTACACACACACGCCATCGTGTGGCCTGACCAATTGAAATGTTCAAACATACTCACAGCTATACTTCCTGAATAATAAAATGGTAGTGACGTAGTATGTATGTATGTATGTTCGCATTGATCTACTTAATTGTTGTTGACTGTTATATATAATTTATTTAATAAAATGGAAATCGAAAATTATCTTTTTCTCTCTTATTAGTTCTTGTCTCATCTTTCTTATATTCTCAGGCTGAGATTGCCTGTTGCTTACTTACGTTACTTATATTATACTTTCTTTCTTTCTTCTTTATTTGTTTAGACAATTAGGCCAAGTCACATAAAATTGTCAGTCGTGTCAGTCCTCTGCTGAGAAGAGACGATGAGAAAGTCAACAATTTAATTTTTGTATGTAAAAAGCTGTTACTGTTTTGTTATTGTACCTATTACTAAATACCTAATGCTGCAGTATAAATAAATTAAAAATTGTGTTAAAACACGACGATAATAAAACTCGTTTTAATAAAACTCGTTTTATTGAATACAGTTTTTGACTAGAACCTCTTACTTTTTTTCATTTTCATACACTCCTCGTACATTGCGAGATTCGGTAGTACCAGCTGCCACTTATACCAAATCAACACTGAACGGGACTCTGTCTGACATGATTAAAATATAATATTTTGAATATTAACATTTTCCTTAAAGATTTTGAAATTATTTTTACCATTTACAATTAAGATGTTTTTTTTTTTATTTTTTTTTTTCGATTTACACTCGAAGAAATTAATTATTATTTCTTTTTTTCTTCTCTTTGTANTGGCGTGTTGGGTGGCGGTCTCTAACGCCGCATTCGTCGCCACTTGACACACCATTGTACCCCCATTATAACTTATATATAGTTATTATAGTTTTGAAGCAATAAAAAATTTTATATCTACTCTACTGGGGTTTGAAATCTGAAATTATTTTGACCATTTTAAAGGGCAACAAGTCCTAAGCCGCACCAGGCAACAAATACCCTAGCTACGCCACTGGTCTCAACACTAGGTTCCCTCTGCCTACCCTGGCATATGCGGGATACAGCGGAAAAAAATCTTTTAAATTGCGCTATAATAGATGTCCACGTTAGTATTAAAAAACTAGATATCTTCTAATTTTTGTTTTGAGATACTTAATCGCTTTATGGTGAAGCATTGTACTAACTTAGCCAAATATAATAACTATAAAAATTATACTTAAAATTAAACATTTACATACTATGAAATCCAAGTCGTATAATAAAGTTTAAGTTTTTTTGAGCTTAAAGTTCCATCTACTTACCCTGCTATATACCAGATATAGCAGGGTAAGTAGATGGAACTCCATTTCCCAATTTCTGCCCAAATTTTAAGACAGCGTGTAGAACGTCGAGACTCAACGCCGTACTTTGTCTTGTCACTAGAGCGAGAAATGAAAATATTAATTCCCCACCACAGAATCTAATCCAAAACCTATCACGTTAACAGTCAGACGCTTTGTCTCTGCGCCAATACAGTCCCATTATGTAGGTAAAGTTAGTTCGAAGAACTACATTAATAATCAAAACAACATTATTTCATAATAATTCATCGCAGTTCCCGTAGTTCCACTGAATTCGATCATACATCATTATATTGAATGATAACATAATCAACATACTAAGAAGCCATTCCCAAAATCCATTATAGTACCGAGTACCAAAATCGAGTGTAGGAAATTAATCATTTGTACCACATGAGTCACTAAACTCTTGTGCTCTCGTGGTACGACAGTCACTTTCTATTTCAATACGTACAACCCGCTTACGTCAATGCGATATGCGTCCTGATGTACGTATCATCATCTGGGTTACTTTGGAATATTATGAAAGATGGTACTGGGAGAAATGAGTGACGCATCACTCTGTTGGTGAATTTTTAAGTGTATGATATGAAGGTTGTTGTGGGTTGTGTTGTGTGTCAGCGTCTGACTGTATTCGCGACGCTTGTTGTTCAACGACGTTAGACGTTGTTCGCTCTGGTAATAAGGTAAAGCGCGTGGTTGAGTTTCCCCTTTCAACTAGCAATGCCTCGAAAATAGGGCGGAGAGCGGGAAACCGAGGGTCTTAAGTTTAGGTTCCCCCTGCTGTATTCGGGACTTTGTTATTTCTTGAAGCTAAGTTGGAACTTGGAACCAGTAATTTCAGTAAAATCTTTAGCTTTACAACATTTCAGCCAGGCCGTGTCGCAGTGGCACAAGCGTGTGATTGTAAACCCGACAGGTTATTGTTTCGATTCCCACTCGAGAATATGTAATATTTAATATTTTAATTTCTTCGGCCTGGTGTCTAAGCAAAGCGCGGCGTTGAATTCCGCCACTCAACACATAATGCCTCCATTATTCAGGAGAATATGGGTCCTAACACTAGGTTCCCTCGAACTACGTGAAGCAAAGTATAAAAGTAAATATATTCAACACTTTGATCTATCTACATACACGAGATACAAACAGCTAGATATTTCGTAACAATCGCAAAATGTGAAAACTCCAGTGTCATCGTGACTCCTAGTTTCGTGACACCGTTTCTGGCCAATGACCCGCCTACCAAAACACAGTACGCTCTAGACTCTAAGATGGCAAATATTTACCTTACATCAGATATACCTATATTGATAACGAGACGAGAGTGTGTGTGGACCGTTTTAATTAGCATTCCTGACTAAATACTTGTTTAATGTTTGTTGCTTTCTAAATATTTTTTTTTTGTATGAAATTTGGCAATTATTACATTCCTAATAAGTAATTGATAAGTGCTCTAGAAAACTTTTTATTAGTCTTGAGGTGTGGGGTTTGAATTTGATAACTATTTTCTTTTTTTGCGCAGCTGTAACCAAACCAAATTTTTTGTTTGGTTACCAATTTGACACTAGATTAGTGAGACTTCTAGTAAGACACTTTTTTCCTTCACCTATATCTCGATTGTAGAATGATATACTTTGAAAATAAACCCACTACCATCGCGTTTATAGTCAGACGATGTGCCGCTGCGCCATGGCGGCATTAATATATTGCATATCAAGTATTTTAAAAAATTGTATCACTTAATTGACGGCGTTGTAAAGCTACAAATGCAGAAATCAAAAAGTAGAATGTTGTTTTTATCAGAATTTCTAATTTAAATTCCATAGAATATCGTTAATATCATTATTTTAAAAAGGTGCCGTGAAATAATTGTCCTACAATAATTGCCGTAAAATATTACTTTTTATTTAATTCATATAGTAATAGTAAAGTTTTCTATACATGTAATTCGTAAAAACTATAATAATATAGCGTTCTACAGAGTGACCTTGGCCGTCCGCGCCTAGTCCGGCCTGGCACAGATTTAAAATTTCATAAACGTACGTACCACCGCACCGGCACCGGCACCGGCTACGACTACGAGACACGACTCGAAACTTTTATTTTTCTTACATCCTTTTCTCTATTTCTAATTTATTTATTTTATTTTATTTGTATTGTATTACTAATGTTGCCGAAATTGACGTAATTGTTTTGTCATTTGTTAGGTGTTGGATTGAATGTGATGTCTTTTTTTTACTTTCACGCTGTATCCCGCATGTATAGTAGGACAGTCAGAGATAACATAGTGTTAAGACACTCCGCTCCACGCAATATGACTGACTATATTACGCCATGCTAGTTGGCGCCACTCAACATATAATGATAATCATGATTTATTTTCGATCAACATCTGAGTTCATTGCTTCTTTCGTTCTTAATTCTTTAGTAAATCGAGTTATTATATTACTATAATCAAAATTCTGCTTTAGGAGGTCAGTCGTGGCGCAGGGGTACAAGCATGTGACAGTAAACGCGACAGGTTGTGGGTTCGATGCCTATTTGAGAAAATTAAATATTTATTTTTATTCGCTTTGCTAACTCAACTGGCAATGCCTTCCGAATTTGGCAGAAAGTGGCGATCAGAAGCATCTTACAGAGTGTCTTAACATTTGGTTTCCTCTGCACCCTTCCCTGCAACGTTAAGCTAAAAAGGATTCTGATATTCTCCACCTTAATAAATAAAATTACACTTACATATATATTTAAAATGTAATAATTCTTAATACATAACGTAACATACATTACGAAAAATAAAATTTCTAAATTGTATAATACATAAGTTGATGTGACTTGGCAGACCTTGACAGTCTGTGCCTGTCTTAGGCAGGCACAGCCTCGAGTTATTGTGTAATATGTATGTAATTGATTACCTGCTCTCGGGTATTGGTGATGCCGATTTTGAAAAACTTGGGCCTACAGAGTGTCGGTTGTAGTTAATTAGATTGTATGAAAAATGTATAAAAATATTGATACGTTTATGTAGGTATAATTTAAAAAATATGCTTTTGAGCAGACTTTTTTGTGGTTGTATTGTGTAATGATAATAAGGATACTTAGATATCAATTTCTCTAATAAAAATGAATTGGATAATTCAGCGCTGAGTTATGCCATTTAATACGGGGGGAATTCGGCAGAAAGTGGGAAATGGAAATTTATGGGAAAGGAGTATCTTAACATTAGGTTCCTACAACTTCCGTCTGCCTAAAAAAAATATTGTTAATGGCGAAGTGTCTTAATACTAAGTCAGATACATGAATTGAGTAAAGCTGAAACTATTTACAAACAATATCTCTCAAATTAGTGCATAATAAAAAAAAGGATTGGCATCGATTATATAGTGATGTCACTTTCTTAAAAATTCTTTCAAAGTTATAAAAACGAACATTTTACACAATTACCGTACATTACCATACTTCCGCGAAGTGCGACATTGTCAAATACGGCTGCCCATTTAGATATCTCTCTAAAGGTTTTGAACGCCTTGAAAGCCTTTTACCCTAGAAAGTGTTACAAAAGGCAACAAGCCTTGCCCTACTGCTTAATTATTGAACGACTTTCTAAGTGACTGACACTGTTTAGATATACATAGGTACCCTCTGAGGTCACCGCCCACTTGTATATAAATTTTTGTCAGTGGAGAACCTACGATTGAGTAATTAATTTTTTTTTATTTAATATGTATGTGGAATACCTACTTTCATTCGTCATTAAATTTAATTTGGCAAATGAGACAAACAAAAGAGTTGAGTTCCCCCCATTTAACACGTAATGTCTCGAAAATGTATGTTTTTAACACTAAGTCCTCTGCTATGCCTTCTTTGCTATGCGGGATAAAGCGTAAAGATGCTTTTCTTTCAGATTTGATTAACTTTTTTCTGCGCGCCACTCAACTGTGGAACGACCTACCTGTGGCAGTGTTTCCATTTCGATACGAACTGGGTGCCTTCAAAAAGCGCGTCTATCTCCATCTAAAACCGGCAACGCACCTGTAGCTCCTCTGGTGTTACACAGGGTCGTGGGCGGCGGTGATCATTTTCCATCAGATGATCCGTACGCTCGTTTGCCTTGTCTCTTTTTTTAAAAAAACACTTAAGTTAAAGTGGGATTTAAAATATTGAATATTTTTAGATAATATTTTTACTGTACCTGTACCTGTGTAGTAATATACGTACCTATCAAGTAAGAATCTTATCAATATATGAAATTAAATTATATTACTTTCACTTAAAAAAGAAAAGTATCACTTAAAAAATACCTTGATAATGTAATTTGAAGGAGAATTTAAATAAATTGATATATTTACTGTGTTTCCAGTACATCACCTTAGCTTTTAACGTAAATAAATGTCTCACCATCACCCACGTGTAATGAAACTGAACAGATTGCCGGTAGCCATGGCGTACGTTTGATATTTGATTGTTGTATTTATTTTACTTACAGTTGCTCAAAAAGAGTTATCACTTTACTTGTTCGAATAGCAAATGCAGTGGTTGTTGTTGTTGTTATTATCGTGTGTTTTTAGTTCGTTGAATGTTTGTTGTTGAGGCCAGTCGTGGCGCAGGGGCACAAGCGTGCGACTGTAACTTCTCGTAAACACGACTGGTAGTAGGTTCACTTTGCACCCGAGGAAATAGAATATTAAATGTTTTGTCTCCTCCAGAAATGTCTCCAGAATTCGGGTAAAAGCGTGGTATTGAAATGTTTTAATGGGAATGGAGTGTCTCAACACTAGCTTGTATTGTACTGCAATTTATGTAAACAATTTGCATAATTTGATTTTAATGTAACAGTAAATTTAAGCAGGAAAAACCGCGTTTAGGTCGTTAATAATTTATAATTTTCCATTTTAAGTCCATTTAAACAAATTTACAAGTGCCAGTGTTTAAATATAGACAACCATATATTTATAAATAATGTAAAACTCGGCCGACCAGAAAACAGAAGACATTTAACAATTTGACATCAGTCTAGACAGTAGCTAACTAAAATCCATTTATAGCGTCCATATTTATGGTGCTATAAATAATCGCGAAATATCCTATTAATTCAATTTAATCAAGATCTAAGTCGCTGACACTTGGTTGACTCGCTCGTTATGGGCCCAATTTGTTGGAAACGCCAATTTTTGCTTACGTTCTCTTAACGATTTTATAATATTCCTCCTTCTTGGGTGTGGACAGCTTGTGTTTTATGTATGAAATGAAATAGAAACGGAATTGTTTATTATTCTCGTAAAATAGATGTTTTTGTGATGTGTGAATTTAATTTAGATTTGTAAGAGACTATAATATAGTTTATGTTTTTACAAAACTGTTTAGCAATTTGCCTGTGAAATTTAAATGTCGATCAGCCAAACTGTCCAACAGAATTACTTTTGCATTTGTAATTTTCTATTTATTCTTAATGTACACATCAAACAACCGCACTTTACACAAATGTGACATTTATACAATACTGTCTGTAGACAAAATATCTTGCAATGATTCAGAAAATCATTCTATGTAATTATTTTTACCTTCTAATAATAAATATTACTTTTCTTTTATTTATTATTATTTTCTCTCCTCCTTTGCGTCTTGGTGTTAAATAATTCAATCTTTCATTTTATGAGTTGGTAGTCTCTACCTTTAGACTTTCGGATTAATTTATGATATGATAAAATATGAACATGTCTAAACTACTTATTCATTTGACTTGTCTTATTTTTATTCATAAAATACAATCAAAGTTGTGCTCAATGCGTAGTTCTGTTAAAAGGAGCCACCCTAGAAATAAAAACAGATATACAATTTTAAATAATACTGTATACAACAGATCTTTAGAATAAATTTAACAATTTCAAGAAATTACGTGTTGAGTGGCGGAATTCAACACTGCTCGCTTTATTTACGTAATGTGGAAAGAACTCTTGATTAAGAGTTCTTTCCACGTTACCTGATTTGATGGTATTTGAACTGACCAACATCTAAAATACAATATTATTATTTTCATGTTCTCACCCTGGCAACAAGACAAAGCCCAACGTTTAGGTCCTGTATTTAACAAACAATACCTCGGAAATTAACGGAACGGAACGGATTGACTTAACGGAAGGTTCCCTCTCGGCAGGTTACCCGTATACGGGGGACACATCGTGAAGCTCTTTTATTATTCACTAAAATATAACATAAGTATGATTTAAGTTTTACAATACCGCCGGTTCAATTTCGAAATCGGACCCGTGGGACAGCAACAATCATATCAAAGGACATAATAATTAATGGTGAGAACGTATCGAGACCGTTAGTTATCCAATTTGGTTTGTTCACCAAACGTGCCAACGTGCCAAACCTTCCGATCTGAGTCGAGGTCGATGCACCGCCATTTCCGTTTACAAATACACTTTGCACTGCATCTTGGGCCCGACGATGTGAATGATGCCTTTGTTTTGTTGTTCAAATGGTGTGTTGTGGCAGGTAGGTAGGTAGGTGGATAGTGAGCTTTGGATTTTTAGTTAGTTGTTTGGGTTTTAACCGACTTCAAAAGAAGGGGTTGTCAGTTTGACGTGTGCATGTACGTATGTGATATTGGATAATGTTTGTGTAGAAGAAGTGTATATTTTTATGTTTATCCGCGAACTTCTCGTAAACTAACAGTTATTTTAAGATAGCAATTTAAATGAAAAGACACCATTTTTCGATTTAAAAGTAATATATTCTCACTTAGAGGACAGTCCTTCTGTTGTTCAAATAGGTTTGATTTTTAAAATGACCATTGCGTGTAGATAGTAGACAACGTATTTAGGAAATTGGAATTGAAATTCCACCGTCGGTAGTACATAAAAATGTTATAATTTTTTTTGAGTCGATTAAAATTAATTAATATTGTGAATATAAAAATAATCATTTTAATTGCCAATATTTGCATAATTTTAAAGATTCCCCGGATCCGTTATCAATGATTGACTTACAGTATGCAAAGATTTTGTTTTGTTTTTAATTAAACAAACACTTTTTATTGCACGTATAAAACGAGCTACTAGATGTAGGTACTCGTATATGATAGATCTCAGTTAGTTGTGGTTCCCCATTTGTCGCCTAATTTTCGTGACATTTGTGTATTTGTCGTGCGGTTTTTCTTGTAAATTGAAAACAGTGAAAATTTAAATGCTTTTAGAATAATAAATATCTTTTGAAATTGAAATAAGAATTACCTAAAGAAATTTATTTTCATTTCGTTCGTTAAAAGCTCATAAATTGTCATAACTCGTGCTTAACGCTAAAAGCTTACGCCTCATGTACGAACTAAGTGAACCAAAAAATATTTTTGTTGACGTATACTTTAAAGAGAACGTTGTGGCGCAGCGGCATCTCTGCATCTTGACTGCGCTACCGTTGTGGGTTTATTTTCGTTTCTTTACTTTGGTCACAAGACAAATTGCGGCGTTGAGTTCTGTCTTTCAAAAAAATATGCAGGATGCAGCGTGTAGCCGTAATTCTGCTCTATTAATATCACAAGGACAGCTGTGACGCAAGGGCACAACGTGCGGAACGTAAACGCGACAGATTGTGGATTCGATTCCCACTCGAGGAAAATAAATATTTAATATGTCCATTCTCTCAAGCTAATGAAATAAATAATATAATCTAATATGAATTATCCTACGTACATTTCCACTCAACTCACAAACAAGGACGTTACGCTCAGACACGTTAAGCGTCGGTCGTGTACAGTAGGTACCTGTACAGGTACACACTTGTACCGGCCACTGATCCCACCACGGCACGGCAGCTTGTTGATGATTGCATTTGATGATTTTATTGATGTTAATTGTGATTTCTTTTTTGTGTTTATTTATTTGCTTGTTTTTGGTATGATTAAATATTTGATTTGTAAGAATTTAATGTCAACGAACTTAGAGTCCTAAAAAATGTTCTTATCGATCAACAATATATTTATTTTACGTTGTATGCCAGTTGCGCTGTATGTATATATCGTTTATAGAAGGTAGCTAGAAGCTAGTGTTAATGAAGGCCCTTCCCCACAAAGCTTTTTTGACATCTTGTCAATGGAGCGGTAAAATAAATAAATAATTCCTTCTTCCCATTGGGAATTGAACCCACAACCGCTATGTTTACGATCAACCGTACCGCTTCGTTACGATAGCCTCCGATTATATAATTGTACTTTTTATACATTATATCGAATATTTTAAGTAAATAATCCTGCATAATTTTACTATACTGAGCTGCGAACCGTGTCGTTGAACTCTAACCTAAAGCGATATTTTTATGTTAATTATTTAATGAGGCCGGCGCGGCCCAAGGATCGGTGGCACAAGGGTGTGACTGCAAACGCGACGGTTGTGAGTTCGATTCCCCTCTAGGAAATGGTTTTTTAAATATTTTATTTTATCAGGCCAACCGTTGAGTTTCATCATTTAACACGCAATGCTTCAACAATTTGGTGGAAAGTGGGAAACAAAAGTGTTCTAACAGGAACAGATTATCTCAACACTAGGTTCCCTCTGCCTACCTTGCTACATGCGGGATACAACAATGATGATGAAGTTTTACCAATTTAAAAAAGAAACCAATACCAGGAACATTATTTATACAATATACTTTTAATTATAGCAGTAAAATGCAACCTTTCTAATAATAGTTTCAAATGATAGTTCCAATGTCCTTTCAAGTTACATTGACGTTAGTCTGTACGATCGTCGAACGCGCGGCAAGGACGACACGCTCGGGAACCTACGTTGTAAGTACGTTGCGGCAGGACAGGACAGGACAGTGATCTCTCCGCACTTTGTTCTGGAAAATGTCTGCAATAAGTGCCGTTGTTTGTATGAGTTAAGTATTTTTGATTTGTGTGATCAAAGATACTAATTTGTTTAAAAAGCTGCACCCTTTTTTCATAGCAGAGTAGGCAGATGGTACCTAGTGTTAATACTCTTCGTTCTCCGCTTTCCGTCCGAATTAAAGATATAGCGTATTGAGTGATTGAAGTCAATGCCGCGCTTTGTTTAGTTGCATCCATTCATCCATCAGTGTCCGGTTAGACAGTGTTGGTTGGAGAATTAAAAAAATAAATCATTCAACTGAGTGGATGTTGAACCCTCAACCATAGAGATTTCAGTCATAATTATGACTGCACCACTATGGTAAAGTGTAAATTAACCTACGGCTACGTATAATTTTTTATTCAAACGCCCTGCCGTAGCTTTGCGTAAATAAAAAATAGATACAAATGTCACCGTTTTTATCTTATTAATTTTATATTGTTTTCCCTTTAAGCTGTATCATTTCATTTCAGAATAGGCAGAGCAAACCTGAGAATCTAATGTTAAGAAACTTAGTTCCCATTAAGATATATACTTCACATGAAAATATTAAATACTAGCGGCTCGCCCACGGCTTCGCCCGCTTAAAATACATGATTATTGATTTAATAAGCAGAATTGATTGACAACTATAATATAATAATGACTTCTAATATGATTTTTTTACGACATTATCGTCAAAGAATTTTTGATTGTTTTAAATAAAAAAATACGACCATTGTTGATATTTGATATTTATAAAATATACATAAAGCTAATTATTTATTACACGTATATATTTTTGTAACTTTATGTTCTTTTTACCTATATAATATACTCTGTTAAATGTGCTGATGTCAGTGAATAATTTAATTTACTCATTCAGAAACAGCCTTAAATGTTAAATTATTGATTTGAAGGATTCATAATATTCTTTGTAAAATAACTGTAATAATTGCATATTAACTCCTGTACAGTTTTTAAATTAGTTACATATATTATATGAACGAACCAACCAAAAAATCTTTGTATTTACTTGATATTTCTTTCAAGATCGTTCTTTATCTCTGTGTTGAATTAATTACGACTTCTTTCAAATGACGATAACTTTTTTTTTAATGAACCGATTTTGATGAACTAAACTTTAGTAGTTAAGTTGAGTTAAAACAAAGCAATTGGTGAAATTTTCAAGTAAATCGGTTCAGTACTTTCAGAGAAAAATGCGGACAAAAATATGTCGACAGACAGACAGACAGACAGACAGACAGAAAATTCAAAAAAAATCTTTTTGCTTTCTATTATTCTTTTTAAGTGTCCCTCTATCCATTTCAGTCAAAATTACTAAATGTACAGACAAAATATTTTTACTGTCTTATTATATATAGAGATTTTACGTCTCCGTACAGTAGGAATCGAACTCACAACCTGTCGCACGCTTATTTATACCTTTGCGTCACGACTGGCCTCTATTAATTTTCTATAAGCGCTATAAGTCTTCACAATTGTAATTTTAAAATAGTTTCCAACGACGTACTATGTAAGCAGATAAGACATCCACTTGTACAACTTCTTGTTTAGCCTTATATAGGTTATTTGTCACTTGCCGCGATACAAACAGGAAGATATAACGTTGGCGGGCCGCTATGTAGCTGTAAAATATTTTTCAATTAAATCATATTAAATCGAGGCCGCGATGCGATGGTTTTGGGTTTGAATCCCACTCGGGGGGAATGAAATATCTGATATTGAAAATGAGAAATATTGCTCTTGTCATTAGGCAGTTTGCAGCTTTGATATCTGCTACTAATTTGGTCGAAAGTGGGGAACGATAGGGTCTTAATGGAAAGGTAGTGTCTTAACACCAGGTTCCCTCTGCTAGGAACTTGATTTTACTTGTGAAATCGTATTATGCATACGTCATCAACAAAAATAAAACTACTGTACTTAGTACAATTATAAAACTAATATCAACAATTCAATAGTAAATTTACTTCAAATTTTTACTACATTATAATTAATATTGAGACGATAGTGATAAAGTTTCATTTATGTGCATACTCCAATCTAAACTGTTGGTACAGTTAACTAAATTATTTTAGTAATTGATTAATTTCGAGACTGTTATATTGCCTACTTGCCATCCACTACTGTCATCGTTCGGACACTATTAATTAAGTTTAGTTTTATTACATTTTGGGAAAATCTTTCAAGTTTTAGTTGTTTCTTTTAAATTTCCGAAATATATTTATAATTAATAAATTGAATAGTCGTGGCCCGAGGGCACGACCGTGTGGATTGCAAACGCGACAGTTGTAAGTTCGATTTCCATTTTAGGGAATGAATTATTTAATATTTTCATCTCCTTACTCTGGTAACAATACCAGTTGAGTTCTGCCACTCAACACGCAATATATCCAAAATTGGGCAGGAAGTGGAGAATGGGGTGTCTTAATATCAGGTTCCCTTTGCCTACCTAGCTGTATACAAAATAGAGCGAGAAACTAAAAAAAAACGCTATCAAATAAATACATGAGAACGTGTCATTGTGATCAACCGTTTTGTCGCAACCGCTCTCTAATGAGATGACACTATTCCACCAGTTTCTTTATAGTTCGCATTCAGTACCTACCGTACCGTGGTGCGTGGGATTCAAACGATAATGCGAATAGGCGCCGGCTGAGCCACAGGCGGACTCGCGTAATAATGATAACTTTAGACCGGCTTATTAAATGTTTATAGCTTGTTTTGATATGTATACTAGTTCCGTTTTGTGGCGTGGTGTGCTTGGTTCAAATGGATGGTGTTGTTTGTTGTGTTATAATTGGATATGTGAAAATGTAAGTTTTTGTGTGTAGTTTTTTGTGTTTATTGTGTGTAGGTGGGCGTGGTGGTTTGGACAGCGCTGTAGGTTTGGTTTTCAAGGAGGGGGAGAGATCCTCCAGAGAAACTCTGGTATATGGTAGTCTGGTAGTCTCTGGAGAATCTCTAGGTAGATAAACCGCAGTCTCAAATTCTGTTACTCAACAAACAAAAATTCCTACTTTTAAATTTTTGTCCCTAATTCGCATTTTGACGGAGTGTCTTAACACTAGGTTCTATCGGGCTAACCGGCTTCGCGAGAAAATTTTAGAGTTGAAATTTATTCATTATACAGATTTGAAAAAAAAAATTCTACTTTAAGTGTTAACGGAAAAGTGTCAAAAATTTCTAGTCATTAAACTTTATATACATTTGTTCTTGTATTGAAATGGACAAATATTGATTGTGATGAAGTCCAAATAACACAGTTATTTTAGACTTCATTTCGTCTAAAGATTCGAGATTTTCGAGAGAATCTAAAGATTCGAGATTTCGAGAAGATTCTTCTATTTCGTCTAAACTACTAAACTGACTTTCATGAGAATTTGTATTGAGCGTATTAGACGCTCATTGATTAACTCCTGAGCCCCGACGCAAGATAAGTTTGACGTGTCTGTCTGTGTCTATCGTCGCAGTCCCCGCATTAATTATCCGCTTTGAATGTGTTTTTTTAATAGAGAACTTTGTTCATTAGTTAAGGATCTACAAACACTTTGCCAAGATGTAGTAGTAATATTTTTTGTCAAAAGTTTTTTTTAATTTTACATTTTGCCAGTTTCAAAGTATACTTCCTATAGCTATTTTAATAGGTCTAGTGGCATCTATCTTTATAAAATTTATATATATATAGACTGGAAGAACTTGGTAAGACGGACTTGGACTAAAATTATAAAAACAGCAGGGTTTTTGATCCATTCACCCCGCGCTTGGACTACTCTTGTAACAGACAAGCTACCATTTTAGGTCTCCGACTGCTCTCGGAGTTGAATTATAAGTATAAATTGATTTTAGCTTGCGTTTTAGATTGTTTTCCTGTATATTTGTGATGTAAGGTTGGTTCGTTTATTTATTATTTGTTTAGTTCTAATCAAAATGGGTCAGCATGTTTTAAATATGTTATATTATAATATTTATTTTGTATATATATTATTTATTTGTGAGGCCAGTCGTGTCGCAGGGGCACAGAGTGTGACTGTAATCGACTGGTTATGGGTTTGATCCCCTCTCGAGGAAATGAAATATTTATTTAAATTCGGCGGAAAGTGAGGAACGGAGTGTCTTAACACTAGGTTCATTCTGCCTACCCTGCTATGTGCGGGATACAGCCTGATTACAGCAGATTTTTATTTTATTAATTTCGTATGTCGTGGCGCAGGGGCACAAGCGTATGACTGTAAACACGACTGGTTATGGATTTGATTCCTATTCTTAAGTATTTAACTTTAGTTTCACGCTGTATCTGCTTCTGTTAAGGCGCAAAGGTTCCCAATTTCCGCTGAATGTTCGAAGCATTGCGTCGTAAGGGACTCAACGCCGCGCTTTGCCATGTTACCATAAATAGTAATTAATTTCCCCGACTGGGAATTGTACTCACAACCGTCCGGTAACCGGTAATTATTCATGGGAAATATTGTATTTTCATTTATTTTGTGCCAAATTATATGTAAAATAATCTGTTATTCGTATAAAACTATGCGATCATAATCGCTAAAATGATCGCTATGAACTTTTGATATATNATATATATATATATATATATATATATATATATATATATATATATATATATATATATATATATATATTCTATTAATATTGTTATTATTTTTGCGTATAACAAAATATATGCTATTTATTTGTGTTTATAACGGTTTTTTATAGCTGCACACTTATAAAGTGTACTTGGCGGGGTAGCCAGAAGAAACGGAGTGCCAAACTTTACGGTCTCCGGTTTCTTATGGTTCACTGACATTTAACGTGTCTTTAACTTTTCGAATATGCTTTCATGATCTTTCTCCAGTATCATCGATACTTTATTATCAAGGATCCAAGGAACCAAAGTCTTTCCAGTACCTCCGATTTTTACTCTTTTAATTTTTTTTATTTATAAATAGAAATTAACATTCAATAATTAATACTTGTTACACGTATTTCGTTTGTTAGAAAATTTTTACTTATACTCCTTAAAATTGATATTAAATAATTCTAGGTTACTTATATATATTGACATCCTGCCACTGCTATGAGTAAACTTTCATCAACAACTCTCGTTATATTTATATTTTTCGCCTGTTGTTTGAATTTTGTGAAAAATCGAAATTATAACACGAAATGGCAAATATTTGCAATAAACAAATATGTAAACGACGCTTTAAAATAAACTTTCCAATTTAAATTAGCACTAGACTAGATAAGTAATATAATCAAAACCTGTTGTAATAATTTAACACGTGTTCCTTTCCCAAAGCTAACGCCCATTTTGTTGTTCGTTATACAAATTCAATACATTTTTTTAACCTTATTTTTTTATTGTAGTATTGTATTGTAGATGTTTTAGGTCAGTTCATTTTTTTATTTATGACATTTCGGGGGTGCCAGTTGAGCACTAATCACTTCGCCAATGTCACGTTGTATGGAGGACACAAGGAGTGCCCCCTTCGACATTGGTGAAGTGAATAGTGCTCATCTGGCACGCCCGAAGCGCAATAAGCGAAGGACTAATGTTAGAAAGTGATAGGTGCCTAAATTTCTGAGACTAATACGGTAGACGCGACGTGTGCCGTGACATCGTAAAAGTCAGACGTAGTATGGCTCCTCTATAAAAATATAGAATTCACGTCCCGCATCGAGCATAAACTTATACGGAACGTAATTTAATAGAATATCCAAAGTGGAGAATAAAATTTTAAGTGTATTCGTAAAAATGACTATAAAAAATTAGTTATTGCGCTTATATTCGATTATGATTTCTATAATTTAACATCACTCAATAATCCTCATCCTGCATATTGCATTCTAGGCAGAGGGAATTTTATGTTAAAACACTCCGTACCCTTATGTAGTTTTTCATAATATAGTGTACATTTCAATTTAGAACATGAATGTTAATGGAAACGGAGCGTCTTATCATTAGATTCTCAAGTTCCCTCTGCTTACTCTGGTGCGTGCGGGATACAGCGTGAAGCAAAAAAGAAGAGGGAATTGAGCGGATAATGAGGAATGGATTGCTAAACACCTTCACAGTTTACCCAACCTACCCAACCTACTAAGCATGAAACTGTTAAGTATCTTAAGTTCCTAGTAACCTTCCAGCAGCACTTGTCACTGCCAATGCTAACTTACTGCGGCTACTAGGTACCATCTATTACTGAGTGAGTAATAAAATTTCTTCAAATAACAACATTGTTTGTATTTTCTCGTTAAAGTTGATATAAATAGTTAGTGCCTTTATTAGAACTACATATATCAATTGTGAATATTGGCAATAGCAGCACAATATTGATTATTGCTGTCAGTAATAGTATAAGCCTTTTTGTTATTTTTAATAAAAAAAAATTGTTAAGTCAATAATATTTTTTAAAACATTATTTACTCTTTTTATTGATAGGCAAGTATAGAGGACATAGTGCTAACACTCCGTTCTCAAAATCTTTATTATTAGATAGTGTAATACATTTTTTGATAATAAGTTAAAGAATACTCTTGATGTTTTTTCGAAGATGTTTCATGTCTATTCTATTAAATATTTCATTGTTTAAAACTTGTAGATTTGTTTCACTGTGACATTGCCAGCTACGAACTCATTCCTATATATTTCCCTAGTAGTTTCTGGTGGTCGTGCTTGGAATATAAATTGACTGTATTAAAAAAAAATACTAGTTTTATAAATTTCGTCCATGCACCATAAAATGGAATGGCGTTCAGTTGTTGGAAACTATGGTTCGGTTCGTGATATCACCGAAGTTGGACAGAAAATTGTTGTTTATTATTTTATTATTCTAGGTTTTCCGTAGCTAAGTAATATGGATCATTTTATGTATTTAATTTCCTCGTTTTGGTAACAAGACAAAGCGCGGCGTTGAACTACGCAACCCAATACGCAATGTATCGAAAATTAGACGGAATGTAATATTTCGTCCGTCTGCCTAATTTACTGTATGCAGTAAGTAGTGCAACACAAAAAAATATGCGGCAGAACCAAATAAATACAAACAATCCATACCATACAATTCTAGTAGAATTATCCATTCAAAATTTTAATCCCGCTACTTAAAAAATTTTATACGTTCTCAAAAAAAACAATACTTTTTTCCTTTACAAATGTGGAGTAATACTTTAAAAATTATACAAAAATTAAAAGCTCCAGTAAGCTTATAAAATAAAATAAACTCCATCGGCCTTGGCGTAGTTTGCATAGTCCGCATGATCGTTATCATAGCGACTGCTGCATTTTAAGCAGCCATCGGATGTTCAATACATATAAGTATGTATTATATATATTCTTATATAAGCTTTATAGCATTATACTGTTTTATATTATGTAAATTCTTCAGTTTTTTACATAAATATTATCAAACATTTTTCATTTTTTCTTGTTTCACGCTGTTTTTCGCATATAGCGGCGTTGATTGATATAATCTTGTGTCAAGACACTCTATTCTTCACTTTGTGCTCGAATGTAATTTAGGTATAAAAGGAAAAAACAAATACAAAATGTTATTCGTATTTCGATATATTTTTAAGTCAAATTTAAACTCTTAATAGTCTAACGTACAAAATTAAGTACTCCTAGTCTTTCAACTGTACTTCAATTTTATGTATAAATTATCTTCTCCTTGCGGATTTAATGTGATCAAATTTAAGTAATTAAGACCACCTAGTGTGTGATACATGCAACTGCATTAGGCGGCATCAAAATGAAAAAAGAAATGATTCATTTTGAATCAATAGTTCCTCAGATGAAACCAAACAAACTCTTCACCTATGTGATATTAGTAAGTATAGGTTCCTCAACGTAAACCAATTAAAAGTGTCCACATAACAAATAAATATATATAAATTCACTTCTAAGAAAATGTTAACGTAACTAACGTGAAGATTAAAATTTATACAACGATGCTAATATTATAAATAAACGTCTTACAACTTGTAAGGTATCCAGTGCCTATAACAAGACAAGAAGGAAACGCGCTACATTTATTAGTTAATAGCGGATCCAGAGGCGGCTTTTCTCGCTTTTTTTTATATAGTTATAGTCAAATTATACAAAATCTTTGTCATTTTGATATAAGATACGAACCCGCGCCTCCTGGAAACCGACCAGGCACCAGGCTTGAACGCATGGCTCAGTGCCCAGAGCGCCTGGTCAGTTCTAGGAGGCGCGGGTTCAAGTCCCGCTACGTTCAAATTTTTATACGTTTTCTAAATAAGTATTTTTCTTTACTGAGTATGGATTAACACTTTAATGTTAAAAATACTTATCAGTAGTTTTGCTTGAAATTGGAACAAACATTTATTCTTTCGAACTTTCACATTTATAATATAATAAGTAGGATATGATAACGTAACAGACAGACTACTTTGTACCCTTATATAAAATACCTTAGTTCACTTTATCTACCCTTACGCATAAAATTTACTAGACGCAGTCGATGAAACAAGATAACAATAGTACCAACCCTCCGCCTCGTATACACGCTGTATAATGTCCTATATTGAGAGGAGGGTGGTGTATTAATTTGGCCTTTTTTTGACATATTGCGAAGTCTTTTCAATATTATTTTTGGATGGAATTCATGTAGCTTTCTTATTTCAAGTGAAAAGTAATGAAAGTTTTTGAAAATTGTGAATGTGCGATACTCAACGCCTCCCTTTGTCTTGTTACCAAAGCAAGGAAATAAAATAAATCATTCCCCGAGTAGGAATCGATCCCACAACCGTCGCGTCCACAGTCAGACTTATTATCTACACATACACAAAAAAAATTACTAGACGTAGTCGATGAAACAATATAACAATAGTCCCAACCCTCCGCTTTATATACACACTGTATAATGTTTTATATTGAGAGAGGGGTGTCTCGCTGTACACTGTTTGGAATTCGATAACCTCATGGTGTATCAATTTGGCCTTTATCACGTTTATTTTTTGGCAAATTACGTTGTTTTTTTTAACATATGTACTTATAATACAAAATGAAACAAACAAATATATAAAATCATATTTGTGCATGTTTTAGGAGAATAGTAAGATTTTTTAGCTTTACACAGTGTAAAGCTAAAAAATCCTGCATATAAAAGTACAGTAGGGGGACCTAAGTGTTAATTAAGTTTCTCCTGAATTGGAGACCTTGCGTGACGAGTAACGGAACTCAACGACGCGTTTCGTCTCTGTACTAGTATGTGGGAGCGCGTAACTGCTTTTTTATGACCTCTATAACAGTGAGAGGCTTTACTATAACGAAAATAGAAGATATCTTAGATATAGTTTAACTATTAGATGAATCAACAAAATTTTTCCATCTAAAATTGCAACATCGATTGATATTCCGTATTTCGCCGTATCATCGAAATAAATGCTTCAAGTTTCCGCTGTCTGAGTGACGCGCCAGTCGCTGCGATAATACGATATTCTCTATTATATTATTTTGGGGTGGATGAATAGAAACAAAGAGCTATATTCGAGTCTAATACCTATTGCAGACGCTGAGACAGTAGAAATTATACTTGCATTTTAGTTTTTAACCGATTTCAAATACGGAGGAGGTCCTCAATTATAAATACTTAAGATTAAGACTTCAAAATGATGAGAAATTAGAATTTCCAGTGAATAATTGAAATCGGACAATAATATCCTACACATTATAGTATCTAATCACGAAAATGTAGTTTACATTTTCGTGATTAGATACTAGGAAAATATTTTGCTAATATATTTTTTTCTAGCTTCACGCTGTATTCCGTGTGTAGGCAGAGAGAACTTTGTGCTAAGACACGCCACGCCTAAATTTAGAGACGTTGCGTGTTGCGAAGCGGAGCTCAACGTCACGCTATGTCTTCTTACCAGAACTAGGAAAATGAAAATGATTCGGTCTCCTGAGTCGTAATCCAACCCACAACCGTCGAGTGTTAGACGTTGTGCACCACGGCGGCCTCAGCCAAATGTATTTATTTTTCATTATTTATTTTTAGATATGTGCCTAAAATATAAACTGACTAGAACTAGTACTAGTACAGTAATTAGTAAGTCAAAATAAATTTACAAAACATACTTTAACTCACTATATGTATATTTACAAGGCAATACCTAGAAGAATATTGAATTTTAATGAATTCACAGCAGCTAATGCACCACGATCAATGAACTTTGGCATTGGTTGACGAAAGTTTTGTCACAAGCAGGTATTTTGTCCTGTTTACGTCGTATGTGCAACCGGATCTAGTTAATTTTATACTTTCAATGTAATATGTATATATATTTATTACAATTTTTTTGTAAAAACTTATTTTTTATATGATTGAATTATTTCAATATTAATATTTATGTATGTATATGAAGTGATGAAGTTAGTAATTACAGTAATGTTCTTTGGGTTAGTCAGAGGTAATTGGTGTTAAGAGCCTCCATTTTCCGCTCACTGCCTAATTTTCTAGGTATTATGGTGTTGAGTGCCAGAATTCAACGCTACGCTTTGTCTACAAAAATGGGGGGAAAGGAAATTGATTTTAAACCATAATCATTCTCGCTTTTCCTAAGAACAAACAAGGCATCTATGGAACGCAAAACGGATGTCCTTTTTTTAAATTTTTCTCTGTTTGTCCGAGCGTTTGTGTACGCTAATCTTAGAAATGATTTTTAAATGTAGTGTTTCAGTGTTGTATTTTGGTAACCTTCAATTACTATTTATGTTTAAAGTTATACCATTCAAGTGTTTTGCCGAACAAAATTTATACAAAATAACTGTTTTTGCTGAAATTTTTCTTGTCCCTATAAAGGTATTGTTATTATAAATAAATAAATCAGCTTCACGCCGTATCCCGCACACAGCAGGGTAGGCAGAGGGAATTTAGTGTTAAGACACTCCGTTTCCCACTTTCTGCCGAAATCTGGAGGCATTGCGTGTTGAGTGGCGGAATTCAACGCCACGCTTTGCCTCGATAGCAGAGCGAAGAAATGGAAATATAAATTGTAAATATTTTATTTCCTCGAGTGGGGATCGAACCCACAACCAGTCGGTTTTACAGTCACACTTTGTGCCCATGCGACTGGATTATTCCCTGCGACTCGATTATTATAGTGAATAAATAATTGTGTAGTTGAAGCGAAGGAAGCCGCGAGCGGGTCGCTAGTGTAAATAATATTTCTTTAAATCTTGAATTAATTTAGGAAAATTTCGTAATAATAACGTTTTTACAACGGTTAATTAACAGTTTGAATAAATAAACACCGTTCTCACAGAAAAATGTATACAAATGTTATTTAACGCATGATCTCCGACCCGCCGGCGCTCAGCTCCTCTCGTGTAAATACAATAAATTAGAGATGTAGGTGTGGTTCTCTTGTTTTTTTTATTAAATTAACAGACTATATAAATTTTCAAGATAAACATCTTAAATGAAGTTAATGTTCTAAGTGATTGTTGGTGACCTCTGTATAGTGGAATCGGCAGTGTTATCTATGTTTTATTTAAAATGTTAAATATCTTAAGTTAGTGTTAGGGATGTAGTGAATTTTGATTTGGCTCGCTCATACCTATTTCTTATAATTTAATATGAAAGAAAAGAATTCAGAAAATTGCTATTATAAGTCTTTTTATGCTTATTAAGTTTTTTTCTTTTAATCAACTCCAGAGCCATATAAAATTATAGAATTTCTGTATCATATAATCAAGCCAAATAAACTTAGATATTTAATGATTAAAAATCATTTTTAAAATTGCTCTTCGCCTATTTATAACTATATTTAAGAAGTAGAAGTTAATAATTTTATATGAAATATGCAACACGATAACAATTTTTACATGAAACCAGTAGTTCCTGAGGTTATTGCGTTCAACCAAACAAATTCTTCATCTTAATAGTATTCGTATAGATATATTGTAGAAACGAATTCCATGCTATAGTAGTGTGTACAGTTGGGATCTAATTGAACTTCAAAGTTGTGGGTTGTAATTCCGTGCGGAAGGATGATTACTTTCACAATAGTCCCGACTTGACTTAACAAAATGCGATGTTTGGTTCCGCATCACAACGCACCTACTCATATATAGGCGCTCAATCTGGAAATCAATTAATGCATTAATTATTTTGTGCAACTTAGTCTATTGCACGTTTTTTATATTCAATAATTTAATTACAATATTTTTTTTAATTAACACTAAATTAAATCAGTTTCACGCTGTATCCCTGCACACAGCAGGGTGGACAGAGGGAACCTAGTGTTAAGGCACTCCCTTCTCCATTTTCCGCCAAATCGCAAAAATATATTAAACATTATTTGTTAATATATATATTAAAAATAATATGATATCATCATCATCATCATCATCTATATTAAGATATCTCAAGTAAAGTTCATAGCTATTTGTATTATCCTAGGTCATTAACTCATTTATGTGTTCCATCATCCTCATATGGCAGGATAGCCGTTGGCATCTAACTCTATACAGCCACTAGGGATGGAACGACACCATTGAAGTAGAAGTACTATCGATACTTTTACTCCGTACAGTATTGTTCGTAAAGCATAGATACTTAATCTTGTCGATATTTTTAAAATTTAGAATGAGATAAATAAAATTTGTAACAAATCGAATACGAATAAATAATTTTATTAAAAAAAGACTGTAACAAAACCCTTTTGGTCAATATGGACTCAGGATAAACAACTCGATAGCAAAAAATAACAATGCCCTTCCAATTTTATGTTACAATGAAACGTGACATTGGCATATAGACACGATATAGGACTTTTGACCGATACCAACTCGATACAAAAAGTACTCGGTACTCGGAAGGAATGTATCGAGTTATAACATGTATCTACTCGTATCTTTTCACCCCTAACAGCCACTGACGATTAAAGGATAGGAGACCGGATCTTATATCCTGTTCGTCTTTTGCTCGACGCGCGTCATATGAATTATTCATTATGTTCATCCGAGTGGACATACCGACAGGGATGTCGAGCTTTGGATGTTTGCCACCGGTTTGGTGTACTTGTAAATATAAAATTATGTTGTTTAATTTAAGCTTATTATTATGTGTTTTTATATATCAATAGAGTGGCTTTTGATTGTAAACTCAATACTTTTTAGGATCGATTCTCACTTGGGGAAATTATATAAACTATTTTCAGTTCTTTGCTCTGGTAAGAAAACAATCTAGGGCGTTGAGCTTCGCCGCTCAATACGTAATGTCTCGAAAATTTTATATATACTCATTTAATATATGCGAAAAGCTCAGAAATATAAAAAAAACATTGGAAATTTTCAACTTACTTATTTTATGTATGGCAACTTGTTTTAAATTTATTAATTCATCGTTTTATTTTATGAGGGTTACTCTGTTTTTTAAGACTAACAAGGCAGTCGATTATTTTTATTGATAAAGCCGTAAAAAATAATTAATCAAAGATCTGAATTTTAAGACAACATCCTCTAAATGGTCACCATATTTGGCGAGCTTTTATGTTTTTTTATATGTAAGACTTACGACATGCTTTTTTATGTTGTTTTTATTGAATCTTACGATGCTGTTGAATGTAATTAGAGGATGGGATGATCTGATAATAATTAATTGTATTAGAATAAAATATTTGAAAGTATTATTTTGTTATTATTATTATTTCGTGTTTATTTACTTTATCTTACTTGACGATGTGTTGCGATTGTAGTAAGATAGGCAGATATTACCTAGTGTTAAATCACTGTTTTCTATCCACCGCACAATTTTCAAGACATTGCGGGATAAGTGGCGAAATTTAACGCCGCATTTTGTCTTGTTACCAGATCGAGAAAATTAATACCTATAATTCATTCATCTGAAAGAAAATGGAACTCACAATCGTCACATTGACAGTCAGATGCAGCCGCTGCGTCACGTCGGCATTGTATAATTATTTATTATATGTATATGTTTTCTTTTTCGCATTAAACTCACAACCAAAACCACACTCATAACAACTGCGCCACAACACCTCAAATATGATATATTAATATAATAATGGCGATCGTAACATTATAGCCGCCACAATTATCACAACGAGACGTCGATTACTCTGAATATTACTATAACGATGTTCAACGTCCGCCCAGTGATTTATGTACCTACGGGAGAGAATGAAAGCCCTCGTAGCCCACGCCCACGCTACGCTATGGTTGTGGTTGCGAGGTTTTACATTGTGCTTTGTCAGTTTTTAATGTTGTAGTGGGTTTTTAGTTCTTGTGGCGCAGTGGCAATCGCGGGGGTTTGGGGTTCGATGGTCTATCGGTAGAGCGTTTTGTATTTAATACTGGTGATATAACATTTTAATTCAAAATATGTAATAAGATGCTTCCAAGCATTTTTTAAATCGTCCACTGAATATAAAACTATAGCTCGGACAGCAGTTCTTCAGATAAATATTACAATTTTATTTTTAATTACAATTAAATTAAGGCGCCAATCGTGGCGCAGGGGCGCCAGGGTGTGACTGTAAACGCGACAGGTTGTGGGTTCGATTCCCATCTTTGAGGAAATTAAATATTTAATATTTTAATTAAAGTAAAGCGATGGTATTATACCGATGGTAATATTTAATACTGTCGATTTAAAATTTTAATTAAAAATATGTAATAAAACATAAAACTACAGTTCGGAAAGCAGTTCTTCATATAAATAAATGTTACAATTTTATTTTTAATTACAATTGAATTAAGGCCAGTCGTGGCGCAGGGGTGCAAGGATGTAACTGTAAACGCGACAGATTGTGGGTTCAATTCCCATCTTTGAGGAAATGAAATATTTAATATTTTAATTTCTTCCTTCTGATGTCAGGGCAAAGCGCGGCGTTGAGTTCCGCAAAATACAACAAACAAAATGGTAGCTATTCCTCATAAAATTTACTTGAACATCTATTCAAATCAAAAACATCAATACGATTTGTATCGACATTGTTCGTCACACCTTAAAATACACCGTAAGCTTAATGTATCGCATAGCCGTCACACACACCGTCTCTCACCTTAATGTCGGTTGATGGACATGTGAATTGATCTGATGCTTCCGATTCGAACCTGAATACTTGTGAAGCTGCCGCAGTAATATGTTCTAGTTGATTGATGTATCGCGTCGCGTCGCGTACTCCCGTTTATTGTAGAGGAATGCACCTGGTCTGGTTTGTTTTGTAAATGTTATTAATGTTATTGTAAAACTAATATATGGAGAAGAAAAATTGAGGCCAGTCGTGGCGCAGCTGCACACAGTGTGTCTGTAAAACCGACTGGTTGTGGGTTCGATCCCCACTCGAGGAGATGAAATATTTACTTAAATTTATATTTCCATTTCTTCGCTCTGGTGTCGAGCACGCAACACGCAATGCCTCCAGAATTCGGCAGTAAGTGTGGAACGTAGTGTCTTAACACTAGGTTCCCTCTGCCTACCCTGCTGTGTGCGGGATACAGCGTGAAGCTGATTTAATTTTTTTTTTATTTTAAAAATAAACAGATTATTGCACGTTTGGCATTTGACTCTTGTAGGTACAATTTTCTATTCGTAAGATAGGGTCTTCATCTATACTTCTATACTTGTATTATAAAA
This sequence comes from Heliconius hermathena, assembly GCA_013403705.1. Taxonomy (NCBI): domain Eukaryota; kingdom Metazoa; phylum Arthropoda; class Insecta; order Lepidoptera; family Nymphalidae; genus Heliconius; species Heliconius hermathena. The sequence continues at coordinate 122,746 of JAAIXJ010000253.1, read as the reverse complement.
CTGAAAAGTTTGATTGATTGAACGTTCTAATCTCAGGAACTAGTGGCTTAAATTAACATATATTTCTGAGCTATATTGAGGAAGGCAATGTAACGGTATCTGTGGTCAAAGCTACTCGATCTCTTTGAATGGGCCATGTGACAACTTTTAGTTCCATTTGACCAAGAGAGAAGCTGCAAGTAAAAATTTGTGAATCCAAAAATGAGACTGTTAATTTAGTTATAAGTAATTATTTATATTGTACTCGAATACACATAATAAAATAATGTATTAACAATACATATATAGAATATCATTTCTCTTTCTACTTTCGCCGCAGTCGGTAAAAATTAAAAGAATTAATTTTTCAATAGCGCCGATAGCGGGTGGGTTGTTAATATTTTATGATGCCAGTCACGTAACTGTACGGTACGGGAAACACGCCGCGGTGTGCCGAAGGTCACTTTTCTTTGGTCTAGCCTTATGGTTTTTAAATGGTTCGTGTAGTACTGTAGGTTGTTCACTGCTCGTTGTTTATTGATAAGGGTAAGCAGAAGGAACCTAGTTCTAAGACACTCTGTTTTTCAAGCACCGTCCAATTTTCGTGACATATGTGCTAGGTGGCGGAATTCAACTTCGTGCTTTGTATTTTTGCTAAAAGGAGGAAATACATACTTGATTCTGAATGGAATCGAACCCACGACCGTCGTCGCACTGACAATGAGAATCATTTAGTGTTGTACGGTATTTTCTACTAGATAGATGTTGTTTTAAATAATTGAAAGATATGTATGTTAAACTAATAATTACATAGATTACTAGATAATTTCCTTTTCCATATAAATATAATTTGGAACAATTTTTTTACATTTTTAAAAGTGTTATTCCACACTTACGAAAGAAAAATACTTATTTAGAAAACGTATAAAAATTTTAACGTAGCGGAACTCGAACCCGCGCCTCCTGGTCGGATTCCAGGAGGCGCGAGTTCGAGTCCCGCTACTTTTAAATTTTTATACGTTTTCTAAGTAAATTTGGAACAAATTTATTATATTATGTATATTTTGTATTTTCTCTTCAAAAAGTAAGCATATATCAAAATAAACTTCAACGCAAAGCTATATTTGATGTATTATAATAGGTATCTAACTTTATTATGCCGTATCATCATTTCTCGAGAGTCATATATGTATACACAGACAGTAAAAGTCTTATTGTATTATTTATTTCGGATGTTTTCCTTTTATTTCTTTTTAAGGTGATATACGATTATATAACTTAGTAGCTAAGGGTCTCTATCATTGGTACTGGAAGTAACGGATTTTTATAGTTATTGAAATTTTAAATTGTTTTCTGTAATGTTTATATCCATTATTATAATTTTTTTTCTTTACGCAGTATTCCGTAAATAACTTAGTGTTAAGACACTCCGTAATTTTCGAGACATTGCTTCTTAACTGGCGGAACTCGACGCCGCGCTTTGTCTTGTTCACAGAGCGAGGAAATGAAAATAATTTCTTTCCCTCGATTGGGAATAGAATCCACAATCTGTGTGATCACACTGAAATCCTGTATCGCTGCGCCTCGATGGCCTCTTATATTTAATATATAAGAGGCCGTCCATTTTTTTATTTAATATCGACGAATTGAAGTTTTTTTTACTACTATATAGATATAATTACAATATTGCACTTTTACTAAAACACATACATATATGCTGTATACCTACTTCAAAATATGAGGCAATTCGAGAAAAACTTTCAAATGTTTTGTAAGTACTGGTTGACCTCTCTCTAGGCTCGCTAAGTTCGTTTTCAACAATTGACCTATATGTCGTATTGATTTCTACACAGTTTCGACTGCTTATTTGGTTAGGATTAATTGATGTTAACGTAGTGTAGATTCAAATCCATTTACTAGTAATAGCTAAAGGTACATACAAAGTCTCTTTGTTTACCTAATCTTAAAATCAAGGGATATCATTATTAATAATAATGGATAATAATTTATTATCCAATATTATTAAATACATTGCATTGAGAAATTTGTTATTAATATTTATAAATTACATTTGAAGGTTTGATTAGTTTTTGTTTTTAATTTTTAATAGGTTCACTGTTGTTTTCTTGGTATTTAATTTAAAAATAAATAAATCAACTTTACGCTGTATCCCTCACACAGCAGGGTAGGCAGAGGGAACCTAGTGTTAAGACACTCCGTTCCCCACTTTCTGCCGGATTCTGGAAGCGAATTGCGTGTTGAGTGGCAGAACTCAACGCCGCGCTTTGCCTTGACACCAGTGCGAAGAAATGGAAATATAAATTTAAGTACATACGTATTTCATCTCCTCGAGTGGGGATTGAACCCACAACCAGTCGGTTTTACAGTCACACTTTGTGACTGGCCTCATATTTCATTTAATGTTATTTCGCATTTAATTCAATGTTAAAATTTCAAAATAAACAGTTTATGCTAAAACAATCAATATTCACCTCGTAAACACCCTCGCGCTGTCATTTGGGTCACACAAAGTTAGGTCCCAGCCTACATTAAACCTACGTCGTCCACGGTTTCCATTTTATGTCAATGTCGTTACGTTTTTTTTTGCTAATGCAGGTGTAACTAACATATTTGCGCTTATATAAGAAATATTATTATATATTTGTGGCCATTAAGGCGATCGTAGCGCAGTGGGGTAGTGATTACTAGCGTTGGTTGTGAATACGATCCCAAGTCGGGGATGTGAATTGTTTTCATTTCTCCGTTCAGACCAAATAGAACTGCTTGAGATGTCGTTTTTATTCATAATCTCTAAAATATGAATGCAAATGGCAATCTCAAGATCGATCTTAGAGTGAAGAGCGGTTTCGAAATACGGGTCATAGAATACAGAATTCAAGTAGGGAATAGAGTTTCTTGATTCTCTCTAGGTTCTTTGTTTAGTTTGCTGTATGCGAGATACAGTATGAAAATGAAAAAAATCGTATCAACTAATAATGCACATATTGTTTGTTACTTTGAAATACCTATGTTTTTTGTTAATATAGTCAGTTAAGCTTCTCTTCTCGTCTTCTTTCTATTTATGTAAGTGTTTATTTTAATACAAAAATTTACTTTAATTCGTTTTTTTTCTTTTACAGTTTTGCTCAGCGAAACGATACTCTCTGATGACAATTTAGAAGACAAAACCCTCAAAATAACAGATTTCGGACTCGCCCGAGAAGTGTACAAAACAACGAGAATGTCAGCGGCAGGGACGTACGCCTGGATGCCACCTGAGGTATAGGAGAAGTTACTTTTTTTTATTATTTATGTATTTATCTACTCAGTTCCCCCACTTTCCGCCGCATTTTAAAGGCATTGCGTGTTTTTTTTTGTTATCAGAGCGAATAAATGAAAATATTAATAAATAATAATACACTCCTCGCGTGGGAATTTACTATGTATTTTACACGCGAAATGCGGGTAGCTTGGAATTAGATGAATGTTGTCATAAAGTATTCTTTATAATATAATAGCATTCTAGAGAAAAGTATAGAACCTTGACATTGTACGTACAAACATACATCGCGTTTTTCCATTTAGCATTTTAACAAAAGTAATAACTTATAATAGAAGTATGGAACTTAACGACAAACACATTATTTAATATATTTTATAATATTTACCATTGAAGTGTGAAACAAGCATGTACAGGAACGTGTATAGAATTTGAGGCCAGTCGTGGCGCAGCAGCACAAAGTGTGACTGCAAAGGCGACTGGTTGTGGGTTCGATCCCCACTCGAGAAAATGAAATATTTATTTAAATTCATATTTTTATTTTTTCGCTCTGGTGTCGAGGCAAAGCGAGGCATTGATTTCCGCCACTCAGCACGCAATGCCTCCAGAATTCGGCGGAAAGTGGGGAACAGAGTGTCTTAACACAAGATTCCTTCTGCCTATCCTGCTGTGTGCGGGATGCGTCCAGCGTGATGCTGATATTAAAAAGAAAATTAAATTCGATAAAAGTTGCAATTTACGTAAGGCTATAATAAAAACTTGTTGAAAATAGGCAACTTTACTCTTTTGCTTTATAGCCTAGGCAGAGGGAAGTTGAATTGAATGGCGAAGCGCGTAACAGTTTAATTTTAAAATTTCGTCCATCAAATAAGTTTTTCCGCCACTCAATACGCAATGTCTTTAGAATTCGGCGGAAAGTGGGGAACGAAAGTGTAAATGTGAACGTAGTGATTTAACACTAGGTCTCCAGGTTTCCCCTGGCTACCATGCAGGATACAGTGTGAAGGTTAGAAAAACAAATAAGTTTTATTATAAACAACGGCACGACAGTAACAGTAATACCTTATTTACATAAATTATGCGACTTATGATGTAAGAAGCATATTCTCTATAATAGAGGAACTGCAGCATATTTGGAATACTAGTTTGTTTTTTGAGAATAAATTTAGAATAAATACTTTAAATTATTGCAAAAGTATTAAACTTTAATAATAATAACCATCAAACAGAACAAAAACCAGAAACATTACCAAATGCTTATAAAATTTAAAAAAATACAAAAGCTAAATTTGACTTAAAGTGCAGGTAATTTGGAATATAGTATTGCAAATTATAATCACGTTTTTTCTTTGACCATTGCAAATATTTTTTCTTAGAAACTAATAATAGATTTCTTTTTTTATAAGTTTTATAGCCTTTATGTGTCTAGGTAATAATTTTATAAATCAAAATATCTAAAAGTTGTATCTAATTATTAAGTAATTAGCTTCTCTGAGAAACACTCGAACTTCTTCACTGTAGTAGTATTTTAGTCCATGAAAGTGAACTTTATGCGTACAATGAGGTGGTAGTGATAGGATAGTCACGTAATGCTGTTTTGCTAGATCTATCAACTCTATATTCTTAGTGTGCAACATAATTTGGAATATTCCAAATTATGCTCACTGTCAGTATTCCACATTAACAACATACCATTCTAACCGAAAACTCCATGTGATATTTTTTATTTTAAAAATATCTAAAAAATCTAAATTGTATAAGAAACCAACAAGGTCACTTAATTGTTTAAATAATTACAATGAAGATTTTACTTATAACAGTAAATGATTAACACTGATTGCATTCTTCCTTTCAAATCAGGCGTCTCATTCCCTTCGCACTGGTAGCCGGAATGTCAAGATGATATTTTGTTTTTAATACTCAATGACTCTATGTGTCTTATGACGTTGTGTTTATGGTTAAAAAATAGAGACGGCATTTATATTAATTTAGATAACGAAGTATTCCTAGTTACCTGCAGTATTCCAAATATGCTGCAGTTCCTCTACTTCTCAATAATGAAGAAATAATGCGGAAAATAAGAAAAAAAAGGTTAGGTACTTATTTTTTTAATATCCTTAACCGTAGAAACCTTATAAAAGAAGTTATGTACGTAAAGATAAATAGAAATAACGCAGGTTTCGCATACGCGGTCCAAACGAGAATTACTATGGTCCATATTTATAAAGCGCTCTCAAGCCTGAGATCGATCTTGAAATGTTGTTTTCATTCATAAATTATACACATCTATGAATGAAAACGGCATCTCAAGATCGATCTTAGACTTGAGAGCGATTTATAAATACTGGCCTGAGAGTTGTATAAGATGCGAGATGTAACTCTGATCACAGGTCACCTACCTACAGTGGATTACGTCGAACGAGTGATATGATACAATACATTATATAGCTTATAACCTTCCTTGATAAATGGACTATCCAACACATTGTCATTTTTTTCAATTCCAATCAGAAATTCTTGAAATTTGCACGTTAACTAAGCAAACGCTTCCACTATACAATATTAGTATAGATGTGTATATTATTTGTATTGCTATTTTAAAGCAGTCAGCAAAGCGCGGCGTTGATTTCCGCCACTTGACACGCAATGTCTCCAGAATTCGGCGAAAAGCGGGGAACGAATGTATCTTAATCATTAGCGTATCTAGACATATTTTCTGAGTCGATCCTGGTCTTTACCTTTGAAAAGATATGTTCTTGTTAACGTTTTTTTCAATTTTTCGGGACAAATTCTTGTTAATAAAATTTCTAGTGTGGGCCTTCCTACACTTATGGTCTAAAAGGCAACGTAGTGTCTTAACACAAGGAGCGTGTATCTAAAAAATACATCTTTTCCAATCACAGGTAATAAAAAACTCGACGTTCTCCCACGCATCGGACGTGTGGTCCTATGGTGTTCTACTATGGGAGCTACTAACGGGTGAAACGCCATACAAAGGCATAGATGCCCTGGCGGTGGCCTACGGGGTGGCGGTGAACAAACTCACACTGCCCATACCAAGCACTTGTCCTGAAAGCTGGAGGGTTTTAATGGAAGGTAAAATTTACTTCGGTTATATTATTGGTTTTCGTTAATTGCACTCAAAGACGATAGTTATTGAGTTTAAACCGATGTTAATATTTACACTTGTAGATTTAATGCAAGTTAAAAGATAATTGACATCTTAAAGTGTGGCTGTATGATTGTTTATATCTTTTAATACTTCTAGTGATATTCTTTGTAAATTAACTTGATTTAATTCCATTTATTACCATTTATAATTTCGTAGACTATCTATCTCTTAGTTAAAAATCCAATATCATAAAAATATTTATTATGTTATTCCAACATCCGCAGCGTGTTGGCGTTCCAATCCCCGAGAACGTCCACACTTCCGTGACATACTGGAAAAACTCGAGCGTATAAGACAATCGGAGTTCACCCGCGCGCCCCACGAGTCCTTCCACACGATGCAAGACGGCTGGAGACTGGAAATAGAGGAAGTGTTAAGAGACTTACGAAGAAAGGAGAAGGTGGGTGGAATCTAGATTTAGATTTTAATAAAATTTCGGTCTAGGTTAGGTTTGATTTTTTAAAGGGTGTCAACGCACTCGTATCTTGTGACACACGGAGTCGCTGGCGGCGGTGATCACTTACCATCTGGTGACCCGTACACTCGTTTATCTTGCCTATTCCATAGAAAAACACAAGAGAAGGTGGGTGGGTGTAGGTCTAGATTTACATGAGGTTCCGTCTAGGTTATGTAAGGTTCTTATGAGACAATCAAAGTTTAGGGAGGCCTCCCAATTGATTCAGGATGTATAGAGGAGCTTTTGGGAGATTTCCTACATTTTTATACAACACAAATATAAGGTAAAGCTTTCGGTATGAATAGATTTTAATTTATTGTAGATTTTAATTTATTTGTATAATGTCTGGAAGTCATTTAAAGCTAACTTATCAATTACAATTCTACACTTACTAACTTCCGTAACATAATACACATGTTACCATCAAAAACCCATATCTCAAAAACTACTGAACCGATTTTGATGAAATTTAGCACATATTTTTGGTAGCCAAGGAAGATATTACATACATACACATCAAAATGATAATCTCATTTATGTGAAGTAAGTGAAGAAGAAGAGTGAATGTATTTACGTACATATTATATCGACTAGAACCATGTTTAAGTAAGTATTCTCAATAAGCTCAGTAAACTTCTCGCTAATATTATTAGAATATGATATATTAAATATGAAAATATTATGGTTTATGGTTTAGTGTTATTAATATAAGTTTGTTTTCCTTTAAACGCTCACAGGAATGCAAAACTATAGAAGAGGTTAGTGCATATTTGTGAACTTGGTATTTTTATGTTTTATCTGTGCCTATGTGTGGTTGTTTTTTTTTATAAAAGGGTAGATAAAAAGATTAGGCCTTGTTTTAATTTAATGTTTTCTATTATTATTTTGGAAAATGTACTTATGATTGTGTAAGGGCGATAACTTAGTCAAATAATTTAATTCGAAGTAATTTAAATGCAATTGAAACCTTAATATTTTTTTTGAGGAATAAAAAAAATTACCACCGATTCATTGAAGTTAATGCCTCAGATCTGAGAAGTCTACGCAGAATTAATTGGTCAAGAATACGGTACGTACGAATGGTACGCGATAGTTGTAGATTCGACTCTCAGTTAGAATTTTACAAATTATGACATTGAGTTTGTACATCTATAATGCAATATCTATAAAACAGAATAAAAACTAGTGACAATAGTGATGTAACACTGCTTGACATAAATAAAATGAAAATAAAAAAGATTTTTCTATTTTAATAATCTTTCTTTTAAATGTTGTTTAAGTAGTTAAACATTTTATTTTAAATTATTCTTTTTTATTTATTTTTGATATAATTAGTGTTTTTTATGAACATAATCTTTGTTTATATTACATATATAATATTTTATTTTATAATATATTCATCAACATCTAACAAATTCATTACAGGAGTTAAGGTGTCGCGAAGAGGAACTAACAAGGGCCCAGCTGCAACAGAGGCTTGTAGAACAGAATCTGGCGCAAAAGGAAAGAGAGTTGGAGATGAGAGAAATCGACTTAGCAGCGAGGGAATTACATATATTGATATTTGCAAGCAACATGTCTCATAGTCAGCCGCCTCAGCCTAATAAAAGAAAAGGTATTTAGATCTTTAGTTTTTTCATATAATATATTAAAAGATAATTTTTATATAGTATAAGAGAAATCTAACCTTAACAATTAATTTAAAAATTAGATTTAATTTAATTTATTTAACCTTAACAATTAATTGTGTATATTTTTGGTTTTGAAACATTATTCAACATTCAGTGTCTATTCCTAAGAATTTTTTAAAAAAAAAGATATTGGTTTTTTTTTATAATATGTTTTTAAGTCCATAAGGAGAGTTTACTCTACTTTTTATTCTACATTTTATGTAGGTATGTGTCAAGAAAAACATTTTTTTATGACAAAATTAAGAAATTGATTGTAATGGGTTAACTATTTTAGCTTTTAGCTTCTTTTAACTTTTGCTTTTTCTAGTATTAATTGTAACTTGTGTATATTAGGATAGGCAGAAGGGATCTAATGTAATGTAAATTAGATAATTCATTTTCTTTAGTGGAAATTGAAAGCAACATAGTTATTGTGATGGTGGATTTAATGATTATTTCTGCACATGTAATATTTTTATAAAATATCTTTGTGTTTATTTTCACAGGCAAATTCAGCAAGATAAAGTTGCTCAAAAAGGACACTATATCGTCTCCACTCGACTTCCGCCACACACTAACGGTTCGGCCCTCAGATGATGAGTGCAGTGTTAAACAGTTGGTGGCCGTCGCGAAGGACACGCCGCCCGGGTCGCCCGCCATTATGAGAGCCATCGCTTGTAAGTTTCATCTTAGTTTAGTCTCACGCTGTATCTCGCATATGTAGGGTAGTCAGAGGGAAGTAAGTGTAGGAGAGTGTTAAGATATTCAGTTCTTCATTTTATATTTCAATTCTAGGCGTTGTGTGTATTTGGGAAGTATGTTCAGTAGAGATGGATGTGGAAAGGCGTATTGCTGCCGGTAACAGGGTTAACGGAGCCTGAGCTACATTAATGAGACGGCGTAACATCAGCACAGCTGCGCGTTTGGCCGTACACAATGCAGTGTTGGTACCGACACTGTTATACGGCAGTGAAACGTGGGTATTACAGAAGAAGAATGAAAGAAAGAGGAATGTTGTGGAGATGCGATCTCTTCGTAGGATATGTGGAGTCAGTTTAGTTACGGTGAGAATGAAGAAGAACGTGCTCAGCTGGTTTAGGCACGTCGAACGAATGAGTGATGAGAGAATGGCAAAAAAAAATTATGATGGAAAAGTGAGTGGTAAGAGAGGTAGGGGAAAACCTCGGTTGACCTTCGAAAACACATTATCAAAGATACTGGAGGAAAGTCACGTAAAAATATGAGGACCTCGGAGGACATGTATGAAGGGGTTGATGACAGTGGACGAGGCGAAACAGGTATGTAGAGAAACGGACAGTGGACGAGGCGAAACAGGTGCGTAGCGTTTGGCGCTCCGTTTTCTCTGATTATCCCGCTAGGGATAAAGCGTGAAGCTAAATTAAGTCAAGTAAGTTAAGTTGGGGTAGTTTTTGTTACCTGAGTGAGCAAGCAAAAATAAAAAAATTCCTGGAGTGGGATTCGAAAGTACGACCGTCGTGCAACAAGCAGATGCACTAAAATAGTTCCCATGTCGCCCGCAGTGCCCGCCGACGGCGTGAAGGGCAAGACGTGGGGCCCGTCCACGGGCCACCAGCGCGCGCGCGCGCACCTGCCGCTGCCGGCGCTGCGGCCGCGCGCGCACCGCCCCTCCACCTCCGCGCCGCACCTGCCGCGCGCGCCCCACGCAGGTACCTATTGTAGACAATATAGTATCACGACATTATTAGGTTCTCTCTGCAACTAGGAGTGTGTATTGCATTATATTATGCAATTTTAAAAAATACATTTATTTACATTTAATAATTTTTTTTGAAACTAAATTTAATTTCACTAATTTGATTTTAATTTTAACAATATTCAGGGAACCTCAACACACACTTAATAAAATCAACTCTGTTCTTTTAAACTAAATAAAATTTTATGAAATATGTTAATTACTTGATTCTCACTCACACTTAATTTTTATAAACTTTCTTTCTAATGTGAAATTCTAACATTGTCAAATTAAACAAATAGACTTTTAATTTACGTTAATTGGTAATTTATTTTTTTTTAAATTCCAAAAGTTTTTTTTTTGTATTATTGTATTTTTTTATATACTTTTAGCAAAGTTAGAACTTCACTATTTAATATGTGACTTTACATGTATTTTTTCAATGTATATTATCTATAACATAAGCGATTCACGTATGATCAAATGTAATGTATGTGTATATTTTTTCCATTTTTCACTGTACAACCAATCACAGTCTTGTTTTACTTATAAAGTAAACTGTAAATTATAAATTAAAATAAATAATAAATATATGATTTTATAAACGCAATAAAATAGCAATTAAGTTTCAAGCTCCGTTTTAATAAAGAAATAATACTAAAAAAAACATTTTGCTATTGAACTTCTTTATTATATACCTCATTTTGTATGTTCCCTAAATGTCATCTATAACTAAAACAAGATATACTCAGTAAAAAAAGACAAAACATAACCCTAACCCGCCGTACAGGGCTAATACCGATAAACACCGACGAAACGAAACGTAAACCGCGCAAATCGAAATCTCAAGTTCGCACGCCCAAATCCGACATCGCGAAGAAGAGGAGCGGCAGCCACGACGACCTGCTCGACGTCACGGAGCCGCGCAAGAACCGCTTCTTCCTGTGCCCGCTGTTCCGCCCGGACCTGGCGCCCGAGCTGGTGGCGCCGCACCACTACGACACGGTGTTCGACGCCGCGCCGCGCGGGCCCAAGCCCGACCCCAAGAGGAACTTCCTCAAAAGCATACGCTCCAACAGCCTCGCCGGCCTCTTGGCCGTCGCTGGTAACCTGTCTTCGGAGACGACGCAATTGTTAAGGGACGAGTAATTTGTTTTTTGGAATGTTGGGTAAACCATTTAGATATTGCCCACTTGAGGATTTCAAAGGCGTTGATTATGCGAGCTAATAAATGCTTATTGCCTTTATATTATGCGCTAGGACTATTCCTAATTCTACTAAACTTTTAGTCCAAAATTATGTTACAAGAAACACAATATATAATTTTTTTTTTTTATTAATTACAACAAAAAAACCATCACTAAAATAATTTTTAGAATGTAATTTAGTCACATTCATGCAAATATTGAAATATACAATAAAAATCCTATAAACTTTCAAATAAGTCCTTAGGAAAATTGCTTTCACGTTTTTTTTATATTGATAATCTGTTTATTTTAATACTATATAGTCACATAACCATACAGATAAACAAATTGAATATTTTAAAGTTAACAAATTGTATTTTTTTATCGTACTATAAATGTCAATGGACAGTAACTCTATGGTTTACCCTATATAGATTAGAATGGTTTACTTTTTAATATTTTAAACATTTTTTTTTGTGTATGTCATAAAACACAACACACATTTTTGACACAACTCACCGTTGTCAAGCCATATGATTACATATCATTGATTGTACTGTAGTTAACATTCCTCGCGATTGCATTTTCTATTTTTTTCGAAACGACTTTCTTTTTGACATTTAAATTTGGAATTTGAATAACTTTTTATTATTTTTTCAAATTTTAAAATTTTTTGACAATTTATACTCGTCCCTGAGCGTTGTATGTAAATAAGTTACATAAAGTTCCATGGATTTGATTTTAGATCCTAAGTTATTTTTTAAGTTTAAAAAAAGAAATAAAAAAGACTTATTTTTGTTAGTCTAAGTTAGTTTTTAGGTTAAATTAGTTCTGACCAGTGTTGACGCCATTTTCTTTTTACTTTTGAAGCATTTGGCTACAATAGACGTTTTTTTTAACTTACATATATCAGTAATGTTACAGATTAATAATACATTTTAATATTTTTTTTTGTATTACTTTATCTATATTGTTTTCACTTTCTCCAGTTTTATTAGATTTATGACGCATTTATCTCACTAGATGTAATTACTATTTTGATATTGTTGGATAATATGTAGTTTTAGTATGTGTTCAAATATTTCATTATAAATCGAAAGATGCATTAGTTAAGAGTATTTCTGGAAGAAGTTAACTTTAAATAGTTGTAAGTTACAGCCCTAGAATAATTTCTTTTTAAAAGACTCTTTATTTTCAAACGACTGACTGACAAAATTATCATCTTGCCATAAATGTAATTCATTGTCAAAGTTTATTAACATTGAATGAGAAATTGTAAACAAAAAAAAATAGTGAAAAAATATGTGTGTTTTTACACTTTTACAATGTTTTACATGTTGTACTAATTTTGTGTTTAATTTTGTTTTTGCTGCTAAAGGAACGTCTCAAGATAATCTGCCATATCCTTGTAAGTACTGTTTTGTGTGTATTTTTTTAAAACGTGTGTAACGTATTTTTTCTATTCTATAAATATGTATCAAAAGAGTTCGAAACATTTTTTATTAATTTTTTTTTGGAATCAAATTAATAATATTATTGGCTTTATGTAAGCTTAAATCGTTTTGTTTTATTTTTACATCTTACCATTAGAATTTTACATATAAAAAGAGCCCTTTTAATTTTTATTTATTTTATTTTCAATATGGCAATGTCACAAATAAATTCTATAATAAATATGGCAGATTTTAAATGAATCTATAGTTATTTAGCTAGTTTAAATTTAATTAAGTATTTGATAGTAATTAGTAGTTATATCTTAGAGAATAAGTATGGTTGTCGTGTGATATTCGAATTTTGTCTTGTATTTGTGAGTTTTTGTGTAGATTATGTTTTGATCGTAAATTTATTATTTCATTATTTTTTGTACTCGTTTGACATTTTGTTCTTTTTTTTAGTTTTTTTTTGTAAATTGTAAGCATTTGTTTGCTTTCAGCCTGTTTTCGGTTATTTAGATAAGTGCTATGCATGCTTTTCAGTTCATAGTTATGCTATAATTGAATATACGGTTTAAGTTGATATTTTTTATATATTATATGTATTTTTTTCGTACTTACCTATTCGTTAGTTCGTATAATATAAATCGCTTCGTCTCTTCACCATGTCATATTATGGCACGCTTTCAAATGTTTACAATGGTCTTAATGACTTATATAGTTGGAAGTCTATACGAAATGCCGTTTCGACAACCTCTTTGTCTGATGTATTTTTTTAAAATATTTTTTTTTACTTGTTGTTAATATTAATATAACATGATCGTATAGCCTTCCATTATTAGTCTAGCTAAAAACGTTTACAGTACAAAAACATATATTGTCGTTGTAACATTCAGTACAGTTGGCGAGGCCTAAGCTGAGCTTATTTGTGTGTCTCTTAAAGTAGAGTCAGAAAAGGAAACCAATAAAAAGCTATATATTATACAAAAATATACCGATTCCTTGTGTGTTAATAATGAATGTATCCACATTTTTTTTTTCTTTTTATTGTTTGCTCACATACTTTTTTTCATTCTTGTTCAGTGATAGTGCCACTTTTAATGAATTGAACATAAAAGTAAAATATATGTTAATACAAGAGATAGGCAGATAGTTGTTAAAAAGCAGTATAAAGTATTTTAGGCAAAGTAAATGAATGACGTTATACCTACACTATATATGAACACTCACACAAATGGAAAGCTCAGCTTAGACCACGCGGACTGTACATCAGATTACTTATTAAAAAGTACCGGTGGTGGAATTCCATATGAGGCTCAGATGTTAAACGATGCAGTGGCGACTACGGCCGACACTATCGATTCAAATACTTTGGTGATCTGGTTCTCTTTATAGATTATAATTAATATTTTTTTTATATATATCAAATAAACCTTTTTCCATAAAATCGATGCTGGTGTATTCTTTTAACATGGGTCTACTAATACTAGCTACTAACTACCCTGTAACATTATGTGAGAATTTTTTTTCGTACTTATTAAAAAAGTATATTAAATGAATGAAATGAATTAAAAAATCAATAAATATCCGGTGAAGGGCGAAACAGGAAGCTACGAAGCTTGCGCTTATTCACACCGGCTAATGTGGGACGCGATTATGAAGAATTACCAAATAACATATATTAAAAATACTACATAACTCAATTTAAGTGCCATTGGCGTTACTATTGCACATAATGTAAGTATAGTTTTGTTTATTTATGTTAGCTTTTTATGTTGCTTTTTTTTATTTTTTTTAGTATGAACTGTTTGGCATGCGTAGTTGTTACTAGTGACTAATGTACTGGAGGAGGCGAGATTTAATTGTCTGTCCCATTCTAACGTATAGTGTTGAATAAACACATGTGTATGTATTGAGTATTTCCGTCTCACTCTAGTATGTTATTTCTATAGAATCACACACTGCATGTGAATATTGTACACTTAGTTTCTCTCTTTTATATATATATTATCTGTTTATTTTATGTTTTTTTTATCTCACTTTTTTTCTTATTTTGACAAGATAAATGTAATTAGCAATGAAATAAAAAAATTGTCATCGTTAAGTTGTTATTGACCAACATTGTAATTTTGATTGATGTTATATCGATTCGGACTCGATTGTTTATTTTAAATATCGATTTTCTTTATTTACATTGAATTGTGAAATCGTTTTGTACATGACGAATTTGTTACGATATTGTATATATATTTTATATTACAGGTTTACATTCTTCCTGAATATTTTTTCCTAAATAAAAACACTTTTGCTTGTTAAGTATTGGATAATATGTTTCGCTTTATTCGATGTTTTGTCACGTGCCCTAGCACTAGCACGTAGTTGTAACTAACCTATGTTTTTCTCACATAGGTTGTTTTCTTCCTTACACAGACTACAGTCCGGACGACTGGGGGCCGGAGTTCCCCTTGAGTAGCTCATCCCGTTATACGATACCTATGCCGACGCTGTATAGTACTGAAGGTGAGATAGTTATTTTTTTGTGTGTTTAATTTTTTTTTGTTATTTGTTATTGAATGTACATGAATGTTTTTTCTATAAATTCCTTAAAAAAATGCATTTAAATTTAATAATAGTACTTCAACCGTTTCTAAGAATAATAAGAGCTACTTACAACTTTTATTTTGCTCAGAAAAAGCTAAAGCACATACTGTTGATGCTGTGTTATGTTTTTTTTTTGTTGCAAAATTGCTATAGTCGTTACGTTTACATCTGTATTAAGATGGAATATAATTTTGTTATAGATATAAATATCGAAATAAAAATTTTAAATTTGGTTTTTCTATTATAAATCATGGTTTAAAATTAATACACAAATGTTATTAGAAGTGAATGGATTTTTAAAAAAATCAACAAGACGATTTGTCATATAAAATTTCTATATAAACCGTTTCAGGCTACAAATTCAAAAAACCAAGTATAATAGAACTTGTGTTGTACAACATGGCGGCGTTGTTGGGGGGCGTGGCGGCCGGGTATGACGTCAGAGTGTCTAATGTCAGCCCCTTGCATCCTACTTTACAGCCGCATAGGTGAGATAATATTGTTTATATGTTTATTTGAGGTCACTTGTACGTACAGCAGGAGCACAAGCGTGGGACTAACTGCGAGAGTTTGTTGGCTCGATTCCAACTCGAGGAAACGAAATATTTAATATTTTCATTTCTTAGCTCTGATGTCGAGACAAAGCGCGGCGTTGAATTCCACCACTCAACACGGAACGACAAAAAGCCATTGGTCTTTAGGATTCGATGGAAAGTGGGGAACGAAGTGTCTTAACATTATGATCCTCCAGATTTCCTCTACTATGTGCGTTAAGCTATTATAAAAAATGTTCATAATAATCTTATATTCCAGGCCTGAATTAGAAACGGAAGTGATACCGCCATCCATCTACGAGGGGTACGGGTTCGCGCACAACACCTACCACGGACCCACGAGGCATTTGCGAGCGCCATTGAACGCGATTACGGNATATATATATATATATATATATATATATATATATATATATATATATATATATCAAGTCAAAATATATATTTTTTTCATTTTATGCAAAACATACAAATAGAAACACGATAATGTTATAGTAATAAAGACCATAATCTGAAAGACAATGCTTAATTGCATTTTTGCAAATAAAAACCTTTAAAGTAAAATGTGATAAAACTATTTAAAAGCATATTAAAGGAAAAATTAAACATATTATGATGTGTAACTTTTAATTTTTGTTATATTTGCAATTGGTTTTTATTTCCAGATTTCAAGTCTTCAAACCGAAGAACAGAAACCCATACGCTTTACTGATTCACCAACTCATTATGCACACCCATCCTCCTCCTCGGGCTATGGGCATTCAGCGCAGCCCCTATCAGGGACCTCGGGTCTCGGCACCAATTATACTTCAACGCAACCCACACCCTCACCACGAAGAACTTCCTCCACTACATCGGATCATTTGGCTGATTTATACCATAATTATAGAGAAAATTTTCAACCATCATCCCAAGATAGGATACAAGATTTTTATTACAGAAATGAGCCTTACACATTTGAAAGAACTGCAGATTATGTGGTAAAACATCCTTACTACGGATACGATGAGTGTTCCTTCGATTACCGAGAACCGACTGAGTTTAGACAATATCACAGAAGAACACCATCGAACTCATCAGCGACTAATTCTCATCATGAGGAGTTTTCACCATCAAGACAATATAGGGAAAAGTATCCAAATAGATCAGAAACAAGAAAGGAATATCCAAGGAAAAGCAATGATTATTCGTTACCAAGAGATTATTATCCAGACGAAGCTAACCAAGGATTAGAAATACCGGCTAAACTACGATCTAGCTTGAAAAAGTACAAGAAAAATGCATCAGGCGGGAGCACACCAACGAACCCAACACCACCTGAGAGTCTAAGCGAGACGGATAGCTCCTACGTGTCCGCGAGGGACGCCTCCAGCGGTTCAGCCCGAGTTCGGTTTAGTCCAGAAGCAATGGGCGACAGGAAACAGTCGTAGCGAAGGCTGAAGAAGTTCGACGACTACCTCGTGTGACTGCTGTCCTGGTAGCGTGGAACGGATTTGTGTTTTTTTTTAAACTTCTGTGACGCTTCTTGGCAAAGTTCTAAGTGTTTAAGGACTTCAGTGTTTACAGCCTATGCATTAATTTATTTATTTGCTGTAAACTTTTTTTTTAAACAAAGGTCTCAGTGTGTACAGCCAATATGTTAGATACGTTTTTGACTGCCATGTCTTAGAGATGTCCTGGTAGCGTAAAACGGATTTGTGTTCTTTTTTTAATTTATAGTTTTTTTTTATTGTAATCAACGGTCTCATTGTATACAGCCTATGGGGTTGATTTATTAGCTGTTCCGTTGCAACCTATATGTTGGATGGGTTTTTAACTGCCACGTCTTACTGAAGTCCTCGTATTTATGAACAAATTTCCGTTTTTTTTATTATGCTATTTTTCTTGTCAAAGATCTAAAGCGCTTAAGTGCTTAAGGACTTTTTAGTATACTCAGCGTACGTATTAAAAAGATAAGGCCTTTATATTTATTGATTTATTGGCTGTTACTTTGCTTCTTTTCCATAATACAAAATTATGTTTTCATTTAAAACATTATGTACGAAAAATTATTTATTTACATTCATTTGAAATATAAATAATAAGAGATGTTGAATAAATTTTGTTTATTATGAAATATAATGAAAATATATCTAAAATATGATATCTTCTTACTTTCATTATTCAAGTACTGGAGGCTCGTAATGATAGTTTAATCATTGAAATATTTCAAAATTTCGAATTTAATCATTTTGAATGAAATGTTATTTAACTATAGGTTTCTTAGATAAATCACGACGTTGACTTCCGCAAAATAATGTGCCGTGATTCATATCCTAACGGAAAGTGCAGAACTGAGTATTCGCTCAAAAGAAAAAATGTAATCGAATTTGAACCTTCAATCGGTAAATTTTCTTCACATCAAGATTAGTTTTATTATTATATTAATTTAAATATATATTTCCGTTTCTTCGCTTTGGTGTCAAACAAAAGCGCGGCGTTAAGTTCCGCCACTCAACATGGAATGCCTCCAGAATTCGGCGAATAGTGTGGAACGAAGTGTCTTAACACTAGGTTCCCTCTGCCTGCGCGTGGGATATAGCGTGAAGCTGATTTATTTATTATATTTCTATTTAAACAAGTGTTTAATCAACACCATCTCATAAACAACTTAAACTTGACTTGATACTAATAAATATTGTGGAATTGTGTTCATAATAATGTAATTTACTTATAATTGTAATTTACGCTTCTTATTATTTACTATAAGAATCATATAAAAGCAAATATAGCTATATCCGTTCTGTTTGTCAAAGTAAATTCAAATTCAAAATATTCTTTATTCAAATAAACTCTTATAAGCACTTTTGAATCGTCGAATGAACATATAACAACGAAAAAAAGCTACCACCGGTTCGGAAGGCAGTTCTGCTGAGAAGAGCCGGCAAGAAACTCAACAGTTGCTCTTGGCAAAATGAACTGTTTTTTTATTATGTTGTGACATAATTAAATAATTGTGGTTATTTTATTTTTGAATACTACAAATGTGTTCTAAGGTTATGGTCCAATACCATAATTCTAGTTTATTTAACTATCGTCTGTCAACTGACAGACAAATGCCACCTGAGTCAACTCTGGACTACTTCAAATATATCAAAACGTCTAGTTTCCAAAAAAAATATAACCTATGCTAATATTATGAAAACGAAGGGTTCATTTGCTTGAATACGCTAATCTCAGGAACTGACGGAGGGAATTGAAAAAATAATTTGAATTATATAGTCTATTTATTGGAAGATGTATTATATAATAGGAAGATTATAGGCTATAGCTATATAACCCATTGTACCTGCGACCAGAGATACCGGCCACTCAGAACGTGTCGAACTCTTAGTTCCGTTTGACCACGCGGACGAAACCGCGGGCTAGTTACTGTACGCAATTGATCCTATTGACTTTTTTATTTAATTTCATCAGTTGCTTTATTTGCTTCTATATGAATCGTATATATGTACATAATATTAATATTTAAGATTTTTCCATAATATGTTCGAATTTAAGACATTTGAGGAAATTTGAGTGTTGAACTCGAAATTACTTTACGAATTACGATTCGGTTTCTAGTATATAATATTGTATGTATTAGGATTTTTTAATTCTAAGCAACTTGTGTATTATTATTATTAATGATATTTAAATTTAATTTTAGGAAAAAGGTGGGTATTTGAATATTGTTTTGCTTACCATTTAACATCTCGAATGGATTTCTTAGTTGTAACTTGATGGTACATCGGAATTGATAATAATCAATTATAATCGGATTTTGTATCGATTTTAATGATTGGCAGCTTTTATTATCTGTTAAGGTATTAAAATAATCGCATAGACCTTACGATATTCAGCTTAAGATTATTTCTTTTTTTTTACAAAAAATAATAATTAAGGTATTTAATATGTATATTATTAATTATTATTATTATTATTATATGAGATTAGCAACAATGTAAAAATGTAAATAACTCGCGTATTTTGTAACAAGCTTATTATTTAACTCACGATATTTAGCCATTTTATGTTCTTTATATTATAAATAGTACAAATATATTAATAAGAGATGAAAAGTACTAGGTTTGATTAATCGTGTGTATATTTGATGTATTGCTACATATGTACAAAAGAAGACGGTATTTTTTACAAAAATATCTCACTTTTTTGGTAGAATTAAGTAAATAAGTAATGTAGAGATGGTTTTATATTTCAACAGTTGTATGTATTAATGTGAAATTTAACTAGTCTGGATTTCGTAATGCATATCTGTATCGAAAACTGATATTATATTGTATTTGTATTGTATTGTATGGATATTATTGCTTGTGGATGGTGTGTGGTTCGAGGGCCGGTTGACGTAAATACAGTATAACATTCCAATATGAGAAAATCAAAATAATGTAATAAAAGAAATAGTTTTTTTATATATTCATATTTAAATTCTATCGTTAATAGACTAGTAGTTAGTATATTACAAAATCATAATTTACTTTCAAAAAACCTATTTTTAAATAAGTATCTATGTAAATATTTTTAAATAAGTATCTATAATGATATATATTATATGATTTAAAATTAATAAAAACATAAATTTTAAAAACATCCCCTCGAACCCGAAACACAAGCGGCCATTAACGCGATCTGAATTTATATTTAAGATATATACATAATGAATATATCGAAAAATCTAATATTAATAAAAAATAGCTTTGATATTAGCGAAAAAAAAAAACCAGTGCCTAAAAAATGCTGGAACGATAATGATTCGGTTTTGAATTGTAGTATTTCGAAGGCCAGGCCAGTATCACACTGTAGATTGTTATTATTATTTTATTTTATTATTTATATTATTATTATGTTATTTTTATATGCATTTTGTGCAATAATAGCATTCTTGAGAACGTGGTCTAACTTGAAATATAAAAATTTAATAAAAAATCAGCAAAAAATTGTAAAATAGTCCTTATTTTACAATTTTTTTAATGGAATATTTTTTTTTTAAATTGAGTTAGGACACTTTGGTTCTAAGTGTGTCATGTAATATTTTTGCGTCCATTTTTTTATTTTATATTCTTTATTTTATTTTAATTAATCGTCGTGAATCATGTCTATCGTATTTAAATGATTTGAATCACATTCTGTTATGAATCTCTATCTGCCACAAATATTTAGAGATATTTCAATAAAAGTTGTAACTGTATGAAAATTTTGAACTAGTATAAGATTTTGCCTATTTTAGACCAAAATCAGGTGCAGGTTCAATTCCAGCTGCGTTCAAAATTTTTATACAGCATTCTCAGTATTTTCAATAATTAATTAAAACCTATCTTTGTAAATATTAATTCACGACGCCCTTAAAATGTCTAGTCTTGTTTTATTTAATGTGTATGTAACCGTAGCGTAATGTTTTTGGCATTCCATTGTTTTAATAATAATACATTCCATTTCCGTTGTGACGTTGTTGCTCAGTGGCGAGGCGAGGGGGGTCGTGTAGTGGGTAGGGGGTCGCGGGATCTGTGCCAATGACAGGATGCCTTAAGTCTGTACGTTGAACCGACAAATAAATGTAGTATTAAGCTTTTTATTTTGTATTTTTATTTTACCTGCTTGTTAATTTGTTAAGAAAAAGTGGAGCCAATCTCCACTTATTTTAAAATTATTGGTGAGTCACCTTCAGGGGCGTAAGCTTAGAAATGAATAGAAGTAGAAGCATGGACGTAGTAATGGGTGTGTCAATATAGAATAGTCTGGTGCCCACCCTAGTTCGTCCCCAACCCACAGTTTCTGACCAATTTTTACCAAAATTATAATATTTTTTTAACTTCACGTGACATTGCAGAGAAGGCGGGGGAAATCTGTAAACCTAGTGTTAAGACACTAGGACAAATGTGCTCATTGTGTGTTGAGTGGCAGCACTCAACGTCGCGATTACCTAAAATATTAAATATTATTTTTCTCGAGGAATCGAACCAACTACCTGTCGCGTTGCCTGAATGCGTAAACGCGACAGATTGTCCCTTCCCTTATCGCCCTTATTCCCTTCGCTATCCCTTCGCACTGGTTAAAATCAATTCTTTACACTAAAAGATCTATTTAAAACTAAAGTAAAATAAAAGTTATTAAATTACTTATTTTTAATAGAAATATAATTAAATGTGCAAATAAAAAAACATATAAATAACATCTCATATTATGAGCAACTAGGGGCCACGACCCCCTGATGGAGTCACTCTACCACTAGATACGCCCATGTATAGAAGTGGTGGTCAGGACCGAAGTCGGATCATCATTATCAATTAATAAAATATTTGACACGATATTTTTGTGCCACGCATTGATTGATTGTGGGTTCATATAATAGTAGAACCCTTAATTTATTTATTTCACGTTTTACCTCGCACATAACAGGGGAACTCAGTGTTAAGACCCTCTGTTACCCCCTTTCCGCCGGATTCTGGACGCATTTCGTGAACGACAGTAGGTACTCAACGCCGCAACGAACAAGGAAATGAAAATTTTGAATATTTCCGCGAGTGGGAATCGAACCCACAACCTTTATCCTTTTTTTTCATTATTCTATTTTATTATAATTAAGACTATAGATATCCTTGAACTCTGACCTCGATCAGGTTACGTTTACACAAAACGTTAGACTACGTCGCGAAGACATTCACTTGTTGAGAACTTATCATTTGTTTTTATATTTCAGAATTTCATCATATCATTATTCATATCAATTTTTTTAGTTTCATACTGTATAGCGCACATAGCAAGGGAGTCAGATGGATCCTGCAAACGTAATGTTAAGGCATTTTGTTCCTATTAAGACACTTCCGTTCCCCATTTTCCGTAGAATTCTGCAGACATTGCCTGTTATTTATATATTGCATCGAAACATACATAGATATACGGGCTGTCCAGTAAAAAAAAGTTTTGCGTTCAACTAAACAAACTCCTTTTAAGTTCTTATTGTTTTTCAAGAATATTTTGGTTGTCCATCATAAAAATTAATAATTAATACCTTAATTAGCTTCACCCTGTCTGGAAACCTAGTGTTGAGACATTCCGTTTCAATTAAGACACGTCCGTTCTCGACTTTCCGTCAAATTCTCGACACATTGGGTGTTGATTTAATGGCGGAACTCAACACCGCGTTTTGCCTCGTTACCAGAGCGTCTTTTACATATTTATTGCAAGTTATTTTAAAATTTAAACCGTTGTACACGTAAGCGTTGTGGGTTTGGTTCACGATAGAAGAATTGAATAAGTTTCACTTTCCCACTCTAGCAAGACAGACCGCGGCGTAGAGTATCGGTTAAGCGAAGAACACAGTGTTTTGACACTACATTCTCTTTGCTTACCCAGCTATATACAAACAGATAGTTTCTAATATAGATTTCAAACTCAGGAGCTTTATCACATCGGCCTTTAGTAAATTTTAATTTTATAATTATGTATAATATTGAAAAAAGAAGAAACAACATGTTTCCTTTATATTGTTTAAGAAAATTTTTGACACAATATTTTAAAATATTGTATGAATTGAAATCTTACCTTGAAATCTTCAATTAAGAGTATAATATCTTTACATATAAACAATTGACTAATTATTTTTTTGGTTACATCTTAAGCTTACCTTCGAACATCACCTGCGAGGTGTTTAAAGATTTTATTCAGTAGGAAATACTTATAATAAATATTCTTTAAAATATGACAGGGGCGACTAAAGTGCTGTTTGATAGATGTGGTATGGACACATTTGATCTCACATCCACAACGCCTCTTATCTCGCGTATAGGATGTAGGCAGAGGTAAACTGGGCAGTGGAGACAAGCCCCGTCAGAGGTCCGGGGTGGCGTAGTTGAATGAGAGCGTCGTTAGAATCTCTGTAGGGAGATTTTTACAAATTTTCTCTAATCAAAGATAATTGCTTAGAATTAGCATTTGTCAAGAGAGAAAGCTGTATATTAAATATTTTTAAAAAATTTAAAGTGTTATTTCATACTTAGGAAAAGAAAGATACTTATTAAGAAAACGTATAAAAATTCACAATTTCTTTCAAGTACAAATTAGTGTGTATGTTTACATCTTTTTTTTATGGAAAAGACAAGACAAACGAGCGTTCGGGTCACCTGATGGTAAGTGACTACCACGGCCCCGTGCAACACCAGAGGAGCTACAGGTGCGTTGCCGTCCGCCAAGGTGGAGATAGACTAGCGACACGATAAATGGGGTTTGCTTTTTTAGTGGTTTGCGTAAACTCGTGTATTCTTTCGTTGAATTGAACCAAATTTCTTTCACCCTTCTAAACTTATCTCTCACGATGCAACCGAAATGCAAATGGTTAAGGTATATTGAAGTATAAGCGATGGTCTGGTAAGGGTTCGGTAAAATCCTATTATATTGTAAATTGAAGGACTTCTTGAGCTGTCGATCCAGATGCTACGTCCGCGCTCGTATCGGTGACACAGACGTGCCTGCGGTACCTTTATATTTCTTGTAAATAAAAACATCCTGATCACTCTCAAATTCATTGTAAATCTCTACCAGATTTTCTATATTGTACTACAACGAGAGCTTCAAATGAAGCTTCCATCATAAATTTTATTTCAACTATTTGTAAAATATTGCTTATTTGTTACATAGCCGTGTTCCTCGTCAGCTAAAAATGCGATCAAATTCTTTTTAACTGACGACGAATTTACGTCATAAAAATTCTCAATTAATAGCTTAATTAGAACCATGCTGCCTGGAAACCTAGTGTCAAGACACTCAGTTCTCATTTAGACACTTCCTTTCTTCACTGAACGCCGAATTATCGAGACATTGTGTGTTGAATGACGAAACATATCACCGCGCTTAGCCTCCTAACCAGACAAAAATAAAAAAAATAAACAATTCATTCCCCCGAGTGGGAATCGAACCCACAACACGTCGCATTTACAGTCGCCTGCTTGTGCCTCTGCGCTACGACTGGCCTCAAGTAGGTACACTTACATCACCTAACTAAATATTGATATTCAACAGGAAATGTAATTTAAATTTGCAACGTTATTTTAGCTGTTTCTCATATTAACATCAAACTGGTTTGTAAAATACTTACAAGAATTTAATATAAATATGCAATAATTTAAAAAATATTTCCAAATTATTGCAAAATTACAATGAAAATTTACATATTAGGTAGATATTTTACATCAAAAAATATTAATTAATATTAAAACTTTTGGAAGTATATTATTACTCATACTTAAGATAAGAGGAACATTTATTAA
Source organism: Heliconius hermathena (assembly GCA_013403705.1). Classification (NCBI taxonomy): domain Eukaryota; kingdom Metazoa; phylum Arthropoda; class Insecta; order Lepidoptera; family Nymphalidae; genus Heliconius; species Heliconius hermathena. The sequence continues at coordinate 97,397 of JAAIXJ010000253.1, read as the reverse complement.
CGTGTTAAATTATACTTATTTAGAAAACGTATAAAAATTTGAACGGTTCGAGTCCCGCTGCGCTCAAATTTTTATACGTTTTCTAAATAGGTATTTTTTTTCCTAAGTGTGGAATAACACTTTAAAAAAAAATGTTTAAAAATATAATAAAATATATTAAGTATTGACGCCGTCGTGGTGCAGGGGCACTATCGTGTGAGTATCAAAACGACAGGTTGTGGATTCGATACCCATTCGAAGAAATTAAATATAAAATATTATAAAATAAGAAAATTAAATAATTTTTTTTCTTCGTTCTGGTGTCTAATTTCGTTTAAATTACATTTAAATATTGTTTTTTTTAAATAATTACATTTATTATTCTTATTTGTATATGTTGTTCAATTTCATAGAAAATTAAGACACCCCGTTATCCACTTTTTGACTATTTTAAAATTATTTCAACACTTTATATCCGCGGCGTTGAATTCCGCCACTCGACACGAAATGCCTCCAGAATTCGGCGTAAAAGTGGGGAGCGGAGTGCCTCAACTCTAGGCTCCCTCTACCTACTTTGCTGCATGTGGGATACCTACTGATAAATTTATACAATGATTCTTCAAAAAAAAAATTATCAAGAATTAAATGTATAATTCAAATCCGTTCACAGACAGGACTACGAGGAGTGAAAGTAAACCTGAGATAAGTACTAGTAGCGTATATTTAGAACGTCGCAGTACAGAATTACCTTCGTTGAGGAAGTTCGGTGGTTTTCGCGTAATTTTATATTTATGAAGCCAACACAGAATATTTAGATAGCTTCACGCTGTATCCCGCATATGGCAGGGAGGCAGGGGGAACTTGGGAACCCAGTGTTAAATTTCATACTTTCTGCCGAATTTTCAAGGCATTGCGTGTTGAGTGGCGGAACTCAACGCCGCGGAAATAAAATAAAATTAAATATATAGTGCAATTGGATAGTTTTTGTGTAACTGATGGTTGTGGGTTAGATATTAAATTAGTGGGTATGTTTTCGTTTCTCTTGTTTCTTTTGAAATAATCAAAAATAATTCTAAAACAGTCAAAAAGTGGATAACGGAGTGTCCTAATCATCAATGTACTTGAACCACGTGTATAAATAATAATATAATTATTTTAAAAATTTCAAGATCTAAATGTAATTTAAATATTCATAATTATTTTTATTTCATAATAAAAACAAATAAGCAATTGTGGCCAGTTGTGGCGCAGGGGCACAAAGTGTGACTTATGGGTTATGGGTTCGATTCCCACTCGAGGAAGTGAATTTTTTACTTACATTTATATTATATTTTTTTTCCGTCTGCCTACCCTACTGTGTGCGGGATACAGTGTGAAGCTGATTTAATTTTAATAAAACTAAGGTTTGGTAACAAATAAACCCTGAAAATCTATAAAGAAGAATAGTATAAATAAAAACCAAATATCATAGAAAAAACAATTTATTTCATTCTGGGTATCTAAAATACTATTTAGTGCGTGTAAATATACAGGTAGTTCAAAAATGTGTTCCTTAACTCTACAATCATATTTACATTTATAATTGTACAAAATCTTTCTTTTTTCATACAAATTGTGATCGAAACATCACAATAACATCTTTCCTTGCATTTTTTTTAAAAAGTAAGTTTTTACATCTACAGGCATTTTAGACAAATCATTTATGGCGTTAACACGTTGAGAAACGATTATAAAGTATTTTTACACCTCCTTACTTATTATAAGTAAATAAGTATAACTGGCTGTACGTTTAAGACTAAGGCCTGTATACAGCGCTCTCAAGTCTAAGATCGATCTTGAGATAATAAAAAAAATATAAATGAAAACATCATCTCAAGATAGATCCCAGAATCGACGATTACAAAAACAGGCCCTAAATTCACAAAAAAAAAAAATAATTTAAAACTGAAAATATAAATTAAATCATCTTTTTTAATGATACAGCGTGCTAGCCCAAATTATTAATTTCTTGGTTCAAAACCACATCTTACATCTACATCTGGAGTTTGCCCAGAAATATCACATTCAATAACATTATATTTGTGTATAACTAATTCTATTCCACTTCTATAGAAGTGTAGTCTATATGACTAGTTGGAATGCTTTTTAAATGCATTAACATGTACAAGTCTTTGATTGCCGTAAAAGCTTTAAAAATTCTCAAATATATATATACATATAATATTTGGACGATCCTTATTCCATGATGATTTCTTATATATTATAGTCTAATTGAAGAAGCTGTTTATTATAGAAGGTAAAGCTTTTTTTTAGAAAACGTATTTAAATTTGAGTGTAACGGGATATAAACCCCCTTTCTTATTATAATCAAGCGACGTTGAAATTTTTATACGCTTGTTACAAATTGTTATTTCTGTTGCTAACGTTAAAAAAATTAATACGTTTTCCAAAAAAAAAGTAATTATCTTTACTAAGTGTGGAATAATACTTTAAAAATGTCAAAAATAATAATGCATGTAATTATATTTCATTATTTACGCATTTAGCAAGATAAGTCAGTGGTAAATTACTTATTTCTTAAAATTACACCTCTATAAAAACATCGCCTTAAAAACAATTCATGAAAATAAAAAAAAAGTAATCAATTCTAGAAGTGAAGATCGTAATCGAACTCACGACCATCCCTTTAACAGTCAAATATCCCGTTCCGCCACGATGATATGCTGTCTAGTCAAGCGTAATTAATACACGTTTCACAAAGCCCTGCGGACGATACTTCCCTAGTTATATCCATACATACAGACATACATACATATATATCTCGTTAAAGATGGCTCGACGCCAACGAAATGTTGACCGCGGGATAAATCTTTCCGATTCAACGCGATTTCTCATACCTTTGTTTATCTTTCACGCGAACCAGTGACGCTAATACGCGTAATAATACATTTTATAATGTATAGACAAAATTCATTCACTATTGAAACTAGTATAATATTACTTTAACATTGCGCGGCGTTGAGCTACGTCACGCATGGTGAAAGGTTTTTAAGGAGTGCTCTGACATTAGGTTCCCTCTGTCTCCCCAGCAGGATACAGCGTGAACAACTCTAAAGAGATTGTTTCTTCAAAATCCTTACTGGAAGACGTCGATACACTTTATTTAGTATAAAATCCGAACAAATGTACATAGTCTCATCAATTTAATACCAATTGTTCAAAAAAAAAATTGTTACTAATTGGTTACTAAAACAATCTTATACTAGTGTAGAAAAACTTCTGGAAATCTCAAGGTAGCGTAGAGAACAGTAACAGTGACATACACACCCAAACACACACACACACACACACGCGCACACACACACACACACACACACACGCACGCACACACCCACGCATGCACATGCACTCTTACATGTGAATTATTTCATTTTATTTTATATTGTGATGACAATATGTAGCCTTGTCTATTTAAATTAATGCTGAGGTGGAGACCTGGTGACCTGTAACACGGGTTTCGTACCTATCACAGGCACCAGCAACCCACAACATATTAATGTTCAAACGGCTTCACTTATTGTACTTTCTTTTTTAATGTTGTGGTTGAAATAAAGTTATTATTATTATTATTATTTAATACCAATTAAATGCTCATTGACATCTCTGAGTGTGGGTCTTTAATTGACCGTCTAATTCGTCCTCAATAGCACCAGTTACCAAGGATGCAGCAAATGGTCATTGAAATGATTGGCTCGATACCGACCTCGTGTAAATATAATTAAGATAACATATCGGATTTATACAAACAATCCTTTTGCATTGGAATTTTGTAGAGATTAAAATGTACGTACTTGGGGCCGTCGTAGCGCAGGAGCACGAGGAAGGAGAGAATGAAATATTTAATATTGTCATTATTTCGCTTTGGTGATGAGGCAGCGCGGCCTTGAGTTCCACTGCTCAACACCCAATGCCTCCAGAATTCGGAGAAAAATCGGGAACGTTATATTTCCAGGTTCCCTCTGTCTATCCTGCTATTTAAGCAGGGCGTACGGCGGCGGCGGCGGCGTGCGGGCGTAAAGTTGGTTGATTTTTGTTATAAGACATGCTTATCTTATAATCATATTTCCAAGTTCAGATCAAATTCGCTAAGTAAATTGACAGGTTGTCAGTAGGTTCAAATCACATTTTGAAAAACTATAGCTTTTTAGCTTATCAAGCTGTATCGTACGTATAGTAAGAAAGAGAAGGAGAAATGAAAGTCAAGAGACACTTTTCTCCTTTCCTTCCGAATTCGAGACTGCGTGATGAGTGCCAGAAGTCAATGCAGCGCTTCAACTATTGTAAAAATGATAATTATCCGTATATATGAAAAATAATCTAGTTTTATAGTCCAACAAAAATACGACATTACTATTCAAGGTATTAATATACTTTCTTTATGATTATATTATCCTAGATTTAAATCAAAATCATAGATCCAAATTAAAGTATTACGAAAAAAAAAACCTCTAAGTATGTAAGTCTTGCAAAACACACACATTAGAGGATTAAGCGGACAACTAATAAATACATTATGTATTTAAGTGGCTTCCCAACGGTGACTCGAGCAATTCTAATAAAAAATTGTCATATTAGTTTCTTATTATTTTAATATATCATTCATACTTTTATAAATTATAAAAATAATAACTTTTTTATTAAGAGCAGCAAGTTCGAATCAGCGCCTCTAAAAATCGTCTAAGTTTTTCAACAAAAAATGATTTTATGTTCACAAAGTCCAAAGCTTTATTTCTTTAAATAGAGCGGAGTGTCTTAACACTATTACTACGCTATAGGCGGGATATAGAATCAAGCTAAAAAAACTTAGACTTGTATTTATAAACTCCTCTCAACTCTGATATCGAACTGGAGAGTGATCTTAGAGTTAAGTTGGTTTATTATTACAGGTCTTAGAGATGAGTTCTTCCACTCAACACGAAGTGTCTAAAGATTAGACTCTCTATGCCCATCCTATTATACGCAATGACAGATGCAAAATTATAAACTTAAATCGTTCTAGTAACAAAGCACGGCGTCAAGATCCGCTACTCACACGCAATGTCTCAAAAAATTGGGCGAAAAGTAGAGAACAGAGGGCCTCAATTTAATTTTAAAGGATTTATTTGAATATTTCTATATCAAATATTCAAATAAATAGATTAAAATAGTTTAATTTAAAATGCCGTCGACTTCTATATTCATATTTTGGTTGTCACTTCATTGTTTGTGAAGAATCCATATATTTGCACGTTTAGAATACAATGGAGGCGATGCGTGAGTCAGAGTACTCGGTATATGTGTGAGTACCGAAATAACATAACGATAAGTTTATGTGAGCGGTACTAATAAAGTATGAAAAATATTTTTTAGCATCCCGCTGTAACCCGTATATTAATATCACGCTGCAACCCGCATATAGTGTGGTAGGTGGAAACAGCAATGTTAAACTAAAAAATTATGAAACAATGTGTTGAGTTGCGGAGTTGTTACCAGAATGAAAAAGCTAATTACTATATTTCTAATCAAATCCACAGTTGTGGATTCAATTCCAGCAACGACTCTACGTTCCGTTAGTAAGCAAGCAGATCACAGCGTGGTTGAACTTACGATCATCGCGTCTGTGCCAAATGTGCGGCTTCAAATAAATAAAGCTATATTTTAAGTAATCCACATACTTTTAACGTTTTTAAAGTGTTAATCCATACTTAGGAAAGAAAAAACACTTATTTAGAAAACGTATAAAAATTTGAACGTAGCGGGACTAGAACCCGCGCCTCCTGGGAACCGATCAAATTTTTATACGTTTCGTACGTTACGTACGTTCATATTTTTATACGTTTTCTAAATAAGTAATCCACATACTACTAAAACGAAACTAAAAAGTACATATCTGTACACGCGACGGTTATGGGTTCGAAACCTGCTTGAAAGAACGTTTTTTAAAATTTTGTTAAAAATAGTATAGTCTTCATACTCTAGAAAGATAAATGACAAAGTACTTCGTTTGGTTCTACTATCTAATACATAATGTCCCCAAAATAGAAGGAGAATTGCGAGCGAAATGTCTTTACCCTATGTTCTATCTTTCCTGCATTATGCGGGATACAGCGTGAAACTAAAAATAACAAAACACGTGGTACATTTACGTTCATTATTCGACTTACATATTGTAACGGTTTACGACTTATTTTATAATATCCTGTGTTTTGTCGTTAAATGTTTGAAATTGGCATTTTGTATGGTATTTAACTAGACTTTGATCTAAAACATATTTTTTTTAATATATTAATTATAATTTTACTAAAAAATCATATGTTGACTATCGTCACTAAACTGTTAGTAATTAAAAAATCAAATCAGCTTCACACTGTATCCCGCACACAGCAGGGTAGGCAGAGGGAACCTAGTGTTAACACAATCCGTTCCCCACTTTCTGCCGAATTCTAGACGCATTGCGTGTTGAATGGCAGAACTCAACGCCGCGCTTTGCCTCGACACCAGAGCGAAGAAATGGATATATAAATTTAAGTAAATATTTCATCTCCTCGATTGGGAGTCGAACCCACAACCAGTCGATTTACAGTCACGCTTTGTGCCGCTGCGCCACGACTGGCCTCAAAACTGTTAGTAATTTTTAACTAAACAATAGTTACGGATTCAATCTAATTTGTGGGAATATTTACATCAAGTTTTTTTTTTATTTGATTTGATGGGAATATTTACATCAAGTTTTTTTTTATTTGATTAGATTAGATAATTAATAGCGTTAAGTACGGAGCTTATACGTAATATATCTAATTGGACGCAAAGTAGAAGAAAATTATTAATTTATCGTATTAAAACTTTTCTTCAAGCGGAGATCGAATCAATAACCATAACAGTTTACACTCACTCACTGCCCCACTGGGTCACTGAGTTAGTTTTTTTTAACTACACGCCGTATTTCGGACCAAGGAGGGTAGGCAGAGAGAAAGTAGTGTTAAACACTTCGTTTCCATTAAGGCACCTTCGTTCACCACTTGCTGCCGAATTCTCTTTCACTACGTGTTCAGTGGCGGAACTAAACGCCGCACCTTGCCTCGTTACCAGAGCGAAGCAATGAAAATATTAAATACTTCATATCCACGAGTCGTACACGCTCGTGCCCAAAGTATGAAACGGAAATATCAAATATTTCATATCTCAAATAAAAATCGATCCCAAAACAGTCGCGTGTGCCCTTCCTGCGCCACGTTCACCTCAATACGGCGACAACGTACGACTCTTTATCAATAAAACATTTAATAATACTAGTAATAGTAAATTTTAGGCAAAAATTATTATCTTTAGCATCGCGTCAGATGTGTTGCTATCGAGCCGACGACTAAAACCCGTTTGAATATTTTATATCTCTATATGTTAATGAGTTCGGAGCATTCGCAAAAAAAAACGACGCTAAAATAACAATTTAGTTTATTTCAAGTGGAATTCGAGGTAACCTTGAGATTAATATCGAGTTATTGTGAAAAATACAACGCTGACGTTGACCAAATATTGCTATAAAAATACTATATTGAATATGTATAGCGTTTTTTTTCTATTTATGTAAACAATACCTTTTATTTAGGTAGTAGTAGTAGATGGTTATATACGATAGATGTAGATTCAGTTCCCGATTCCAAACTATTCAGAATATAACAGTCATTGCGCCGGATAGGCAGAGAGAACATTTAAATCTAGTGTTAAGAGACTCCCTTCTCCACCTTCCGCCAAATTCTTGAGACATTGCGTTACCAGAGATTCACGGTACCAGGGCGAAAAATAAAAATATTAAATATTTCATTCCCCTGGGTGTGAATCGAAACCACAACTGTCGCGTTCACACACACAACAGTCACACGCCCGTGCCCCTAGACCACGTCGGCTACTTAATATTTAATGATTGAAAACCGGCGGAAAATGGAAAACTAAGTCACTTAAAACTCAACACGTAAGAATTTAGAGGAAAATGATGAACGGAGTGTCTTAAGTTCTTAACAATAGGTTCCCTCTGCCTACCCTGCAGCGTATAGAAGACAGCGTGAAGCCAATTTTAAATAACTTAATTCCACGATCTCGCGGATTTATGTTCTAATAAGCTATAATATAATATAATAGATTATTTTCATATAAAAATATATAAATATAAATATTGTATAATAGAAAAGGTTTCGCTAATGAGATGTTACGCGATGACGTCACGCAGTCGAGGGGCAGGTGGCTTCGAACACCTGTCACTGAACATACGGCGTTCGACAGTTTCGTATTGACGTATATATTAATATTTGATAGTAGCATTTCTTTTTAAGAAATTGCCGTTCCATAAAAAAGGTACGCAGAAATTGTTAATGCCTTATTTCTTTATAATGAGGCCGTTTTGGCGCAGCGGTACAGTGTTTGACTGTAAACGTGACTGTTGAGGGTTCGATTTCCATTTAGGAGAATTAACTATTTTATGTTTTTCGGTCTGATAACACTACTCTATACGCAATATCTTGAAAATTGGGTGAATGTCTGCCTACCCAGCTAATGTAGCAATTAGTAAAGTTATATTTATAAAAAAAAGCTTTTAATCATTCTCTATTTTTCATCAAAATCTCAAGCCGAATTATTGCGTGTTGGACTAAAGGACGTCACGCTACACGCTACCAAACAGACATAACAAAAATAATAAAAAACTTTCCCCAAGCCGATATCGAACCCACAACCATCGCCAATCAACCCACGATGACATTCAATCATAAAAATAAGCGAGCATCGATAACTTTCTTTGGAAACGAGATATTTATAACAAATATTGACGTTATAAATTTTTCAGTAAGGCGATTATGTCGAACGTGCGTGGTGCGTCAGCTCGCGGACTAGCCAACTATACTGAAATATCGAGATTTGTGAGAACTAGCCACCCTGCCGCGGCTTTACCTGATTAAACTTATAATTATATAATATAATAATCAATTTATAGTAAACATTTACATGAATTGTAGCTTATGTGTTTTTATGATATATAGGCTATATTATTGTTAAGTTTTATCTGAATCAGTTCAGTAGTTTTTGGGTAGAAGAGAAACAAACATCCATCGTTATAAGCTTTCACATTTATAATATTAGTAGGATTGTCTTGAACGTTAATTCAAGAAATATTTAAAACTATACTAGCTTTTAAGTATGGCATCGCTTGCGTGGTCAAAAACAAGAGTTGTGTCCGACACATGACTCATTCTAAGTGGCCCTGGTAGCTATAATGACCTCAGGTACCGGTACAGTAGGTTACTTTGAGATAATTAACTGTTTAGCCTAATGCCTTTTTCGATAAATATACTATCTTACACAGAAAAATGTATTCTGCATATATATAGCAAGGTGAGAAAAGGGAACCTAGAATTAAGACACTCAGTTTCCCATTGACGTCTCAATTCTCTTCGCGACATAGCGTGTTGCTTCATAAGGCGTGAAAGTTAACATCATACTTTAATTGAAAATTTCTCGAGATGAATTCGAACCTACACCCATCAATATCACCATAATCAATCAGTGTATAAACCACAACGTGTCCACGGAGCCCCGGGCGCCGGTACTCAGTAATTATCGCGCTATACTATATAAACCCGATAACACGGTGAACGCCCCCGCGCCTTGCTCCGCGATAGAGGCAGTTCTGTGAACACTTATTTACTTCTCCTTTAATTGTAGTAAATTATTGCAATGAAATGTCCTTTTTTGTTGGGAAATATGTTGAAAATATACCTTATTTATAGGATGGTAACGAATTCAGTGTCAAGGGTGAAATTTGTGTTTATCAAGCATATTTTTAGCTTCACGTTTTTTTTCTATTGGCAGATTTATACAGAAAAACTTAGTGTCGAGACATTCCATTCTCCACTTTCCTTTTTAAATTATACGTAATATCGTTAAACATAAATCATTTCAATACAGAGTGGCGGAACTCAACGCCGCGCGTTGACTTAAAACTCATGATATACTCTGTATCATTAACTTTTCCGTTTTTAATACGCTAACTTTATAAACACCCATATGTGTAAATTTATACGATTATTATAGACTATTATACGATTTCTCATAAACCTATACCTACATAAAAAAAGGTCGTTACATTCCTCGCTAGAGGTCTCTCATAGGGCGTAGGGAGGTACAAGGACACTCAGTGCTTACACTGGGGTAATGTTTTCTACCTAAGGTCGATTACCTACATCGTGGTTTGTCTTTGAGAGAATTTTACATATTTGACTATATAAAGATATAAATCTTAGTTCTTTGAAGAATGTCTTTAATTTTTTTAGCTTCACTATATAGTCCGCACATAGCAGGGTAGGCGAAGGGGACGTGGGAACCTAATATCAAAAAACTCCGTTCTTATTAAGACACTTCCGTTACCCACTTTCTGCCGAATTCTGAAGACATTGCGTGTTGAGTGGCGGAACTCAACGCCGCGCTTTGAACCATTACCGGAGTGAGGAAATGAAAATATTAAATATTTCATTTTCTCGAGCGGGAATCGAACGGAATCGGACCCACAACCATCACTTCACGTCGCAACTGTACTGCGATGGCATTTTTTTAGGTACTGAATTGCTATTTTTTTATTTAGTGTGGTTCATGCACGCGATATGTTGTTTAACTTTACATACATTTAAATATATATTATAATTCTTTTAATTTACGATGTATCCTGCAAATTGAAGGGTGTGTCAGAGGCGACCTAATGTTATGATAAATAAAACAAGAGGAAATGAAAATAATTCAGTCCCCCGTGTGGAAATCAAACCCCTGTCGCGTTTACAGTCAGACGCTGTGACGCTGCGCCACGACGGTTTCATGTAGGTATGTAGAGAACACTACTTAATTCAAGGTTCCTGATAACGTATTATCTATGACTATGGAACCCGAAATATTTGATTATGTTAGTGAAAATATACGATTCTATTTGCGCATTTATTTTTAAATTTTTGGTTATAAAAAAAACTTATCAGCGTGAAGCACAGACAGACATACTGTAGTAGCCTATAATATGAACAATTATTATACATATATCTATAATATTGTAAATATATAATATTGTAAATGTATGTGACATTGACATATATATTTTAAAAAATACTGTACATACAAACATAAGTTGCTATATTGCAATTAATAAACTAATTTCCTAACAGCCGAAAACTCTTATAGGAAATAAGAGTTTTCGGTTCTCTTATCTATCGGATTTTGATGGGTTTCTTCCTGTCCATGAGTTTTCTGATGATGAAATAAAAAATGTGCGTAAGTTATAATTTATAATACTTGAAAGCAACATCGAAAAAATTAAGAAATGATCGTTGCACAGAGAAAAAAAATGCATTGAAATGACATTAAAAAAATGGTGATTAAAATCACCTTATTCTTTATCTTTAATTAAATAATATTTTGACGAAATTAAGTTATTTCCAATGGAAATGGAATTTTCAAACTACTAGTCTTAGGGACTCTGTTCTCAAATTGAAGCCAACTAAAAAGAGTATTGAATGTCTGAAACTGTTGTCGCTTTTTGCCTAGGACTCCTTAGTGTTAGTTTTTGTTTTATATGTAGGTACGCGTTATCGTATATATTATAGAAAAATCATTTCACCGGCCACAACAATGGATGAATAAATATAAACTTTCTATAAATAAATACTACTATAGATACAGAATACATTATAATAATTTACCTTAATTTTGGCATTCTCTATTTACGATACAAAAGCTAAAGATTTAGTTTTGGCATTCTCTATTTACGATACAAAAGTTAAAGATTTAGTTTGGTTGAAACGCACTATTTCATGAGCTACTCGTACAAAGTTTTAAAAAAAGTTGTGTTCGATTAGTCCACGTGTCCAGGAAAATTATTCTATATTAAATCAGGTATTTTATTAGGCAAGTGTCCATGTAACCTACTGTATGTGGTTTCAGATTCACATCGGGGATATTTCATTTGGATACGCGGGCGAAGACCCTGCTAAAAGTTACTTTGATGATATAGGTGCATGTACGTACATACATACATACAAAAACATTACATATATCCAAATTAAGTAGTACTTAGTAACTCGACACTGTTATCAGACAATCCATTAGCAAGTGTATGACAAAAAGCGATTACATCAAAATTTACAATTTTTCATAAAAATACTATACCTATCTACTATAAAAGACTTATTGAACTTCAATCTACTGTTTATCAAAATATATGAAATAAAACAAGTTTAGCATGCAAGGACGTCGAAGGAAGTGTAGACAGGACGGTTGTAAATTCGATTTACACTCGACAAAATTAAATATTTAATATTTTCGTCGAAAAACGGAAGTGTGGGAATTGGGAACGGAGTGTCACTAGGTTCCCAGATTCCCTCTGCACAGATTACACTGCTATGTATGGGATACAGATACAGCGTAAAGCTGTCAAAATTTCAGGCTAAACTATTTTATCCTCTTCCCGTTAGAACTTCACAAATTCTTTAAATGCATTTCTACACTCTCCAACTGTTTTAAATTCCTATTTAAAATTTCAGCGTTCTACGCCGCATCGTCTTTCAACCACTCAGTAACGAAAGAGTTTTATATACATTACATATTATGTATATTGTATATAGATGAATGATTAAACGAAAGGTCCAGAGTTAGTATACCGTAGGAAATATTCAGTTATAACTACATATTATAAATAAATCCATTAAGTCTTTTAAAGCCGCACGCATAGACCTCAATTAGCGTTTACCTAACACTAAGAAGCCACAAATGTTAATAGTCGTCTTTGAAAATCACGCTTTCACATTTTCAATATGCAAAATATAATTAAAAAGTACTTTAGCCACCCATCTTTCTCATCCATGCCAAAAAGTTGAGGACCACCGCCCACTATACATACTCAAAGCGACATTCGTCTACATTCACAGAATTATATTCTATATGAAAAATAGTTGTTTTGAAATATTTCAAATAAGAAAAATAAAGTTCTACTATTGTAGTTTAGTTTAAAATACATAACCTAACTAATGGTAGTGGGTTCAAATCCCGTAAGTTTAAATTAAAAAAATAAAGGTATTTCAGTGAACAAAGTCTCTTCTATCCAATTCTAGTCTCTCGACAGCACTTAACAATGGTAATGTAAAGATGATAGCCTAAAATTAAATCTGCAGCTTTCTCTGACTATATTTAAAATGAGACGAATTAAGAATTCATACTGATGTTTTTAACAGTATAATATCTGCATTTGAGATAATTAATTTTTTTCATGCCTAATGCTGTTTTAAAATGTAAATGAGGAACTTAAACGACGTTAATATGTGCCTAAACACATTATTTTTAACCCTGTGCAGCATCTACGATCCAATCACGAATCCACTATTCCAGTTTCACGCTTAATCCCGCTTATAGTGGAGTAGATAGAGGACCAAGTGTCAACCATACTCGCCTGAAGAACCTGGACCTCTCAAAGACCTAGCCAAATCTCAGGTTTCTGAACTGCGAAATTCCAGCTGTGCTTTGCGACGAGCAACATCTCTATATAAATAAACCTAGGCAAAAATAATTCATAATTATCTTTTTTTAGCCTACCTTGAACAAAGTTATTATTTGTCTATACCAAAGAAAGTGAAATTTTTCATTAGGAATTCGTCTTGTTTAAAATCCGAGTTGAAATTGAGGATTGCACCAAAACTGTCAGTCTTGTCAGTATAGAATAATAATATATGAATAAAAATAGAATAAAAAATACAAAAATTACGTTTATTAGATATTTATAACATACATACATTTATATGATATAATACTTAAATAATAATTAGTTATACACAGATGACAAATTAAATCAAAATAATGATATACATATCTATATATTATTATAAATATAAAATTATTTTATATAGCTTATGATACACACAAAATGCAAATATATATAACAAAAATTTAGTGTAGCTTTGAAGTTGTTATATTTTTTCAGTTCCTCTACGTATCCTGCGTATAGCAAGGTAGGCAGAGGGAACCTAGTGTAAGGCAGATTGTATCCCACGCGCCACCAAATTTTCAAGACCTTATTATGTAGTGCATGGCGGAACTCTTTGTATTATTACCAGAGCAAGGATACGATGATAATTCATCCTCTTGAGTGGGAATTGAACCCACAACCGTCGCGATTAGTCAGATACCATGCCTCTGACCCACTACAGCCTCAAATGCAATCAGTATTATACAATATCGGCCACCGACATAAATCACAAATAAAATAAACTAAAACACTCACATAAAACAACATTAAAAGCAAAACATTATTTAAAAAAAATGCAGTCATTTATTTCTTTGCAAGAATAAATGAAAGAAAACCACGTAAAACCGAGCAAAATCGCGGACAAAAGGCTAGCCATACTAAATATAAGACAAAAAATATATTTCTATAAGATAATATGTATATTGAAATATATCCGAATAAGAGCGTCTCAAGGTCGTTCGTTTAAAGAATCCCCTTTACATTGTCTGAGCGTTGCGAACAATGGGATACAAAGATTTGATTTTTGTCCTAAAAATTGCTTCTTAAAGAAAAATAATTATTTTTTCTATTATAATAGCTTCTCGCTGTATCCCGTAAATAGGGTAGTGTTAGGGCATTTCGATCTCACCACATCGCCCAATTTTCGGGACCATTGCGGGTTAAATGACTTGTTACCAGAGCGAGCTAATGAAAATAATTCATTCCTCCGAGTCGGAATCGAACCCACAACCGTCATGTTCACAGTCCGACACCATGCATGCCTAGCATTCTGTATTAAATATAAAAAAAGCTGAATATAATAAAAGTTTTCACATAAATATCTCTGAACGACCGTTATAAGACTTGCTTGAAGTATCTAATTTATTTAAAATTATATAAATTTTGTGTATCACTCTGGCCACACTGCTGTGTGGGAAAAGCGTGAAGCTGCTTTTTCGGGTTCCGTGCCTAAAGGGTAAAACGGGACCCTATTACTGAGACACCGCTGTCTGTCTGTCTGTCACCAGGGTGCATCTCATAAACTGTGATAATCATACAATTGAAATTTTCAGAGATGTATTTCTGTTGCCACTATAAGGACAACTTATATATCTTTATACTTTTTTGTCCTAAAATGTGTCATACACAATCCTTAGCTTAGATGCCATCCTATCCTACTCGTACTAATATTATTAATTTGAAAGTTTGTGAGGATGGATATTTGTTCCACTCTCACGCAAAAACTACTAAACAAATTTAGATAAAATTTTGTAATAGTAATAGAACTTATACATCAGAAAATCACATAGACTGCAATTTATATATAATAAATATAATATTTATAACATTTTATTGTAAAGAATTTGGTTATAATATAACAAAAAGGTTAAGCGGGCGAAGCCGCGTGGGTCGCTAGTATAATATAAAGAGAATCCCCGTTTCGGGTGTAAAGACCGGCGCGTCTACCCAACGCTGACGCAGGTCGTCGCCACGAACAAGAGATGGCCAGACTAATATATATAGACTGCCCTTGAAAAGGACAGATGAAGCTCAATTGGTAGTGTCAAAGTTAAATCAATAGTGGAACTCTGTAGCGTTTTTGCTAACGCTATGGAAGAATAATACAGTAATTGTTTGAATTAATTTTTTTGTATAAAATAATATAATATAAAAAAACTAGGTGAAGGTGACTAAGTGTTAAGACACTCCGTTCTTAGTGTTGCGATCAATTTTCGAGACTTTGATATATGAACACTATAATTTATGTACGTGTACAAAAAACCAAAAGGTCATGGATTCAATCCAAATTGGGGGAATGTTTATATTTATCATTTCATTTCCCCTGTCTAGACAGACAAATTACACCGTGGGGTTTCCCTACCTAGCACGCAATGCTTTAAAAAGGTCTGAAAATGAAATTGCAATTTATTAATAAAGACGCGTAATTATAAAATAAAAAATTAGGAAATTTTGTAGCTTTACGCTGAATCCCGCAAATAGCAGGCAAAGGGAATCTATGCCACTTCATTCCTCTTTTTTCGCCAAAATCTGGATCATTGCGTGTTGAGTGGCGGAACTCAAAGCCGCGCTTTGCCCCGTTGTCAGGGTGAGAAAATTAAAATATTAAATATTTTATTTCCTCGAGTGAGAATCGAACTCATAACCTGTCGCGTTTATAGTGGCGTGTTTATGCCACTGCGCCACGACATTTGCAACATTATTGGTTGGCAACGTTCGATATTACCAGTATATAAGTGACGTTTGATTTATAAAACTTCACGCGCGACGTCCTATAAAAATAGCGGAGTTAAATGAACTGTATTCATTGGATACGTTCTGTATTAAAATAAAAATGCATATATTGACGTTATAGTGACGCAGTGGTACCGTGTACGATGCTACACGCGAGTCGTGGTCGTGGTTGCGATTCCATTTTAGGGGGAATTATATGACAAAAAACGTTTTATCTTATACACAAAGCACGGCGTTGAGTTACGTCAGCTAAAACACAATGATTTTAAAATCAGCGGATAAAGAACAATGTCTTAGATTGCCTATCTAACGTAACAAAAAAAAGACATTATCAAATACAAAAAAGAGGCATTCACAAATACAATACAGACTTACAATACAACTCACCAATACGTAGTATCGAACGCGAGTTAGCTTAACGACGGTGGCGGCGGTATTGTTTATATGTAGATTACCGTTCGGGGCGCACTACTTGTATTGTTTATCTTATCACATCCTGTCCCTCGTACTGATAACGCTATTACCATTGACACTGTCGTACTGTCTTTTCCACTTAACACCACTCTATCACCCTATAGTAACTACGAAACCTTACAAGACCCAATGCGAGACACGACGGTCTCAAGGCGACACCTAACACAAATATATAATATATATATAGACCCCCAAAACGATACACAAAATATATAATATAAAGCAAACAACACTAGGCCATACAACTGAGTAAATATAAACAAATAAAAAAAGGGTATTTTCGTACAAACAGCATGCGTCCTGTCGACGTACAGTACAGCGTACAACAATACACAACATAAACACACTATGTACGTTTTAGCAACAGCTACTGCCACAAATAATTACTTATATTAATTATTATATTATGTTATATTATTTGTATTATATATTATAATTGCATACTATAAGTAATACGGGATAGGGCGCGGGTATAGGGGGCGTTGTATATAGAAAAAAATAGAGAAATATAAATACACTCTATTTAAACATGAAATTTATTAAAGATAAAAAACATACAATGTTGTTTTACACAAAATAAAAATACCAGAGGGTGAGGGGCGCGGGGGGACTGGAGGCGGGCCCCGGGCCCCGGGAACATATACATACGACTCCCATAATATAATACTATATCATATGATAAAAGTACACATATACTCGCGGATACTGTCAAGTGTCAAGCAACTCAACTCTCGGGCGTCATGTCGCGCTCTCGCCGGTACAAAACTATAATAAATCTTACAAAAATACTTATGCGACTAATTCGAAATGCACAAAGAGGATCGTCATCGCTACAAAAATATTTTGAGATTGGAATGAAAGGTCGAGGCGTCGGCCCCGCGGGCCTCGGCCTAGTTACTTCTCTTCTGCGTCTTAAAGCTAACCGACAGCACCTGACCGTTGAGCGCGTAGCCGTTGAGCGCCTGGATGGCCATCGCGGCCTCGTCGTACTCGCGCATGTTCACGAACGCGAAGCCCTTGTTCTTCTTGGTCTCGGGGTCCTTGATCACCTTGATGGAGTCGATGGCGCCGTATGGCCCGAACAGCTGCCACAGCGCCAGCTCGTCCGCCTCCTCGCCAACGTTGTACACGTACACCGTGGTCTGCGCCGCCAACCCCGCGCCCACGCCCACACCCAGCAGCGGCACGGGGCTAGCCGGCGCGCCTAGCAGCGGCAGCGGCGCGTGGTTGGACGCCGCCATGGGGTTGTAGCGCTGCTGCCCCTTGTTGATGAAGGGCAGCGCCTTGCCCGGCGACGGCAGTAATGGCGGAGGGGATGCCTGCGCGCCGAACACAGCCGCGGCCGCGCGCGCGCCGAAGGCCGCGCCCACGCCGTTGTAGGCCGGGCTCACGCCGTTGTAGGCCGGCACCGCGGCCGGAGCCCCCGCGCCCGCGGGCGGAGGCCCGCGCGGCCGCGGCGCATTCTTGTTGGCGCTAGGCTTGTTGGCGAACTTGACGACGATGGCGCCGGCGCCCGCGATGGGCGACTGCCCGTTCATGTGCGTGATGGCGTCCTCGGCCTGCTGCCGGCTCTCGTAGCACACGAAGCCGATGCCCTGCGACACGCGGCTGTTGGTGATGTGGCCAAACTGTCCGAACAAAGCGTTGAGGCGCTCCAGCGTCATGTCGGGCGGCAGGTTGCTGATGTACAGGTTGGATTCGGTGTCGGGCTTGTGGCTGACCTTGTTTTCAGGGTTGAGCAGCGCGAACGACACTTTGAGCGTCTTCCCCTGCATGAGCAGGCCGTTAAAGGCGGCGCGCGCCTTCTCCGCGTCCTCGTGCTTCTCGTACTCCACGAAGCCGTACCCTCTGTTGGCGATCAGCTTGCAGCTCTCGATCTTGCCCATAGCGGAGAACAGCGCGTACATCATATCGCGCGTCATAAGCTCGGGGATGTAATTCACCATGAGTTTGGTCGGTGACACATTGGAGTTGGCGTCGCCGCCGCCATTCTCCATATTCATGTCGTTGTTTAACATTGTGTCTTTTTGTACGAACTACACTACTAAAAACAAAATACTAACAAAACTCACACTTATAGGGGTTGGCTATTTCATTTGCGACATGAAAACGAACAAAGAACTAACACAAAAAAACGCAAATCGTACGAAAACGCCAACAGCAACGCCGGCTCACAAGTCCATCATCACACGACACATGAACGAGTTTGTTTTTGGAATGTTACCAGAACAATGCGCTTCGTTCTGAACTTTACTATCTTATTTTGTTTAGACATTTACAATAAAAATCTATTCAGATATATGTATAACTGTTCTTACATGTGTAAAACGTTATAATTCACACGTGCCTTATGATTATTGTCAAAATAATAATTTTTCTTTTACGTACGTGGCATCATTTAGATTAGTCGATGGAATTGACATTTTATAATCTGTAGTCTGTACATCCTTTAAAGTGTACTTTTGAAGAATTAATTAATATAGCTTAATAATAAAACTAATTATTAATCAAAATGTAAAATATATTTTTATTAAAATATTATTTTAAGTAAGCAATTAATATAAAACTTAATTTATTTGATAATTTTTGATTCTGCCAATACTTATCTATGTTGTTTTGACACTTTTTTTTAGAAACTAAAATCAGCTGTCATATGTCGAATTCAGATTTCGTTATAGGTTATGCGAATTATTGAAAATAGTTGAAATTAAATAATTTAAAGTCCTAATAGTAAAGAATAAAGACAAGTCATTATGTTACTAACAAATGTGTTGTTTAAAAAAGCTAAAAGCAAGTGAGTCTCCATTTTTTAAAATTGTTCAATTACTTACCTTATATGTTATGAAATAAAATATTTTTTTTTATTATGGATTACATATTAATATTATTTTGTTTCAGACACATAATGGTAATGATGGAGAGTATGGTTTCGGGACATAGATTCAATGCAATACGAGAACGTCTTGCTGATAAGTTAGAACTTATTGCGTTTGATCCATATAGTAAGCATAATTATATAGATTTTTAATTTTAAATTCGTATTTTTACTGACCAAATTCACAATTTCACCCTTTAAATTCATCCTTTTGCACATCAAATTAACAATTTTTTGCTTCAAATTATTACTGTTTAAATTTGCCTTAATGTTTATCATCAAATTAATTCTTCTTGAAAAAAATATATATATGAATTTCTACAGCATATTATTGTTTCCAATATATAAGAAATAATTTAGAATAAATTTAAATGGTGGTATTATATATACATGTCAATTATTTTACATTTTTCCCCTGAAAAACAGACAAATCAACATTCAGACAGAATTAATAATCATAGACCATATTATGCTGAAATTGGTACAGAACAGAAAATGAGGACATTAAAATATTTAATTCCTTCAAGTGTGATTTGAAACTCACAACCATCACACTTACAGTTGAGATATTGCTTGTCATTTTGCATATCTCTACCTGCATTTGTCAGGGGAATTAATGTTAATGATTTAATTTTTTTGATTTATTATTAATTCTGTAGTGGGTTTAGAAAAGTCCACAATAATCAGTCCACAATATCAGTTTTAATAATATTTATCAATGAATATTTAAAGAGCGAAGAAATGAAAATTACATATTTCATTTCTTCAAGTGACAATCAAGTCCACATCCTGTTGCATACAGTCGCACACTTAGGCCCCTGTGTCACTATTGGCCTCGATATTTACTTTCTATTTACAAAAATTAGAAAGAATATTTCTTTGGACATTACATGCTGAATAATTGATTATATCTTACTTATTTCACTTTATGCCGAATTCTAACACATTGTGTGCTTTGTTACCAGAGCAATTAAATAAAATATTAAATATTTCATTTCCCCAAATGGGAATCTAATTGGCGGCTCAGTCAACGCCACACTGCTTTGACACTAGATAAATTAAATATTTAATTAATATTTCACTTTCTGGAGTAGAGATTGAAACCACAACAACCTGTCATGTTTACAGTCGGACACTAGTGCTCCTGCGCCACAACCTGTATAACCTGTAAATATATATATATATATATATATATATATTCTCTTCTTTGTTACCTATAAGTCTTTATAGCCAAATACATTTTTCTAGGTTTTACCTGTTTATCATCACAACCATAAAGCTTTTTCCTATAAAGAACCACCCAAAAAACAAGATTTTTTTCATGCCAATCAGTAGTTCCTGAGATTAGTGTGTCCTACCAAACTTTTGGGACAATTTATCTCAAATATTTGTTTTGAATTGTCATTGAAATTCATAATATTTTTTATTGTTCTTATTTATTTATAAATACTTCTCTCTCTCTTTTTTATTTATAAATATTTAACATTTTCCAGTTCAACATGAGAGTCTGTACAAAGAGAAGAAGAAAATTAGAAGTATAAAATGAATGCAATTAACAAGCCGAATAATATATGTAATAAATAGGTTAGTAAATAAAAAAACCATTTAAATTTTAAATAATATTTTAATTGTACTTTAAAATCAATAAAATCTTTGGGTTACAATGTTGTTTTATTACTAGTAATAAAATTATTTTAAGTACTGTAAATATTATTCCATCATAATTATACAAAATGGTGATATATTGAATTATATGTAATAGGGAAGATGCCACTGTTGATGGTTGTGGGTTTGATTCTCATTCAAACTGAGAACTAAATTTTAATATTGCACCAGCTTAAGATACCACTTACCATGGGAAACTTGTGTGTATTTATTCATTTATATTTGGACTATTTCACATGAAAGTTTGTCTACAGTAAATAAATTATTTTATTTGTATACGAAATCCTTATTTTTTATATAACTTAAGTTTTATATATAATTCAATATATCACTTTATAGTTATATTACACAATATAATAATAAATTTAGAATATATGCTTTACTTCTTCATACTTACTCTATGTAGGATCGTAGGTTCAATACGTGAGGTTTTCGAAAAGTGCTCTTAACATTAATAAATCATACAAATAGATTTATAATTGAAACATTTTTATCAATATTCAGATTTTTGTTTAATCAATATTTTTTTATTTTATAGAAGAAGTGTCATGTAAATATTCTATAAAAGATCAATTTTGGACTGCACTTTGCAGATTTTAAAAGAACTAATTAAATAATACTTAAGTTTGTTAACAAATATACTGGTTGGTTACTCGGAAGAATTATAGTATATTATAATTTCCTTCTCTGGCAACAAGATAAAGTGTGGCGTTGAGTTTCGCCGCAATGTTTCGAAAATTGGACAAAAAATAGGGAAATAAGTATGGTGTACAGCGTGCAGCTAAAAAAAAAGTTTAAAAATCAACAAATTATAACAAGAAATGAGATTTTGTTTTCTAAATCAACTAAATCTGCAATGAACAGTCCGATACATTTTTTTATAGCTAAATAACTTACATCTAAAGATAATTATATATTAAATACTTAAAAATTACTCTCACTATTTTTTTATACTATCAAATACTAATTATAATTATAATAATGATTAGATTTTTAATAAAATTTAAAGATTTATATCAACAAGTTACACAAACTTTTTATTTGACATTACACAAAAGAATTTATTGAAGTCACACAAAAGTACGATTTAATTTTATTTTAATATATTGTTTTTAAAATAAAACAATTGATATTGTAGCTTATTTATAAAATTGACTAGAATTCTGTAAGTTAATTTATTTTTATATTATTATTATATGTATTGGAATATTCAAAGAGTTTCTTCAAATATTATTAAAAATAAAATGTAATATTAATATTATTTAAAAACAAATAAAGTGTTTAATCTGTTTCTTAAAATAATTTATAGAGGAAATAATAATTATTAACATATTTGAATATGACAAAAGATATATTTAGTTACTATATATATATTTAGAGTGCTTATATATTTAAAATATTTAATTAAAACTGCATTGTAATAGTCATAAATTAGTATTTAAGTGTCATTAAGTTTGTATTAGTATTTATACATACATTTATACTAATTTATTTTAAATATAAAAAAAATATAAACACAGATTATAGGAAATAGAAAGATTAAATAAAATAAGATAATTTAATCAAAAAATTTAAATTTTGACATTATAAGGAATCTAAAATTATACTGTGTAATTACAATTTAATTGTAATTATATTTTTCTTTATATATACTTTCTTTGGCTTATTTATTTATAATTATTATATAGATATAGTTATTTACAACATGGAGGAAGGTGAACAAGTATAATTTTGGTCCACTACTAAATTAATGGTTAAAGTTTCCTACAGAATAAAAAAAAAATAAGGAATGTAAACAGCGTTAGGTATAGATTAAATTAAAAATATTTGCCAACAGTACATAAGTTGGAATGAAATTTAAATATATAAAAGAAATTATAAATATTAATATAGTAATTGAAGTAGAAAAACAGAGTGCTTAGGCACTACATTCTCATCGCCCTACTTTTATATGCGGGATAAAGGGCGAAACTAAAAAAATATGTATTTTTTATAGATAAGATAGTTAAAAACGTGTTTTTTTTAATTTTTTAAAATGAAATTAGTATCAACCGTTATACTTTATCCGCAAGGAGACTATACTTTACCTAAATAACAGTAAAATATACTAATATAATTTGACAAGACATATTTTAAACGGTGATTACAATAAATTAATGTTAATATTATATGTTAAACAATATTTAAATATAAATAATTACATTATTAATCATTTCGAAAGGCCGAATAAATCACTTTTTTTTTATTCTATTTCAACAGTCGCTAATAATCGTTCCTTTATTCGTTTTTTGTAATAATATCACAAACGCTACTTTTCAATTTATTATTATTATTAGAAAATAAATAAGAAAATATAGCAATTATAATTATGACTAATATATAATATATATATTAATAATGATTTATAAGAGTGTAATAAATACAATTTTTGCAATATATAGTAACAAATAAAACAAATAAATAATATAATATGAACTCACTCACATATGAGTCAAACTCACTATTTGTAATATTATAAAGGGAAATATCATTTACATAATAATAATATAAATGGCTTTTAATAACAACTATTATTATTAAAAATTATCATAATACACAATAATAATATTAAATTTATTAAATATAATAAAAGTTAATTTAAAAATTTAAATTTTAAGAGTAAGTATACGTAATTAAGTAAGATAACTTAATAATAACTTTTTTTATTATTTTTAAAAGCTTATCTATAATATTTTGATAATAATTCAATTTTAATATGTAAGGCTTAGTTGTTATTTTACTGAGCCAAAGGTCACATATTCAATTCCACATGCAGCACATTTTTTTTAGCTAAGTGATTTCACTTTAAAATCTTCATAAACACAATGTTTTTTTTGTAAGAATATTTTATTTTTTGGTCTGTGAAATGTCAAAATTTACTGTAAATAACAATTAATATATATTTATAATAATAATAATACTTATAATTTACACATAATTAAAATTAAAGTCAGTTTTTTTTATGTAGATTATATTATAAAGAAATCTCTAAATATTTGACAAATATATTATTTATTTTAAATATGTGTCATCATTGCAACAAAATAATATATAAGTATTTTGTTATTTTGAAAAATATTTAATTTGAACTGCATTTTAGGAA
This sequence comes from Heliconius hermathena, assembly GCA_013403705.1. Classification (NCBI taxonomy): domain Eukaryota; kingdom Metazoa; phylum Arthropoda; class Insecta; order Lepidoptera; family Nymphalidae; genus Heliconius; species Heliconius hermathena. The sequence continues at coordinate 72,950 of JAAIXJ010000253.1, read as the reverse complement.
CGCTTAAGCTAATATTTGTATAGCAACAACTATTTATGAAGAAGATGCATATTATTTGAAATATTATGTACATTTCAAAATATGTAAAAATGTATACATATATTATAACCTTGAAATTTAAATAATTGTTATTATATATTGTGATAAATCCACAACATTTATAAGATATTTTAATAAAAGTAAATATATCCATTCCTTCTTAATATTCTTTATAATAAAACTAAATAATTTTAATACATATATATTATATTTAAATTGTGGGTGTAGTTTACGTCTTATAAGGAATTATATATATTTTTTATGACTTTATAATATTTAGCATACTTAAATTCAACTCTATCATTGTGATTATAGAACAAATAGATTAGTGAATAATTTTGTAAAAAAAATATAAAGCACTTTTATTTGGTATATTACCAGTTATTTAGTGTGTTTATTAGTTTGAATTCTAATACAGGAAATATTATGATAACTTGCTCAAAGTTCTATCACTATAAAAGTAATAGATTACTGTGCCTTCATTTAATGTTCTATAATCACAATGCTCTAATATTCTTATATATATGATATATGTATAACTGCCAAAACTAAAAAAACAATTAATAAATACAGTTTTCATATATCTATATAACTAAAATATTCACTTATTCACTCACTCACTCACCGCGCAAGTCATTTGCTCCAATGGGTGAACTATGTTGGGATGTACTCGTATGTATAATTTCCAAAACTAAAAACAAATATAGTTACTATATAACTAAATTATTCACTGTGTTCACTCACTCACTCACCGCGCAAGTCATTTGCTCCAATAGAGGAGCTATGTCGGGATACTTTCATGCAAAAAACTCGGTTTTGCTGGCCATCTCGAATTCTGATTCCTCCATCTTGTACATTTCGATTAGCTGAAATTTTTTGTTTTTTTTTTAATATTTTGATGTTAAGATTTAAAAGTATTTTTCTATATATGTGATTAATGAACGGCTGCTAAAGTAAATGTGATGATGGAATTCGATGTCTACTCAGGAAAATAAATATATTTAAAACTATTTAAATATATTTATTTTGCACATAAGTTCCATCCTTGGCTCTGAGCCAGTCGTAGCAGAGGCATAAATGTGACTGTACAAGCAACAGGTTGTAGGCGAATTCCGCTTCTCAACACGCAATGCCTCCAGAATTCGACGAAAATTGGGCAACGGCAGTGTCTAAATTGGAATGGAACTCTTAAGATTAGGTTGCCCTCTGCCTGGCCTTATATATGCGGGATACAGCGTGAAGAAAGAAGAACAATTTAGGCTTAATTTAGTCTTAGTTTTAGAGTAAATATTAAATTAAATCAAATTAAATCAGCTTCACGCTGTATCCCGCACACAGCAGGGTAGGCAGAGGGAACCTAGTGTTAAGACACTCCGTTCCCCACTTTCTGCCGAATTCTGGAGGCATTGCGTGTTGAGTGGCAGAACTCAACGCCGCGCTTAACCTCGACACCAGAGCGAAGAAATGGAAATATAAATTTAAGTAAATATTTCATCTCCTCGAGTGGGGATCGAACCCACAACCAGTCGATTTTGCAGTCACACCTCGTGCCGCTGCGCCACGACCGGCCTCATATTCACAATAATTTTACATAGAGTAAATATTAACAATGTATTAAGAAAAGAGTACAGATCTGTCAGTTTCTATGTACATATTGTCAATTAAAAAAAACAACTTACGTTATCAATATCCTTAGAGAGCTCCTCCATTTGTTTATCGTGAGTCGCTTTAAGCTTGTCCTTCTCACGGTTTTGTTTGATTGTCTGATTCTGGAAATTATTAAAAACATACAAAATTAAATAAATATCTTATACAAGTATATAAAAAAATAACTTATCGCTGTCTGTACATGAAAGATGCATGAGAAAATCTTTTAATAACAAATTTTCACAATTTAATAGAATCCAAAACCATTATTTTTTTAATTATTGTCTGTTTGTCTGTGTTAGTGTACGCTTATCTCAGAAACAACTCAACTAATTTAAATATACTTCTCACTATTATGTGTATATTGGTGACCTTTCATTACTATGCATTGGTTCAAGCGAGCGAACCGGCCATGAGCATAAGTGTGCGACTGTAAACGTGTCAGATTGTGGGTTCGATTCCCACTCAAGGAAATGAAATATTTAAAATTTTCATTTTTCGCTTTGGTAACGAGGCGAGGCGCGGCGTTGGTTGAGTTCCGCTACTCAACACGCAATGCTTCCGGAACTCGGCGGAAAGTGAGCAGCTGAAGTGTCTTAGTGGGAACGGAGTGTTTTATCACTAGGTTCGCAGGTTCCTCTTGCTTGCCCTGCGATTCGTGGGATAGAGTGTTAAATATAAAAGCATATAATGACTCAACACTAACTAAATATAAAAAAACTCACTTTACGTTCATCCATAAACTTCTTAGTGTTATTCTGTTTCTTCTCTCTCAAACGGCGGTCCTTTTCTTGCTTGGTTTTAAGTGTCTTGTCGTTGGCCACCTCCTTGCTGGTCTCCACGCTGATCTTGGCTTGCCTGGTGTTCATTTCTTTTAATTCACTGAAATGATGTACAAAACATTGCTTTAAAAGTTTAAGATTATATATATAGTTCTTATCAATTATGAAAATAGTTTTAACTATTGTAATTTAAGTTTCTTTCCGAATTTATATGGGCATTATGGTTATAGCCTAAATTAAAATGTTATTCAAGTATTTTATTTTACAATTTAAACTTGCTTCATCTTATTTAATTACAATTACTTAGTTATTTTTATAGTTTGGTCGACGAGCGATGGGCGTGAAGTTAGGCTTCTGGAACTTTTACGCATTGTGGAAAGACTAGACTCGAGAAGAAAATAATAAAAAAATCGAGAAGAAAATGAATTTGCTCAGCCATCTACAGCTAAATTCAGGGCGGCCACGATTCTTCGAGCGCATTGTACCTGGTTTTAGCGCCTTTTCAAGGCGACATCAAGGCAGTTATATAAAAAATTACAGGGAAACATAACCGATACGGAGCATGGGAAACGGAAGTGCCTTAACGGAAACGGTGTGTTTTAACACTAAGTTCCCAGGTTCCCTCCGCCATGCACTCACCGCTCGTGCTTGCCCTCGAGCTGCTTCATCTGCGCGAGCTGCGCCTGCTCGCAGCACTTCTTGAGCAGGTCGCGCTGCTCGTGCAGGCGCGCGCTGGCGGCGGCGCACAGCTCCGCGCGCTGGCGCCGCACCAGCTCGCCCCACGCCGTGGCCTGCTCGCCCACCAGCTGCCGGAACGTCGCGTCGTTGCTGAGCTGCTCCTTGCTGCAGTATTTATTTATTTATGTATGTACGTTAACAATATAAGGGTTTATTATTATTAACGTAATAGTTAGATACCGCACCAGAATCGTTCCTCTTAACATTGCCTCCATATAAGGGCTTCTGTACAGATTTCTATTAGAGATAAGTCATATGTTGTACACATTTTCTGTTATTATAATATATAAATATTTTCTGTATTTTCTTTATTGTGTGCTAAATGAAGAAATAAAAAAAACAAGCAATGACAGATACTTCTTCTGCAGGAATACTGTTTTGCAAATTTATTTTGATTGTTTGTTCTTTATAAGTAAGTTTTAACCAATTTTGGCATTTTAAAGATCTATAAATACACAAATCTGCATATAATAAAGAAAAGCTTGAAATTTACATAGAAAGAAGTATACTTCCACGATATAATATGTAGATGTTAACATTATACGTAAACGAAGTCAATCATATTATTTAAAAAAAAAATCAGAAATTTGAGGGCAAACGATATACGGATTCGGAAAATATCTAAAAATAAACCAAAATATCGACACACCATATAAATAACAAAAGTATTTATAATGAAAACGATGAAATTTCCTTTCCTGATACCACGAATCGATAAATCTATATTAATAAATATTGAAGTAATAATAATAAATCACGACCGTCCATTCCGGGGTTTTCTGATTCGGGCTGTATCAATAATACTTTAATGCATTTAGGAAATCTCGGTTGATGACGTCATTATGATCGTAAACTATAACGATTTAGGAAGTTTCTCGTGAAGTATGAAAATTCTTAGATATATTTTGACTGTGTAATATGAACTCATTTTAACCTATAATCTTTTCTTTTGGTATTGTGTTTGAAGTAGTACAATGATTATGAATTCAAATTTAGTTTGGGGGACAATCTATATCATCACAATAAAAGTATTTTACTGGTTCTGTACATTTTAAATACATTAGATGTTAAATTTGTTGGTTATGAGATTGAGCACGTTAAGACGATGAATATATTATTTATCTAAATATTTACAACCTAACAATATTCACTTTCTCGTTAATAATATTATATTAGGTACTTTAGTTTAGTTGGTGTCTTATGAATTATTCAATCGATCACCATAAATTTTTGTAAACATTTAAAAAAAGAAATGATCAAAGACACAAGATATAGTCCATAAAATACAATACTACTAATAAAAATATTTAGAATTTGTTTATATTGCCATACATATGCATTACCATGCTTAACATAATAACGAAGACCAAATATAATTCCACGCCATCTAGTACTCTAAAATGTAAAACCGGTTTTCAGCTCAATTTCGTTATTTTATTTACTTTTTAATGGTCGTTAACAGTCAGGTTTTCAGGGCATCAACTGAGCGATATCGCTGAGAAGTTGCAATACTAAAAGACTAGATTTTGTCTTTTAGTATTCCACCAAATCTAGTGTCGTCCCGGCACTGCGGCCCGTCGTCTGACTGTTGTGGGTTAGATTTCAACTGAGGGGAATAAGTTATTTTAATATTCTTGCTTTGATACTATCACTCAATACACAGTGTTTCTAAAGTGAGGCGGTGCGTGGGAAACGAAGTGTTTATCACTGGGTTCTCACTACCTTACATTATGCGGTATACAGCGTGAAGTTAAAAAAACCGGGCAAGCGCAAGTCGCGCTCGCCTACCGATGCTTCCGTACAAATATTGAGCTCTCCCTCGAGCTTTTTCTGAAAATCCAGCTTAGCTTGACCTGAGCCCTTTCATCCGATACTTCACTTGAATTAGCGGCTTTTAATACCAAATTTTGCCTCCCTTTTAAGATTATTATTTTTTAGGATTTAACCACAAATGTAGGTATAGTTTTCAGCTTTTTCCTGAACTGGTATTAAATGTAGATGCTAACTGCCAAATTTCATAATTTAAAGTTAACCGAAAGTACCCTATTAATTTTGAGTCAACGGCCATACCTTTTTTTAAGTAAATGTAGAATACGATAAAGACTCTTGACAGACAAACAAACGGATAACAAAGTGATCTTATAAGTTCCTTTTTTCCTTAAAAGTACGGAACCCTAAAAAAGTAATAACATAACTCACTTCTTGCCCTTAATCATCTTCTCGAGAGCGCCGCACTGTTGCTTCTGCAGGGTCATCTTCTCTTTGGCGTGGCGTTTCTTCATAGCTTCCAGATCTTTCTGTTGTTTACGACCGGTTTTGACGAAGCCTTTCTCCTTTTGTAGACTTTCGACTGTTATTGGCTCAAAGACTAGAGGCTCTGTTGAATTATGTTTTAATAAATAAATATTTAACAGGTATCATTTAATTATTAGGTACTTAATTTATACAATCTCCCTTAACTTTAAAATAAGATCATTTCAAATTTTATTTTTCATCCTAATATTGTGAACTTTGTCTCGTTACTAGAGCGAGAGCAAGAGAAAATATTAAATAATTCAATCCTCGAGTGGGAATCGAACCACGTCACGTCACGTTAACAATCGCACACTTGTGCCACGACTGGCCTCTGTTTATTTTATTATCAATGCATCAAAGTTTGATATTTTCTACATTTACATATCTCTATATTTTTGTATAAAATAAAGAACATACTAAACGTAATGACGTATCACTTCGTATTTGAGTTTTCATTAAGAAACAGTATTTTTGCTAGTATTATCAATTGTAAATCTATATATATAAAAGGACTTTTAGAATAATATATCTAAAAACTTTTTATTTTGATAATGTATATAATGAAACCGGACAATTAGAAATTTTGAGTGTGAGTTTTTATTCAACATCAACAACTTTTTATTCAATAACGTGCATTAGGGTAACTCTGAAAAATCGAATATTTCTAATAATTATTATATATATATATATATACGCACTAAATGTCAACGTTCACCTAGTAGATTTAGACCCAAGACATTCTAATTTGGATAAGTCACCCAAAATAGTACTGACTGATATGTAAAGGTAATTATTATATAGAAATATCCAGAGTTACTGGAATGCAACTTACTTAAAATAGATAGACTTAGAAGAGGTGCACAGATTAAAATCCAGCCCTGTTATTTATACAGAACTTAATAGCCCAATATCCCAGTGCCCCCAGACCCCACTTGCAAGTTAGTAAATACGTATACAATATTAAGTACATATTAGACTAATAGTCCTCAAAATTTCAGCTCTGCTAAAATGACATAGGTCTGGGGGCCCTAGGATCTCAGTCTATAAAAAAATTATCATAAACAAAACGATAACCACAATGCTAGAGAAACAGCTGCATTACCCGTAATAGCAATACACTTCCACATTATACATATATTTCACAGCACACACTTTTTACACAATCATTAACACTTTAAATTAAAACTTTAAATTTAAAATAAAAAAAAAACACTTTAATTTTAAATTAAAACGTGTATATTTAAATTGAGTGTGAACGTTTGTTTGGCTTGACTGCTGGTAATGTAGTGTGGATGGTACGCGCGTAAGGCCAATCGACTTCACTCAATATCTATATCTGTATGAGAAAAGCGCTGAATTCTGTAGTACATGGGATGAGAAGAAGCGATTTTGTAGAGAAATGTTGTTTTTGCCGAAGTAATAGATAAAAAAGCCAGTATGAAGAACTGAAAATAATTCCCTGAGTGGGAATCGAACCTCCAACTGTCGTAGCAGTTTAGAAGTTTAAATGATAGATTTATCATCTCAAATTAATTAAAGATATAAAAAAAATGAGAAACTGCTTATTAAATACGATCGTTGTTATGAAACATCCAAAAACTTTAAAATGCTTTATTTTGTTTTTCAATTAAAAAGGTGGATAATTTCAATTTGTTTATGCCCACAGAGACATTGTGGGTTCAATCCTCGATCAAGTTACACAAAATGCGGCGTTAAATTCAGCCACTCTTGAGGCAACCTCTCGAAAATCTCGGAATGTTAACAGCAAAATAAAAACTAAAAAAAGTACGTCGCTAACGATTAGTCACATTTTAAATTAAAAAAAAATCTTTTCGCTACCGCTTTCATTTACACCACTTCCGTCAAGATATTCCAAAAATATCGCTGTCATAGCGGCGCATTAGCCGGAGAATGTTTGTTTCAGTGCAAATTATGAATTTCGCTTCTATTTACGTTTTTCATAATATAAACATTTGAGCTCACCTCTGTACAAACGTGTTAGAATTGCAGGTTAAAATGTAGAGTAGTATATTTTAGTGAATTAGGCGCGGTCAGCGGGTATGAATCTCGTATGTTTTTAATTTTGTGTGTGTTAATATATATAGAAAGAACTCTGTGTCACATCACTTTGTTCTTTCATGTTCCGCTTGAAAAGAGACATTGACTCCGTAAGTCAAAATATTGTTTCTCCTTGATATATGGTTGATTATATTCGGACTAACCACTTAGAAAGTTATTGTGGCGCACTCACAAGGTCTGACTGTAAGCATGATTGTTGTGGGTTTGATAACCCTCAATGGTATAATCACATTTACCTACCACAGACAAAGTGCGGCGTTGAGTTAAACACAAAACTTAATGTCTCTAAAATCGGGCGGTGGTGGGAGACGAATCAGACGGAGTGTCTTAACGTCACTAAGTTCCCTATGAATACCCTGGTATGCGTGAAAAAGTGTGAAGATTATTATTTTGGCTAAATATAGTCTTACCGAGTTCCCGCACACAGCAGGGTAAGCAGAGGGACCCTTGTGTTAAGACGCTCCGTTCCCCACTTTCTGCCGAATTCTGGAGGTATTGCGTGTTTAGTACGATAAAGTAAACAAAAGAATTTTCCATTTTTTTTTCTTTAAAGCAAACCCCACGATTCAAAATGTATTACGGTTATCCTACTACATAGTCTTATATGTATGCAATAAATATTTATATTGCGGACTAACACATTCCACTAACCCGACATACTTTAAACAGAACTACTCGAGTTTATTTAGATTATTCATGTTATATTTTAAGAAGTACTTTGGGAAATTTGGGTCTGGGGTGGTTCATTCTTAGAGATTAAAGAAATAACCTGTTAATAATCTTATACTGATATTATAAACGGAATAGTTTGTTTGGTTTCGCGCGCTTATCTCAGGAAGCACAAGTTGGAATTTATAAAATACTTTTATGTCGGATTGTTATTTGGGAAGGCTGTAGAGGCTGTTATGGGATCTAGATACGCTAGAGATATTTTCCAGGGGCGCCTGGACTTTAGCTTTGATTTCTTTAATATTCGTGTAAAGATTTTTTTTAATTTCCAGGATAAAAAGTTAGTAATACATACACACAACACTTAGTTATTCGAAAGCCACATGTAAACCAAATTATAATATAAATACAATATTCAAATTAATATTATTTGTCTTTATAATTACAGCTACCAAATCATAATTAATTCTTCGCTTTAATATTTTGTTGAGTTGACTTGACGCCACATGAAGCTTATCACATAAATAGCTGTACTTAATGAAATCGAACCCACAATCTCCGTCCTAGTAGTTTATACTACAACTACCGTACCAACAAAGCAGTTTATTACTAAATGTTTAAGCATAACGACTGTATGTAGGTGTTTGTATGTAACGTGACCGATTTGGAATATTGTAAATATTTACTTAATTTCATTCGTTTCATTCTTTATTACTTACATAGCTAACTTTTGATTTTCTTTTTTGCATAAACAGTTTTTGTATGTTTCTTTAATTTCAATTTCTAGTACCACATAGCGCAGCGGTAAATTAAGCCACTCTATATATAATATGTATCTCAAAATTGATATGTAAGATCCACACATCGTAAAAACTAGGCACTAATGTAATTTCTATATAGTTACATAAGTCTAGTTTAAGGCACATATTTATAAGTCCCTCTCAAGACTGAGATCGATCTTGAGATGTTGTCAAGAATCTCCATCATGGCATTCGGATGTAGTAAGCGATAACATAATTTTAAAAAATCTCTCTATAACTCACCTTCTTTCTTCTCCTCCGGTTTCTTTTCCGGAGCACTTTCTTCGATGCCCATTTGTTTCATGTTGTCCGTACGTTCTTTGGCCGCGCCCATAAACGCGCGAGGGTCCGATAGGGCCGCCATGAAATCTATGTAAAACATATTTATTAATAAAAGAAATAGTCCCTTTCTTATAGAATATAGTATTATGAGGCGGTTTAAATTAAGAAACTGAACTTATATAAAAAATTGGTCAAATGCTAGTTAGTCTCGCTCACCGAGGGTTCCAAGGGTACCAATTTCATGATTGTGATTCAATGAGAACAATTTATAAAAATTGACAAATTTATTATAAGTTTGCGGGCGTGTGCATACAACTTGCAGGGACTATAGTATACATATAAGTTTATAGTGGTTTTTCGGTTTTTTTTATGGTAAGTTTGATAAGTTCTTGCCAAATATTTTAATTCGGTTTACAAAAAATACGCTATAGGTTTTTATTATGCGGCGAATTTAATTCAAAATGCAGCAAAAACGACGTAAATGCTCGATCAATTGATTATTTTGACTCAGAAGCTTAATTTCTTAGGACTAAAGGATTGTAAGTCTTGGATATTTGTTATTAATTTCACGGAAACCTAAAAACGGCATGATATGGATGGGCAACGACATCGAGAAGTTAACATTAGTTCTCAAACATATATAAGTCAATGCATATAAAATTGTGTTAAAGGTTTAATCTACTAAAAATGTGTCAAAACTGAGTGTCCTACCTTCAAATCCATCCGGTACGTAAATCTTAAGCTCAATGTTACAGAACAACATGGGCAAGGACATCGGGAAGTTAGCTTCAGTTCTCAAAGATATATGTCTGTAGCCAGCCTGAAGACCGTCGAGTGGTAGGATCCTCTGACCGAGCAGTTTACCGTTTTCATCATAAACACCGAAACGCAGTACCGCCAAGTCTGGGAGTACTACCTGTTTTATGTGAGAAAGGTTAAAGAAGTTAATAATAGGTAAAGAAAGTAGAACAGAGATATTTTTTTAAAGTTCACGCTGTATCCCGCATATAACGCACATAAGTGTTAAGAAACTCTACTCCACATACACTGCCCAAGTTTAGAGACATTGTATATTAACTGGCGGAAATTAACGCCGCGCTTTGTTGTGAAATCAGAGCGAGCGAAATGTAAATAGTCCATTCAAATAGGAATTGAACTCATAACCGCCGCGGCTACAGTCATATGCTGTGTCACTATACCATGACATTTCTACATTTGAATAATTTTAGAAAAATAATAACATCTCATTGTACAATTTTATTTATACAATGAGATGTTATCTAAACGATGTCACAGTTATATAAAATATCTAAACGGACACTGCCACGAATATATTAATAGCTAATTTTTTCTTAATATATAAATAATTTCTGTTCCGTTTCGTCACACCACTTAACACGTAATACCTTTAAAATAACCGAAGAAGAAAACAAAGTATATATTGACACTAAGTTCTCTATTTAACCAAAAGTAATATTATCTCACCTTTCTGAACAAAAATGGCTCTTCATTGTAAACAGGGTTCAATCCGTTGGCGGGAACCATTCTTGTACGGAACTCTTTACGGATGGTGTCAGAGGGAAGCCCGTACATATCCACTTCGACGTATGTACCAACTTTCTTATCTGATAAGAACTGACCAGCTATCACCTGTGAGGATAAGGGTTGTTGATAAGAGAAAACAAAAAGCTTTTCGGTTTTAAACCTCAACTAAATTAAATTTTCTTTGAGAGACTTAGAGGTGCAATTGCAAAAGTAAAATTTACACGGTATGTGAAAGATGCTACTTCAAATTCTGATTTGCTCAATACTTTAAAATAATATATCACTAATCATTCATAAACTACATAATTTTCTTTATCATTATGTTTTTTTTCTATTGCTTTTCTTTATTTATATCAACAAGATTATTACATATTTAATTGTAATGAAAATAAAAAAAATGAAATTCAAATTCACTTTAAGAGTCAGACATAAGTTCAGTAGTACAAAATATGTGTATAAGCCGCTCTTCCAAATCCGGTATCTACTCGAAGAGATATATTATATTTAAAATGATCTTCTCGATTTATTAAAATTAATAAAAAAATATCATCTAAAAAAACCTCCAAACATTCGAACTGCCACCAACCTGCACGGCGCACTGAGCCGCAATCACTCCATCTACGGGCGCATCGGCGAACGGATCAAAACTTTTATCAGCTCGTCTCATAAAGTCAGGTTTTAGAAGGTACCCACAGTTCCCATTGTATTCGAACTTCCCTTGGTTCAGTTGCATCGGGAGATCTGACGTTTGGAAGTTTAGGGAGACCATTTGACAGCCGGCGTTCCAGAACACCTAGAAAGTATAATATCATTATTGTTTGTGTCATACTGTTTCGCATTTAGCATGGTATGAAGAGAATTAAATCAAAATCAATCAAAGTCTTCATTTTACAATTTTTGCCTGAATTCGAGACATTGAGTGACGGAATTCAATGCCGCGTAATCAATATTATATAGCGTGGGCAAAGGGAGTTCCGTTTTCGAGGCATTGCGTGTAAGCTTCTTACCAGAGTAATGAAAAGAAAAGAATATATTCCATCGAGTGGGGAACGAAACCCAAACTGTCGCGTCTACTGACAGTTTTTGTGTCGCTGCGCTACGACGAGTCAATGGTCAATTTCTATAGAAGAAACATATATTTCTATGACAAACTTCAGGACGGCCACGACTCATTGACCGTACTGTAAATAGAATTCTCACAAAATATAGAGAAGTATATTCTATTTAAAATTTATTTAAATTATAATATATTACTACTACTAGTTTCTTAGATTTCTTACATTACATTTTCAATAACAAATGTATCGAAATAATTCTTAATAATAATAATTTTGTATACAAAAAAATATAAATATAACCTGTGGCATATAATTAGAGGAATCAGCCCTAGTTCCTTTGGGATAAATGCGAGACATCTGTCTTTTGTTGTAATTGACGAAATCTATAGCTTGAGACTTTAAATAGTTCATTCCGGTGGTCTCCGCGAAGGAAGACATGTTGTGGTGGATGTTGCGTTCTGTGGGTAGAAATGAAAAAAAAAACATTGAATATTTTTAATTAAAATAGAAGATTATTAGTCTTTTAGTAAGTATTAATAACGTACGTAGATAGTATTTAAAGATATATTATAATACATAGACGAGTAATATATAATGTATGGTATATATGTAAATATAACATTTTCATATTATTTTAGAAAATAATAATATATTATGTAAATTTATTTAATTATTAAATAATCATTTTTAGAAAAGTATAAAGAAAAACATTGGGTTTTGAATCCGCACTTCTTGTTTACCGGCCAAGTGCCCTTACCGGCCAAGTGCCTTAACCATTAGGCCTTACGTTGTTATTGAGAACAAGCTTAAGAGCAGAAAAGCAGCAAAAGCAGAAACTGAAGAACTAGCTTGAGCTAGTTCTTCAGTTTCCTTCAATTTTAATAACAACAGCGCTTTGTTTGATAAAATTACACTAACTAAAAAATTTTATCATCTCAAGTGGAAAAAATATGTATGTATAAGAATACTATTAAACACAATTTTCCACGGCCACAAGCGTGTGACTGTAAACGCGACGGTTGTGGATTTGATGCCCACTCGGGGAAAAAAGGTATTTAATATTTTCATATATCTGTTAAAAAATTCTTGCAGAGATTTTAATAACATAAACAAGTTGTAAGAACGTCATACGGTTTGCAAGAGGCGCGGGTTCAAATCCTGCTACGTTCAAAAAAGACGAACTATGTACATTACTAACAAAAAACCAAAATGATGTGAATCATCTCCAGTCAAAACTAAGCTGGGCATACAAATTGCAAAACTCACTCTCAGCCTCCTCGAAGCTCTGGAACTTGATTGGTTGAGCATAGTTGACCATAGAGGATAACCATGGATGTACATTGGTGGTGGAGCCCGTATACTGTACTGGTGGAGGCGCATCACCTTCACCACCAGCTGGCGCTTCAGCTACTATTTCTTCTGGCTGTTGGGAAAATAACATGGGGTTTGGCTTTTTAATTGGATATTTTTCTCTCGATACGAGAAAAACAATTTATAAAATGTACAGTTAAGATGACTTAGGCAGTGAAGCTAAACGATACGATACAATTCTATTTGAATAAATAATATTATGAATTTGAATTTTCCAAAATTACTGCAATACTACATTACTATTTTACAACAAGGTCGACGAGTCGCCGTTGTTGATTCGGGAAGAAAATAATTAAAACCACACGACTCGTCGACTGAGCTGTACTGTATTATTCATACCTTCTTCTCCGGCATTACAACAGCTGAAGCGTCTTCCTTCACTTCATCTTCAATGACGAACTGCCCCTGACGGAACAATTCTAACTCCTGTTTTTCCACTTCAGTCTTTAAACGCTTATTTTTTATCATAATTTTGCGTTTTAGAAGGCAAGGTGGTGGTAATGGTTGGCCTGGTTCCAACTGGAATTGGAAATTGTAAAATTTATATAACACATAGGAAAAAGAATGCAAGAGAGATCTGAAAGGTTGTTGTGGGAGGCCCAAGGAGGCTTTAGACCTGGAAGAGGGTGAATGGATCAGATCTTTTCCCTCCGCATGATCACAGAAAAATTTTTGGCCGTTAACCAAAAACTTTTCTGTGCTTTTGTGGACTTGGAAAAGGCGTTTGACAGAGTTGTAAGAGCGAAATTATGGGAGATACTACCCCGGTACAATGTGAGCGGACCCTTGCTGCAGGCTGTAAAGTCTCTTTACAGAGATCACTCAGCCTGCGTGCGAGTAGGAGCTGGCATGTCGCCCTGGTTTGACATCCGATCGGGTGTTAAACAAGGTTGCGCCATGTCAGCTTGGTTGTTCAATTTGTATTTGGATAGCTGTCTCCAAGGAGTGAAACAAAGTGATATGGGAGTGAAAGTAGGTGACCTGAATGTGAATTGCCTGCTGTACGCAGATGATGCAGTGCTTATTGCATCATCAGAATGCGAGTTGCAGGCATTGGTCACCACTCTGAAAGAAGGGTGTGAATATAATGGTCTAAGCCTCAATGTGAATAAGACAAAGGTTCTGATTTTTGAAAGAGATGAAGAAAGGACGGAATGCAAGATCAGTGTAAATAGTAAGATATTAGAACAAGTGAATGAAGTGGTATACTTGGGAAGTATGTTCAGTAGAGATGGAAGATACGAGATGGATGTGGAAAGGCGTATTGCTGCCGGTAACAAGGTTAACGGAGCCTTAGCTGCATTGATGAGACGGCGAAACGTCAGCACAGCTGCGCGTTTGGCCGTACACAATGCAGTTTTGGTACCGACTCTGTTATACGGCAGCGAAACGTGGGTATTACAGAAGAAGAATGAAAGAAAGATGAATGCTGTGGAGATGCGATCTCTTCGTAGGATATGCGGAGTCAGCTTAGCTGATCGAATCCGCAATGAAGAGGTACACAGAATGGCAGGTACTAGCGAGGATGTCACGGTGAGAATGAAGAAGAACGTGCTCAGCTGGTTTGGGCACGTCGAACGAATGAGTGATGAAAGAATGGCAAAAAAGATTTATGATGGAAAAGTGAGCGGTAAGAGAGGTAGGGGGAGACCTCGGTTGACCTTCGAAAACACAGTATCAAAGATACTGGAGGAAGGCCACGTACAAAGCATGAGGACCCCCTGGAGGGTATGTATGAAGAGGTTGATGACTGTGGACGAGGCGAAAGAGGTATGTAGAGACCGTAGCGTTTTGCGCTCCGTTCTCTCTGACTAATCCGCTAGGGATAAAGCGTGAAGCTAAGTTAAGTTACATAGGAAATAAGGGTACAAAGTTTATAGATTATTGTTAAAATAGGAATTGAAAAAGCTAATTAATTCATTTACAGTATCACAGGAATTTTATAAATAAGTTTTGTACTGTCAAATAATATAAAGATAGAATTTACAATGAGTAGGTAGAATCAAACATCTGGAAGTCAAAAATTATCAACATTAAGAAATTATATCAATTATTTCTTTTAGGTTTCATCCTTTCTTCATACATGCCCTCCGGGGAGTTTTCATGCTTTTTACGTGATCTTCCTCCAGTATCATTGATATTGTGTTTTCAAAAGTTAACCGCGGTCTCCTCCGGCATCTCTCACTGCTACTGAGCAGAATGACTGAATACTGATTCAAAAACCATTTTTGTCGTTCTTTCATAATACATTCCCATGACGTGCAAAAACCAACTGAACACGTTCTTCTTCATCCTCGTGTTGAGATCCTGGCTAGTAGCTACCATTCTGTGTATCTGCTCATTGCGGATTCGGTCAGTTAAGCTGACTCTGCATATCCTACGAAGAGATGGCATCTCCACCTCCTAACACCAACGTCGGCACCAACTCTCTTATGTCTCAATGTCGTCATCAGTGCAGCTAAGACAACATTAACTCTGTTATCGGCAGCAATATGCCTTCACATCCATTTCGTATTTTGTATCAATTTTAAACATAATTCCCAAACAAACCACTTCATTCCATTTTTCTAATATCTTTCCATTTACGCTGATCTTGCCTTCTCACACATCACTATTGCTTATTATAGTTAAACACAAAACCACAATTGTGCTTACTTTAACGCAGGCATAGGAAACGGAATTTTTGCATGTCTTTCCTTAATTAGAGTGGGAATTGAACCCACAACAAAACTGCCCTAGAACAATGTTACAAAAAAAAAATTTAAATTAGCTTCACGCTGTATTCCGCACACAGCAGGGTAGGCAGAGGGAAACTAGTATTAAGACACTCCGTTCCCCACTTTCTGCCGAATTCTGGAGGCATTGCGTGTTGAGTGGCAGAACTCAACGCCGCGCTTAACCTCGACACCAGAGCGAAGAAATGGAAATATAAATTTAAGTAAATATTTCATCTCTTCGAGTGGGGATCGAACCCACAACCAGTCGGTTTTGCAGTCACACCTCGTGCCGCTGCGCCACGACCGGCCTCAATATTGTAACAGTGTTACAATATTACTTAAACAGATTCTAATAGCTTAACAGGTATGATATACAATAAAAGATCAATAAAACGCCACTCACAGGATAGTCCGGCAGTGGTTCCTTCATAAGCAAGTCGCCAAGGATTTCATCGCAGTATTTAGCCAGCTTATATTGCTGAGCCTTACAACAATGGTTTTCAAAGGACAGTATGACAGGATAGTCAGAAGCTACAAAGGCTGTATCCCTAAGAGCGTATATGACATCTTTGAATAGGATATCTGTGCACATTGCCATCCCGTGGGTTATTATTGGCTCTTCATCTTCGCCCTTGCCGTCCCAGCAGTCCAGTTCTACGCATCTGTAGTAAAAAAATATATATAAAAAACAGCTTCACGTTGTATCCCGCACACTGCAGGGTACATTCCGTTCTCCACTTTCCGCCGAATTCTGGAGGCATTGCGTGTTGAGGGGCAAAACTCAACGCCGCGCTTTGCCTCGACACCAGAACGAAAAAAATATGAAAAATTATGCGAAGAAACATAAATTTAAATAAATATTTCATCTCCTCGAGACCGAACCCACAACCAGTCGGTGTTACAGTCACACTTTGTGGCACTACGCCACGACTGGCCTGGTGTTAAGTGAAGAAATAGATAGAGAGAACATAACCTTAGATACTTGAAGGCTTAAATTGTTTTTTTTTTATGTTAGATAGTCCGTTTATCAAAGAAAGTTATATTAGCACCTTCAGTCAGAGTTACCTCTCGCACTTAGTGTTTCATGTGTCATATTTTTGGCTCAAAGAGTAAACTTGTTAACAGCCTATTAAGCAAATTATCGAGAGACAAAAAAAATGATGCATTATATGATGGTTTTTGACGATCATTAATAATGCATATTATCAGAAGTTTTTTATAATTTCGAAAATATATTTGTATTCTCTACTGTAAGAAATACTATAAAAGTCAATTTGTACTTTAAAAAAAAATAGTATAAAACGTAAATAACGAAAAAACAGAAAAAAAACTCTAAGCCAACGATATACAACTTTTAGTTAACTCCATTTGACTACACAGGTGAAGCCACGAGTAAAAACTAGTGTATAATAAAGTATCTCACCGACATCCAGCAAGTAACACCTGTCGATACATTTCAACAGAACTCTTCCCACCGAATTGCCTTCCAGATAAGTATGTATTGTGAGAGGAATTGATATAATAATGAGACAGAGGCTGGTCCATCTCCATGTAGAAGTCCAAGCGGTCGAGAAACACCGGCGCGTTCTCGTCCGACATCAGGTATCTGACTAAACCATCTTTTGTGAGACATTCTGAAAAAGATGGTGAAATATTCTTATTAAATTTCAAGTTTCAAGTCATTTTTTTATCGTTCCATGCTATATATCGCATGTGACAAGGTCGGTAAAGGGAATTTAGTGTTATTAACACTCTGTCCGTCCGTCAGAACATTAATTAAATTATACCCGCTCCGAGTGGATATCGAATCCATGGCCATGACCTCTTTGTATTTGATACATATTTATGTAAATATTTAAGCATTATTACTCACTTAAACATTTTTTAGAAAAGGTTTTATCAAAGGGATAATACAGCTATGAAAAGTTAAACAAAAATAAAATACTTTTTAAAATACATATTATATATAAAAGGACATGTGCTGACTGACTGAAGTAAGACGCACGCAGAGCCGTAACCGCTGTGCGTAGAAACGTGAAATTTGGGCAGATGTTTATTTTCATATTCTGGACGTCCACTAAGAAGGGAATTTGAAAATTTTTAACCCTAAAGGGATGAAATAGGGATTGAAAGTTTGTATGGAAAAAAATTTAAATCTGTACCGATTTTTATAAAAATTTAAATTCAGACTGTTAAAAATGTTTTATTGAACACGTGTTTCGTGGTTTTTTTAGAATTCACTCCTAATAAGCGAAGCCGCGCGCGCCCTCTAGTATTATATAAAGATTTATACGAAGCGGGATATACACCCGCGCCTCTTGGAAACCGTCTAAAATTTTTATAATTTTGTATATTTTTTTGTATGTTTAACACTTTAAATCACTTTAACAATGAAGAAAAGAAAACACAAATACTTAAAATTGTATAATATAGACGCTACTCACTAGCATTTTTGGCCTCCTCTTCCTGTTCATAGTCTGTGATAATTTCTATGGCTCTCTTATCATCGTATAGTGGATACAAGATTTCATTGAGACGTGGATCTCTTTGCTTCTCGTTAAGGAAGTTGACGAATTGCTCTAAATTGATTCTATCTGATTTGCCTTGAGTTCTGAAATATATCATTTTGAATATATACATTACTAACGATCCAAAGGTGGGTTCGTCCGCCTACATTTATTTGTTATATTGTAGACCAATAAAAAAATATATAAATACAAAATCTTTACGTAAATTGTAGCCTATGTGTTATTCTGTTGTATAATATTCTATTTCATTACATTAAGGAATGACCTAACTATCGCTACATCCCAGATATACTCGTATCTGAAGCCTCGAAGCGGAAAGTGGGTAACGGAAGTGTCTTAACACTAACATCCGAAGTTCTCTCTGCCTATCCTGCTATGTGCAAGATAGAACTTGAATAAAAAAAAGAAGTCTAAAAACATATTAATAAAATTTCCACAAACTTCCAGTATATTACTTTCGAAATCGTACAATCAATAGTTCAGCCATTACTTACATAGTCCTGAAGAGCTCTTCAATATCGTTTCTGGGGCAGATCTTGTGATATAAAGCATAAAACTTGTCAAACGTGAACGCCTCCCTCTCCATAGACTCGTTCTTGCCGGAAGGTAACCCGAGTTCCGATAAACATTGGTATACCAGTTTTTCCGTTTTCCCCGACGCGAACGTCTTGCTGATTACTTTGACGGGCACTTTGCCTTTTGAGTCGACGAGAAATGATAGTCGCATCCAACTGGAAATTGAATATAATATATATAATATACAAATAAAGGCCAGTCGTGGCGCAGCGGCACAAAGTGTGACTGTAAAACAGACTGGTTGTGGGTTCGATCCCCGCTCGAGGAGATGAAATATTTACTTAAATTTATATTTCCATTTCTTCGTTGAGTTCTGCCACTCAACACGCAATGCCTCCAGAATTCGGCAGAAAGTGGGGAACGAAGTGTCCTAACACTAGGTTCCCTCTGCCTACCCTGCTGCGTGCGTGAAGCTGATAAAACAAAAATAAAAAAGAGAACCAGCCCAACAAGAGGCCAGTCGTGACGCAGGGGCACAGGCGTGTGACTATAGCGCGAATGGTTGTAGGTTCGATTCCCACTCGACGAAATGAAATATTTTACATTTATACATACAGTATGCACCTGAAAACAAAATTGTATCTATATTATAGAAAGCCAAAGTGTGTTTTAGTGTAAAGCAGCGTACAAAAGCAACATTATAATAAGCACTTCTGTAAATATCAATACAAAATCAAATACAAAAACACTAGAAAAATATTTGCTAAATTTACATATGAAAATATAACAAAATATATTCGTGCTTTGTATAAAAATGATAGAGATATATTCCTATACAAAATATATTCACTTAGACAAAATGGTAATGTTATTTCGAACTCGCCCAAATCCTCAATTGACTTGGTAATCTAATATTATCATATAAGATATTCATCAGTTGTATTAGAAACTAAGCGTATTATATAAATCTTATAATATCTATATAGGTACATTTTTATAAAATATTTTTTCCTTTTTTTTTAGCTTTACACTGTCCCATTTTAGAAGGGTAGGGCAGAGAGTCGTCGTGGTGCAGAGGCACATGCGACTGTAAATGTCACGGTTGAGGGTTCATTGCCACTCGGAGAAACAAAATATTTAATATTCTTGTCTTAATGGTAATCGAGTGTCTTAACACTGTGATACCAGGTTCCCTCTGCCACCCTGGTATGTGCGGGAACTTAATGTCATAAATATTTTATATCCTCGAGTGAGGATCGAACCCACAACCAGTCGATTTTACAGTCGCACTTTGTGCACCTGTGCCACGACTGGCTTCCTATTAAAATGAAGTTAAGGAATTATATTAGTTACAAAAAACAAACACTCAAAGTCAATTGGCTAGTAAAGTTATTAAGCTATTAAACTTACACATATTACTATGTATTTCAATAAAATGTATATATTTCTATTATTTGACACATACTTATGTACTATAAAAAAGAGTTTAGTAGTTATAAAGTCATCGGTAAGTTTGTTTGCGCGGAATCTAAGACGTCAAAAGGAAAATCTTAGTTTCTTTCCGCACCCGTAAATAGTTCTCTTACCTCCTCTACACTCCGTAGCCTAAGTACATACCTATTTTCATCAAAAATAATAAAAAAATGATGTAATCATAAAATGTAACTACATGTTACTACATGTGTAAGAAAAGTATTTACATGTATATTGTATTAACACAGATTTTTTTACAGACATACAAAGATAAGAACGCGATTATTTTTATTGAAAAAGTATTTTTTTCACTAGGAGAAAACGTAACAATCGACTGAGAAAATATTCGAAATTAATACTCCAATTTTAAAATCGTAAAAGGTTATATTAGTATTTTTTTTTGGGTTCCATAGTGACTTTCGTTCCCCACTGTCATTGCTTGTTGAGTAGCATAACACAACGCCGCGTGTTCTATCTTTACCATACCATATAAATGAATCAAACCCACCACCGTCATTTTTACAATCGCACGCTTGTGCTCCTGCGCCACGACGATTACAATATATATATTTTATAATAATTTAAAATGTTACTTGAAAGTTGCATACGTTTATTAATTCTATTTTGTATTTGTTTAGTTTCTTTTATTTTATTTGCTTCACGCTGTTTCCCGCATATAGCAAGGTAGGCAGAAGGAACCTAAAGTTAAAACACTCTGTTGATCACTTACCACCGAATTTTCAAGACATTGTATATTGAGTGGTGAAATTTATTGACGCGTTTTGTCTTGCTACGAGAGCTAGAATATGACTATATGTATACAATAATCCATTTCCCCAATAGGACATCGAATCAACAACCTTCGCGTTACTTCGGTGTGCCACTGGTCACATCGCAAACTGTATTCAAATATATAGTTTCTTTGAATATATTTTTCTTCGAGAAACACGAACAAAGTTTAGCTATATAAAAAACCTGACACTTGCGATCCGACTCCAACTTTATTTTAATTTCTTACTTCTATTACGAACAAATATTTTAACAAAGAAACTAAAAACAAAGGAAGATATCTTTTATTTGGTTTTTGTTAACTCACTTCTAAGTAATCATTCTTAACTATTAGTTTCGAAAGTATTTTATGCTTTTATAATTTTTGACGAAAACAAATTAAATTAAAAGTCAAATTCAATTCGTATATTCGAAATCGGACGTTTCAAACATTTTATAAAAGCACGACTCTACTTGAGCTTATTTTTTAGGGTAGCCGGAGGTAACCTTTTGATAAGACTGATCCCTACACAAGTCCCAAGAGATGGCGTGATGAGTGGCGGACCTCATCACTGAACTGTCTTGTTACCAGAGAAACTTCCGATCAAAATAATCAGTTGCTAAGCCGGGAATAGAATCCACAACCGTCGCGTTAAGTTGGTTTCAACAGCTTGAAATATTACAAAAATAAATAAAACTTACTATTTTTTTTTACTTTACAAACTAAAGTTAGACTAGACAAGCTGAGTCTAGCCCATACTTTATTACTATGTTGATCAAGAACATTAGGTACGATTTATTATATTTTAGTTAAATAAAATTTCGTCTCGTCGTCTTAGATAGAAGATAAATATTTTCTTTATTGCTTTATGAGTCCAAGTACCTGCTCTTGAGAGCGTACAGTACGGTCGGCGAGTTGTGGCCGCCTTGAAAGTTAGTTGTAGATTGTGCAGATTGATTTTACGATTTCTCTTAGTTTTGATTACTTTCCTAGAAAAGTAATCAAAACTAGAAAGAATACCTTCCGGGCGGCCACGACTCTTCTACCGTACTGCATGTTAGTTTGGGGATTTTTATTTTAAAAAGGAAAAATTTTCCTTTTTTTTAAATAGTTTTTTTTTGACGTTATGGTACTTGATGTATCTCTAAGTTATATTATTGAGAATAAACGATATAAGCCGTCTATAGTCTATAGGCGGTAATTTTAACCATACAAAAAAGTCCATATTTTTTATGTATATTTAGATATGACATGCTTTTTAGTCACAACTATAATGATATATTGTAGATATAAATATTTCTATGTAGACTATGTAGATATACTATAAGAAGAGACTCTTGTATTATATATATATCAAAAGAACTTTATATAAAAACAGCGTTATGAGAATAGCGTTCGTAGCTTTTGTCTAAAATAAAAAATCACTGAAAGCTAATTGAGACCGTCATGGTGTAGGGGCACACGCGTAATTCTGTAAGCGCGATGCGACGGTTGTGGGTTTGAATCCCACTTGAGAGAATGAAATATTTAATATTTTTTCCTATACGCTGTATCACATAGCAGTGTAGGCAGTTCCCACTGCTCTGGTTATCGGGCAGTTCCCTGTGGTTCCCAAAGTGGGAAACAAAAGTGTCTTAATGGGAACTGAGTGTCTTAACACTAGGTCTCCAGGTTCCCTCTGCCTACCCTTCTAAGTGCGATATAAAACGTGAATCTAAAAAAAAGAAAACTGAAAGATAAAAGTAGAATAAAGTATCAATGGGCTATTTCCTGAAATCCATAAAATATACTTTTACCTTTTTGTACATTTGTTTTCTTTTCTGTTTATTTTGTGTATTTTATATATGTGGTGTACAAATAAAGAAATAAAATAAAATAAAATAAAATAAAATAAAATAAAATAAAATAAAATAAAATAAAATAAAATAAAATAAAATAAATTTACTTTCACGCCCTAGCCAATACAACTAAACAAAATATACATATTTTAGAACAATAAATCTTATCACATTCTTACATTATATATATTATAATATCATTTAACTAGCATTTTCTACTTTCGAGCTTCTATAACTTTACGTACTGTTTCATAAGACTTGTTCTGGGGCACACGTTGTTTATTTTGTTGTTGTGTGTTATAGCCCGCAGGGATTCTTTCCATACCTTCAAAAGTAAACAAGTTTTATCAAATTTAAAGTTATTTTCATGAATATTATATTTAAGAATATTTTGTTACACCGTATTTTATTTTTGTATGAATAAAATTATATATATCTATACTATGTATTGTGTTTGTTTGTAAACATTAAACCTCGTATAATAAATTTCCTTGTAAGATAATGTCATTAAATATTGTTATAAAGACATCATATTTTTACAAAATAATTGAAAAGGTCACGAGTCGATGGCGATTTTTTGTCATCACGGCAATATAACTTTTTATCTTCTATTTTTTATGTGATCCCACATAAATAACAGTTACAAAAAACCAAATTTAAATGAAAATTAATAATTCATTTAAATAATAAAATATTTAAAATATATGCGTCCACAATATGTTGATTTCCCAAAACAAAAATGTTTTATTGAAACTCTGTTTGCACACACATTGACTGTCGCCTTTCAATTCTATCGGCGGAAAGTTTTCGCTAAATCTACATATTTTGTTGGCAAACGAATAACGTGTACTAGGGGTGCCCCTGACTGATTTTTTTTATATACCTATTAATTCCATATTATCGATATTTATCGATACTAATATTGATTTTCTTTACTAATTTAAACATGCCATGATATTATGAAACGTAATAGTTTGTCTTTAAATGACGTATATAAATCACATAACATATATAAAGTCGTACAAATTTAATGAATCGGTATAAGTTTATTTGATATTAACATAATTTAAGCGTTAATTGACATCTGGAGGTATGTTATACATGTACAAAAAATTATTGAAAAAATCTACAATAATTTAATTTAATAGTCTAAAGAGACTATATGATGAAAAGCTTATCAAAGCCTAATGTCGCCATCTCATATTTTTTCTTAAGTAAAAAAAAAACTTTTCATAACTGACAACCCTATTGTCAAATACGAAAACATTGTTTTAGTGGTTTTTGTTCCTGAAAATTGCACAAACGGTATACATACATACAAGTATTTTAAAAACAATATTTATTTATTGCGATGGGCGGAATTTTACAAGGATATGTATGAATGTGATGACGCCTCAGTCTCAAGTAACAGCGAAACGCTGATGATGGCGAAATAAGTTTAAATGAAGTTGAGAGTGCAATACAAAGTCTGAAATGTGGTAAGTCAGACGGAGCAGATGGAGTTACTATCTAAATGATCAAATATGGTGCGCTACGCGTCTTGGACTTGTTCTGGTTTATGCGAAATTTATGCTGGAAATCAGGGGAGGTCCCAGACGATTGACGAGGTGCAGTCATTGCGCCTTTGTATAAAGGCAAAGGTTCACAGATAAACTGTGCAAGCCATAGCTATCAGTTTGATGTGATACTTAAATATTAGCGAGAAGAATGCTAGAGAGATCCGAAAGGCTGTTATGGGTGGCCAAAGGAGGCTTTAGACCAGGAAGAAGGTGTATGGATCAAATATTTTCCAAAACAAAAAGTTTTCTGTGCGGTTGTGGATTTGAAAAAGGTGTTTGATAGAGCTGTGAGACCGAAATTATGGAAGATACTACCCCGGTACAATGTGAGCGGACCCTTGCTTTAAAGTCTCTTTACAGAGATCATTCAGCCTGCGTGCAAGTAGGAGCTGGCATTGACATCCAGTCGGATGTTAAAAAAGGATGCGCTATGTCAGCTTGGTTGTTCAATTCGTTTTTCGATAGCTAGACAGCTACTTGGAGACCCAAGGAGTGAAACAAAGTGACATGGGAGTAAAAGTAGGTGAACTGAACGTGAACTCCCTGCTGTACGCAGATGATGGAGTGCTCATTGCATCATCAGAATGCGAGTTGCAGGCATTAGTCACCATTCTGAAAGAAGGTTGTGAAAGCAATGGTCTAAGCTTGAATGAGAATAACACAAAGATATTTGAAAGAAATGAAGAAAGGACGGAATGCAAGATCAGTGTAAATAAGATGTTACAAGATGGATATGTGGAAAGGCATATTGCTGCCGGTAACAAGGTTAACGGAGCATTAGCTGCATTGATGAGACAGCGAAAAGTCAGCACAGCTGCGCGTTTGGACGTACACAATGCAGGGTTAGTACAGACGCTGTTATACGGTATTACAGGAGAAGAATGAAAGAAAATGAATGCCGTGGAGATGCAATCTCTTCGTAGGATGTGCGGAGTCAGCTTAACTGATCGAATCCGCAATGAAGAGATACACAGAATGGCAGGTACTAGCGAGGATGTCACGGTGAGAATGAAGAACGTGCTCAGCTGGTTTGGGCACGTCGAACGAATGAGTAATGAAAGAATGGCAAAAAAGATTTATAATGGAAAAGTGAGCGGTAAGAGAGATAGGGGGAAACCTCGGTTGACCTTCGAAAACACAGTATCAGAAATATTGGAGGAAGATCACGTAAAAAGCATAAGGACCCCCCGGAGGACATGTATGAAGATGTATGGTTGATGACAGTGGACGAGGCGAAAGAGGTATGTAGAGACCGTAGCGGTTGGAGCTCCTTTGTCTCCGACTACCCCGCTAGAGATACAACGTGAAGCCAAGTTAAGTTTATTTATTTAGGTCAACCAGCAGTATTTTTTAAGGTATTTGAGGAATGTGTATATTCCTATTATTTAAAAATATATTATTGTAAAACTATTTGAATTCAACTATACAACATGCTCCATATAAAAAAAATCAGACAAAAAAAATATCGTTATTCAGTTACACTAACCCTTTGACAGTCCGTTGTTGAATATTTTCGCATGCAAAGCTGTTTTACATAAAGAAATAGAAAGCCATAGAGTTGCCCATTTGCAAATAATAAAGCATTTATTTATATTCTCTATATATTTTGTATTAAAAAGAGCAAAGACACGTTACATCACTCTGTTTTTATAAATGAAGTCATACATTTTACTGAAGTCTCTTGATATTTTGATTTTATTTAGATATTAAATTTCATTCTCATTTGTTACAACAGTGACGTAATTGAACCATTTTTCAATCATCAATTGAAATATGTCACTGCAAGGGGAAAGACTATTTGCGAAGTTAGATTACGTATCCTGAAACATAACAAATACGTCATTGTTGCACCAAATAAGCGATTTACGAGGTTTCTAAATAACTTAAGCTTCAAGCTTTGCTTTGATTATTTTAGGTATTTACTATACAACTGGATCATGAATAAAAATAATTGTTTGTTTTTTTTATAGCTTGATGCAGCACATCTCATGATACAGGCAGAAGGTGGAAATTAAATATAAAATAACTAATTTCCACCAGTGGGAATCGAACCCACAACTTGTCGCGTTTACACGACTGGCCTCTAAAAATAATTAATATTCGAAAAGTATTTAAAAGAATCAAAATATAACAAATACACAATGTACTTCATTAAGAATTCATAAATTATTTTCGACCTAAATTTCCACAAATCTATAATACATACATACAAACATTGCCTCTATTATTGGAATTGCTAAAAGAATCGATCTATTTATATAGACTGTTGATCAGAATTCAGAAATCTAACATTAAAATCTAATATGCGTAAGTTATTCACGGTTTTCCCTCTGAAACATTCGAAATGCATATCGCGGTACTGTTGCTATGAATGTCAAAGTTTATGTGTATTTGTGTTTTTGATAGTTTGGCAAATTTGGTTATTATCCTTTGATATATTATATTTAATGAGACCAGTCGTGGTGCAGTGTGGTAAACGCGATAAGTTGTGGGTTCGATTCCCATTCAAGGAGGTTGAAATATTTAACAGGTTTCCTTTGCCTACTCTGCTATATACAGGAAAATATATTATTATGAATTTTAACTATTCGAAAAAAAAAACGTTCTTTTTAATTGGATTTCTTTGCTGAATCGTGTTTTTTCACCTGAACCCTGTATCCCGTATGTAGCAGGGTAAACAGAAGGAGTGTGTTAAGACACTCGGCTCCCCACTTTCCACCGGATTCTGGAGGAATTGCATGTTGCGTGGTGAAGCTTGATGTAGCGCTTTGCGTCACCACTAGAGCGATGAAAATGAAAATATACTGTAGCTCCTTTTTTGCACGACATTAGAATGTAAACTTCGTAACGGAATAAATACAAAACAGTGATATAACGAGTACCGTACATTATATATATTATACCTATATATTTTTATATAAAATATTCAACTTAAAAAACTTCATTTATTCTTATTTTGAAAATAGACAACGCTATACAGCACATGCAATAAAAACTATAAACATGCATATACGCCCAATGCCCATGCGTAAACACCATATAGTCCAGTAGTAGCACTTACTGCTTCTTCAGACAGGTCATGGGACACACGTTGTTCGCCTTCACATTGTGAGTTATCTTTCTGAGTCCTTGTAACCAAACCTTTGGTGAATGAAATTTAAGATTTTATACAATAATTATTATTTATATTTTATTTACTTTCCTTATATATTATTTTTTTAATTTCTTTAACATAATTGGTTTAAAACACTTTATGTAACTAACACGTTTTATATTTATTTATTTACTAATTTTAACAGATGCTAAGAAAAACTAGTGATATGAATTCTCTTCTCCATTTATAATTTTATTTATTTATTGCATACTGGAAAGTGAACCCTGCCGTACTTAGTGTGTGAAAAATCGAGAGAAATGCATATAACATATAATATCGTACAATAGCAGGTTGAAAACACAGACAATTTATTAGTAATTTAATACTTTATAAAGTTCTTGCGAAAAAAAATATAAAAGGTAAGTACGAATAAAAAATATTCCAGTAATATTTTATTGAATACTCTTTGAAAGCATCCCAAAAAACACATAAACAAAATGTATGTATGTTTACAAAATCATTTGTGAACTCATTAGAAATTCTTATGAAATATGAATGCAAAATTTTACGTTACGTATAAAGGTAAAAAGTATTTAAAATTAAATCAATTTATGCAGAATCCATATCGTCGCTTACACAAACATAATTCATATTCAAGGATCAAAAAAGAAAATAAAAAAATACGCAAAATATTAAAAACAGGATTTTACTGTATTTTATAAATCAGCTTCACGCTGTATCCCGCACACTGCAGGGTAGGCAGAGGGAACCTAATGTTAAGACACTCCGTTGCCCACTTTTTGCTGAATTATGGAGGCATTGCGTGTTGAGTGGCAGAACGCAATGCCGCGCTTTGCCTCGACACCAGAGCGAAGAAATGGAAATATAAATTTAAATAAATATTTCATTTCCTCGAGGGGGATCGAACCCACAACCAATCGGTTTTACAGTCACACTTTGTGCTCCTGCACCACGACTGGCCTCTATTGTATTTTATGCTGAGATAAAATCGAAATTTATCTCAACATAAAATACAGTATAATCCTGTTTTTAATATTTAAAAAATTAAAAATTAAATTAAATTAGCTTCACGCTGTATCTCGCACACAGCAGGGTTTTAATATTTGATTATATATTTGGTAATTATCCAGAATTGAAAATTAACGTTGGCCAAGAGAGTACTATTTAAATTTACATTGTCATGTTATTCAAATAAATAAGATGTATGTGATACATACGTTAGCAGTATTGGCGTCCGGACAGACCACGTGCTGGTAGTTTATATTAATGTAGTCGGTGCCACTACATATAGTGAGCGACTTCTCTTCTAAGTTTTGGCCATGTTTGTTCACTAAGTTGTTGCTAAGTTTGGCATCCTGAAAGAAACGTACATTAAATATCTTTCTTATTTTTAAAATAAAGTTCCGTGTAAAGCTATTATATTAAATTTATATAAAATCATAAAAAAATGCGACGTTTGTGGGTTATCAGCTTCACGCTGTATCCCGTATATAGCACAGTGGGCAAAGAGAAGCAGGCAAAGGCAGGGTTAAGGCAAAGTGTTAAGACACTCTGTTTGCCACTTTCTGCCGATGTCTAGAAAACTGCGTGTGTCCAAACTAAGCTTTATCTTGGAAACGCAGGGAAATGAAAATAATTCATTCCTCCGTTGCATAATCGAACCCGCAACCATCCGCTTTTACAAATTAAAAGGCTTGTTTTTTATCTAAATTTATTACTATAATACTAAATTGGATTATTTACTATTCTTTATAAAAATGCTTATATATATTTAGGTATCGATGGTATAACATTATAAAACTATGATATACTTTGGTTATTATACAAAATATCGGGTAAAATGGTTGTGATACTGTTCCCTTCGCACCTCGTTTAATATTCAGACATCAAGTCCGTTTATCTTTGACACTCGCTCTTGCGACACGAAGATGTTATTTTGCAAGTGTAATTTCAATTTTTATCTTATTTACTGTTATATGATCTAAATAAATTAAAATATGTGTTAATATTGATGCCGCAGCGTGTAATGAGACTAAGACCTATTAATAAACTACTCTCAACTTTGAGATCGATCCCAAGAGCGATCTCAAGATGTTGTTTTCATTAATAGATTGTTAAAGCGGCATCTCAAGATGACTCAAAAGATGGATCCCAGAGTTGAGAGCGGTTTATAAATACGGGCCTAAGCGCGATGTTGAGTTTCGCCACTCAACACGCTGTCTCGAAAAGTGGGCGGTGCGCGGAGAACAAAGTACCTGAACAATACTTCCCTCTATATACTTAAACTAATTATCTCAATTTTATCGTCTTGCATGTTAGGTTCGTAGGTAATATACCTATTCGTTCTTTGTATTTTCCATTTTATTAAGAATATGTAAACTAAATATAAGATTTATAGATTTCAATCTACAACCACAACCCTCAGTCAATATAACAAATATATTCTCTTTTAAAATTATTATTCCGTTTTGACATGAAACCTCACACAAAAAATATAAAAAAATCGTTACAAAGCAAAAATATATACAAAATCAAAAAGCTTATTAAAGGCCACAGCTAAGCAAACATTACCTTTGGCACTCCACCAGACCGCACGTCACTCACTTGGCACAGCTCGATGACATCTCCGTCCTGAAACAAACGGATGCTTTAGTTTTTATTTTTTGTTTTAAGCTTCACTCGCACATAGCAAAATAGGCAGAAGGAACCTGGGAAACTAATGTTAAGACACTTCGTTCCCATTAATACACTTCCGTTCCCCTCTTTTCGCCAAATTCTAGAGGCATTGTGCGTTGAGTGGCAGAACTCAAGATGTTTTGGCTCGTTACCAGGGCGAGGAAATGGAAATATTTAATATTTTATTTCCTCAAGTGGGAATCGAACCCAAACGTTAAGTTTCGCATGTAGCAAGGTAGGCACAGAGAACTTAGTGTCAAGACACCTTTACATAGACGCGAAGTCTACTAAAAATATCAATTGACAGCAATTAGTTTAATTTATTATTACTACATAAATTTATTATTAAAAAAAATACTCAAAATTCAAGCCTTTTAAGAATAATCTAATATGGTTATGCTACGTTGATTTTATTTATTTATTATATCTATGTATATATTGAGGCCAGTCGTGGCGCAGAGGCACGAAGTGTGACTGTAAAATCGACTGGTTGTGGGTTCGAACCCCACTCGAGGAGATGAAATATTTACTTAAATTTATATTTCCATTTCTTCGCTCTGGTGTCGAGGCAAAGTGCGGCGTTGAGTTCTGTCACTTAACACGCAATGCCTCCAGAATTCGGCAGAAAGTGGGGAACGGAGTGTCTTAACATTAGGTTCCCTCTGCCTACCCTGCTGTGTGCGGGATACAGCGTGAAGCTGATTTTTTTTATTTTATGTATATATTATTACCTTATACTTATAAACAATAAACATATTATGTATATAAACATAATTTTGCTTAAAGATCTCCATAAGACCTCCATATGACGTCAATACGTCGCTATATATATTCAGTGATTCGAAATGACATGACTTTTAATCGCTCAGGTGGAATCGAGGGGAAAGCACTTTGTGCTTGAGACGAACATTATGATAATTTGTTGTTTACTCAAATAACATAGTAAAACTGTGATTTAACTTCTGATTATATAGGCAACGGTTGTGGGTTCGATTATCACCAAGAAAATTTACATTTTTTGTTTTGCAATCGCATCGTTTTGTGACATTTTTTTCGTAGTAATATATGGTACTTTCTGTCTACATTGCTATGTCAGGGGAAAACGGAGAGTAATAAAATATTTATATTATAGTTAACTTAGAAAAGAAAACCTGGCCAAGTGCGAACCAGACTCGCACACTCTATAAAAACTGCAAAAATGCACGCTTGTTGTATGGAAGTCCCCTTAAATATTTATTGTATCAGTATTTGTTGTTATAACGACAACAGAAATACGCATATCACGGTTCATTAGATACAGCTTGGTGACTGACGGACAGACAGACAGCGAAGTCTTAGTAATAGGGTCCCGTTTTACCATTTGAGTACGGAACCCTAAAAAGTGTTGGTTGCACAACATGCAATAAACAAAATAAAGAAAACCTTCTTTTATTCTCTAACATAAACTAGGCAACTATAGGTAAATACATATCCCGCGCCCTAAAATGTATATTTAAAAAAATCAGCTTCACAGTGTATCCCACATATAGCAGGATAAGCAGAGGGACTGGTAAAAACTCCGTTCCCTACTTTCCGCCGAACTGCGGAACCGAACCGGCGAAACTCAACGCCGTTATATACCTTCATATACTCAAAATTTAAATAAAAATAAAAAAAATAAATCAGCTTCACGCTGTATCCCGCACACAGCAGGGTAGGCAGAGGGAACCTAGTGTTAAGACACTCCGTTCCCCATTTTCTGCCGGATTCTGGAGGCATAACGTGTTGAGTGGCAGAACTTAACGCTGCGCTTTGCCTCGACACCAGAGCGAAGAAATGGAAATATAAATTTAAGTAAATATTTCATCTCTTCGAGTGGGGATCGAACCCACAACCAGTCGACTTTGCAGTCACACCTCGTGCCGCTGCGCCATGACTGGCCTTGCCAAAATTTATATAGATATTTAATATGAAATAGGTACATACGAGTCCTATTTTTCGAGTGTGGTGAGACGAAATGAGATGGTTAAATTCCGCATGCAACTTTAGAACATTTCAAACGAAATTAGACTGATTTAGTAGTTAATATATTATGTTTGTTTATACTATAGGAGGAGGTGCTTAAGCATAATACATTTTTGTGCTTATATGATATATAGCCACCAAAAATATTATTTATATAAAGAGGGAACGTATCTTACATGATAGTTACCTTAAGCTTTTTTTAATAGCTCCACGCTGTATGCTCCCAGACTTAGCAAGGTAGGCAGAGGGAACTTGGGAACCTAGTTAACACTAGAAACCCCGTTTTCATTAAGATACATCCGTTATCCACTTTTGAAACTCAAGCTAGAAGCGAAGAAATAGATATACGAAATATTTAATTTACTCAAGTGGGAATCGAACTCATAACCTGTCACGTTTACAATCGCACGCTTGTACCTCTGCGCTACCACTGGCCTCATAATAGTATATATTGATTTCTTTATGCAAGAGAAAATTCTCTAACATAAATAATCTCTTTATTTCCTTACAAAACTGAGTACTAAAGGATATTTCGCCCTAGAAATGTTCTATAGCGGATATTAGCTGATAATTGCGGAAACCGAGTGACCTTTTTACTGAAAAACTCTATAGAACTTCCTTACAATGTAGACGGCTGTATTATTATTCATATTTTAATAGAATATTATGTACTAGTTTATTAATGCGGCTTCGTTTTCTTAGTCAAATGGATATAACGTTGTGGACGACACTTTAAATAATATAGTCTATAGGGCTATAGGTTTTATTATGTGTCATTAGTTGGAAATCAAACAGTAGTTCCCGAAATAAACGCGTTCAACAAACGTTCAAACAAACAGTTCGGCTTTATAATTTTAGTATAGAAGATATATTATATCTACATAGATTTAACAAGACGTACCTACATAAGTTTAGGGATTAAATAGTGTAGTTTACACATCATGTCTTGGATTCGATTCCCAAGTAGAGTAAGATTAACACCTCAGCGGGAACGAGCTTACAAAAATTATATTATGTTACATAGTGTTCGTAATTACAATTTAATTTTATGATTTCATAGTAGGTATATTAAAAAAAAATTAAAAATCAGTTTAACATTGTATCCAGCATATAATAGGGTAGGCAGAGGGAACCTAGTGTTAAGATACTCCGTTCTGCATTTTTAGCCGAATTCTGGAGGCATTGCGTGTTGAGTGGGGAAAATCAACGCCGCGTTTTGTCTCGATACCAGAGCGAAAAAAAAGAAAATACAAATTTAAATACATATTTTCATTTCCTCGAGTGGGGATCGAACCCACAACCAGTCGCGTTTATAATACACACTTGTGTTCCTGTACCTGGCTTTATAGTATATTAAGCCTGAAAGTAATCGAAAGTTTTATCTGTTACTATTATACTTTTATTTCTTCTGTATGAATTAAAAAAAAATTAAATTAGCTTCACGCTGTATCCCGCACACAGCAGGGTAGGCAGAGGGAACCTAGTGTTAAGACACTCCGTTCCCCACTTTCTGCCGAATTTTGGAGGCATTGCGTGTTGAGTGGTAGAACTCAACGCCGCGCTTAACCTCGACACCAGAGCGAAGAAATGGAAATATAAATTTAAGTAAATATTTCATCTCCTCGAGTGGGGATCGAACCCACAACCAGTCGGTTTTGCAGTCACACCTCGTGCCGCTGCGCCACGACCGGCCTCAATGATGGCCGGTATGAATTAAACTTTAATTAATATAATGAGGCCAGTACTGACGCAGGGGCACAAGCTCGAGACTGTAAACGTGACAGGTTGTGGATTCAATTCCCATTCAATGAAGTAAAATATTTCATATTTTCATTTCCTGGCTCTGATAACGAGGCAGAGCGGCGTTGAGAACCGACACATTTTTTTAGCTTCACTCTGTATTCTGTATATAACATGGTAGGTGAAGGGAACTTGGGAACCTAGTATTTAGACACTCCCTTTCTCCATTAAGAAAAAACCGTTCCGCGAGGCGTCGCGTGTTGAGTGGCAAAACTCAGGGCCACGCTTTGCCTCATTACCAGAGCGAAAATATTAAACATTTCTTTTCCCCGAGTGGGAATCAAACCCACAACCGTTGCGCTTACAGTCGCATGCTTGTGTCTCTACGCCACGACGTCCTCTATAAGTAATTTTAAGTTTTATATTCAAATAAGTACTTTTACCTACAATAAAATTTTATCCTTTGGACGTCATCTTCAGATACCCACATAATTTCAAGCGCACAATGACTTTACTACTATCGCTGTCTTTTCAAGTAAGAAATCTGAGAATATTATTTATATTTTTAATAGGTTTCACGCTGTAATTGTAATTGCATATGTAGGATAAGCAGAGAGAACCCATAACCTAGTGTTAAGACACTCCGTTTTGCCAGTTTCTGCTCAATTTTCAAGTAATTGCGTGTTGAATGGAGAAATGAAATAATTCATATCTAATCAAAAAGTAAATAAATCAGCTTCACGCTGTATCCCGCACACAGTAGGGTAGGCAGGGAATCTAGTGTAAAGACACTCCGTTCCCCACTTCCCGCCGAGTTCTGGAGGCATTGCATGTTGAGTGGCGGAACTCAACACCGCACTTTGCCTCGACACCAGAGCGAAGAAACGAAAATACAAATAAATATTTTTATTTCTTCGAGTGGGGATCGAACCCACAACCAGTCGATTTTACACACACTTTATGCCCCTGCGCCACGACTGGCCTCGACTGAAATGGGACTGGCCTGGTAATTCATATCTCAGAGTGGGAATCGAAGTTTAAAAGATTTCAAATGTACCGCGATGATTGTGAGTCCAATTCACAATTGGGGGTCAATTAAAAACGACAAAGGGAGTATCTTTACACAATATCTGCCCCACAAATATGTGGGGCATTCATAAAGATTAGAAATATCTATATAAAATATCAAAGTAATTAAGTAAATGTTTATATATGTAGATAAGACCGATAAGCGGCTTACTGTAACTAGAGAGTAAATATTGTTTTACATATTAATATAAAATCTATAGTAAATATCTTATTATGATTATAATCTGCGTAAGCTAGTTTTGTTTTGTTTATGATAATTGATAATCTTAATGAATAAATATTTAAATGCTAATAAATTAATTAATCAGCTTCACGCTGTATCCCGCACACAGCAGGGTAGGCAGAGGGAACCTAGTGTTAAGACACTCCGTTCCCCACTTTCTGCCGAATTCTGGAGGCATTGCGTGTTGAGTGGCAGAACTCGACGCCGCGCTTTACCTCGACACCAGAGCGAAGAAAATATAAATGTAAATAAATATTTCACTTCCTCGAGTGAGGATCGAATCGAATCGAATTTTACAGTCACATTTTGTGCCCCTGCGCCACGACTAGCTTCTAATAGTCTAATAGTAGTAATTAACTTAAAACGTAATAAGATATTTGATTTCCGCTATTAGGTATTGCCCTTAGCGTATCTAGAGATATTTTCTGGGTAGGTTGGGTCCTGGACTTTACCTTTGAATAGATATGTTCGTGTAAACGTCCGCTTGAACTACATACAAATACGTCCTTATTAATTTACTAATCTACATTACTTTCGTTTTCAAATAATAATATAATTATAAAAACAATACTTATCCATACCTAATTGAAAAGTAAATCTTCAGGCAGTTCAATAATAGTTATTTATAGCAACTTTGGCGAACAACATTCTATAAAATGTTATAACGTTTTTTATTTATAAACCGATTGAAATAAGACAAATACTAAATGTTAAGGGAGGCTTGCCAAACTACAATACCGAAAATTACATTTAAATCAGCTAAGCCGGTCCGTTTTTGGAAAACCGACGTTTCGAGCATTTTGCAGTTTTATATAATAACTAGAGGGCGCGCGCGGCTTTGCCCGCTTACTTGCACCCTTAGGGGTAAAATCTAAAAAAAACCACCAAACACGTGTTCAATAAAATATTTTTAATAGTCTGGATTTATTTTTTTTATAAAAATCGGTGGGGATTTAAAGATTTTTCCATACAAACTTTCAACCTCTTATTTGCACCCTTAGGGGGTGAATTCTAAAAAAACGTGAAACACGTGTTCAATGAAATGTTTTTAAGAGTCTGAATTTCAAATTTTATGAAAATCGGTGCTGATTTAAAAAAAAATCCATACAAACTTTCAAGCCCTATTTCATCCCTTTAGGGATAAAATTTTTCAAAATCCCTTCTTAGTGGATGTCCACATTATGAAAATAAACATCTGTCCAAATTTCACGTTTTTACGCACAGCGGTGGTTGCGATTTTTACGGCTGTGCGTGCGTCTTACCTCAGTCAGTCAGGTACAAGTCCTTTTATATATATAGATTATCGCCCAATATTAATAACCTATCTCCAACGTCAATCTTAGATTGTTTCATACATCTATCCAATCTCTAGATTGGATAGATATATAAAACAATCTAAGATTGACGTTGGACATAGATTATTAATATTGGGCGTATATCAACTGAAAGTTCTGCCTTACCACACCGACGAAGTCGCTAATTTAATATTTTTTTTATCAGCTTCACGTTGTATCTGCACATTCCGCCGAGTTTTCGAGTGTTGCGTGGATGCATACAACGATGACCTTTTGCTTGGTGACATAGCGAAGAAATAAAAATATCAATAAATAACAATTTATTCCCCTAAGTGGGGCTTGAGCCTACAACCGTCGCGTTACAGTCACACCACGACGCCACGACGACCTCGTAAGTATTAATTTATTACATAATAAACAGTAAACTACAGCGACAGTAGAGTATAATTTCAAACATACACTACGGAAGTAAATGGTACTCTTATCTGTTTGTGTAGTGACGTTTCTGTTTCTACAAATCAGACGTGTTATTGTAAAGCATCTTTGTCTGTCTGTTACAAGCAGACGCTATTCACGTCGACCTAGAAACTGACATACGCGGGCGGTACGACTACTGTTACCAATTGAATGTATTGATGCTTTTTTACTAGAAATAGTAAATTAAAATATCCAGCATAGCATCCAGATAGGCATAGGCAGAAGGTATCTAGTGTTAAGATTTGATACTTTGCGTGCTGAGTGACGGCCTAGTTATCTCGATCGAACTCACAATAGTCTTTTTTTTATGGAAAAGATAAGGCAAACGAGCGTTCGGGTCACCTGATGGTAAGTGATCACCGCCGCCCACAACCTCGTGCAACACCAGGGGAGCTACAGGTGCGTTGCCGGCCTTTAAGGTGGTTTGGGCGCCGGAGCCCGGCATTACCTGATACGAAACGCAGTGGCATAAAGCCACTACTTAACGCCGGTTTTAAATGATCCGGTCGTGTCTGCCCAAGCGTGTTGCCATTGCTGGCGACGTGACTCTACCACACGTACTTTAGTCGGCTCTTACGACACCACCAGTACCAGGATGATCCTATTCTAGGCCAGGATCGCAGGGCAAAAACTCGCGTTCACTGTCGTACGCCGTGCCGCTGCGTCACGACGGTCTTATGAAAAGAAGCAAGAGATTCTAGAGAAGCGAAGACTTAATTATTAAAAGTTTGTGTAATGCATTATTGCATAATTAAAGATATTGAATGCTAACTATCAATACTTAATATCTATACTTATAGGATAAAGCTGAAGAGTTTGTTTAGTAGAACGCACTAGTTTAAGCTGGTTCGACTTACCAAATTATTTTCGAAGATCAAAAATAAGGCACGGAAGCCACAACAACACGGAAAACAAAAATATATATATGTATACGTTTCGATTTATTTTAAGGAAATATAACGAAAATATTTAAAACAGAAACCTTCTTCAAAGCATACGTATAAGATAAAAGCTATACTGTTTGTTTGTACTGACATCTCCACAGCATGTTTACTTACGAAGTTCTTTATATGTATGTACATATTACATACAAAACCTCATAAACATAAGAAAACATCCGCCTCCACATTAAGTTATCTTGTTTAGAAATAATTTCGTTTAACATGTACCTTCACAATGAGAGCGTCGAAAAAGTAAAGCTTATCTTACTAAAGAGTTTAATTAAGTAATTAACACGCTGTTGTCTGTAATTAACGTTGAGATCGAGAACACACGCTGTTGTTTTTGAAGGAAAGTTAAGTCAATGATATTATATTTTCAGTTACACGCTGTTTCACGCATGTAGCAGGGTAGGGCAGAGGGAAATTGAATACTTAGTGTCAAGAAATCCGTCCCAATTAAGACATTTCCGTTACTTACTTTCCTCTGAATTCTATAGACATTGAATGTTGAGTGGTGGAACTCAACGCCGCACTGTACATCGATGGAGTGGGAATCGAATCTACAAACTGACGTGTTTACAGCCATTACCGCTTGTGCTACAGTACACAGTACAGTACAGCCATACATATAATAAAATATTAATTAAAAGCAGTTTTTTAAAAATAAGCTTTCTAGATGTTTTTATTTCACATTATAAAAATCAAGCCATTTCATTTAGTACTTTTCATATTAGATGGATTGTTTTAAAAATTGTGAACCGTAATTTTGTTGTTGCCGCCATTTTGAATTAACAACAATATTTTTTTTATAGCTTCACGCTGTATCCCGCACAGCAGGGTAGGCAGAGGGGTCCTAGGTTAAGACACTCCGTTCCTCCTCAATATTTTATCTCCTCGAGTGGGGATCGAACCCAAAACCAGTCGGTTTTACAGTCACACTTTGTGCCGCTACGCCACGACTGGCAACAACATTATTGATTATACATAAGTAATTTCATTGTCACCCTGCAGTGTGCGGGATACAGTGTAAAGGTAAAAAAAAATATAATAAAAGTAACAGCCATTTCGAAACATTTCTAACTTGATATCAGTTCTATCTATATATACGTGTTTTTTTTTATTTTTTCCTAATAAAAGTCTAAGTAAGACTAACAATTTAAATATATATTTCTAACCGACTTGCAGAAATGAGGGCATTCTATTTTCTACAACCATATACATATCACTCATTCTATTGTTAAAGATGATTTTGATGCAAACTAATATCCTACAAACCGTAGGATTAGAGCCATGTAGCTTAATGAAGCACATTCAGTGTACGACTTACTCAGGGCTTAGGATTTCGGTCAAAATGATATATGGAGGAGTCTGTACTCTATAGTATAAGGACGTGTACTGTGTCAGTTATACAGGAAAAGGAAATTAATTACATATTTATAATATTGTTATTATAGTAGAAAGAAATATATAATAATATATGTAATTACTATATACTTGAAGAAGAGGTACGGGGACCTGTATACGCGACAGGTTAAAGGTTCAATTCCCACTCGAGGAAATGATATTTTATTTTATGTTTCCATCTCCTCACGCTGGTAACAAGGAAAAGGACGGCGATTTCTGTCACTCAACACGCGATGACTCGAGAATTTGGCGGGAAGTGGGTAACGCAAGTGTCTTGATGAAACGACGTGACTTAGCAATAGGTTCTCAACCTTCCTTCCCCTATCCAGTTATCTGCGGGATAGTGATAACACATAACGTCTAGTAACTTATTATTATTAATAAATTTTCAAATGAAAAAAGCATTAACCCTAATTCACGAATAGTAGACAGAAGGAACCTAGTGACTGGCCTAGCTTTGTCTTGTTACCAGAGCGAATAGTCCAGTGGGAATAGAACCCACAATTGCCGTTACTAACCAGACNATAAAATGCGAAACCTCGCCTAAAACACAATAGAGTGGAGTCGGGACACCTGCCATTTGCGACGTTAAGAGGCACTTCTAACAAGCAAGGTCGAGAGGAAGTTCAGTACTGAATTGTAACCTTAATTGTAGTATCAAACTTAGGCTTCATTTATATTGTACGGGTATACTTCGTTCCTCACGCACTGTTCAATTTCCGAGACTTTATGTTTTGAGTATTGGAACACAACGCCGTGCATTATCTTGTTACCTTAAAATGAAAAAAATGCTTTCCCTGGAGTGGTAAGCGAACCTACAACCATCACGTTTACAATGATTTTGTAAAGTAAAAAAAAAATACCTGGAGATGCATCAATCACTACGGTCTCGTGATAATTAAATAACCCGGTTAAGACGGAGGCAGACTGACTTATAAACTTTCAATTTTCGTTTTTTTTTCTTTAATTATATTGCAAGTTCTCACTTCGTGCCAAATTTCAAAACTTTAGGTCCACAGGAAACAGTCCACGACTATATGTTTTGATTACATGGTAAGCAGCAAAAACGATTCACAAAAAGTGCTCGATCTTTTGAGTGCGTTGACTAAGATTTTTTTTTAAAGATTTTAAGGATTTTTTTCTGTGCTTCAAGGGACTGTAGATCTGAATATTTGATATTAATTTCAGATAATCTCGCGATACATTAAATCGAGAACAATCCGTTTCTTTCGTTTGAGCTACGGAACCCAAAAAAAGTATTGTATAGTTTATTAGTGATACATGCATGGATTAGCGATTATGAGATTGGATAAAGTTAAATATTACAGACGATAATTTTGTCATACTATTTATCCTACGTTTTAGTATTTGTGGCGTAATTCAACGCCGCAATTGATACATTATATATTCGTATATTATATTTTTCATTTTATGTACCAAATAAGCAATGCCTCAAAGTTACATCCCAGAGCGATATCAGCCTATTAAGAAAAAATCGTTCAAAAAGACCTTATCCGCTCAAAGTTGATTAAACACAAACGTCAAAGGTCGAACCAAGCCATTATATTTAATTTTGTAAGAAAAAAAACAATAAACAACGTCTCATTTACCTACAAATGAGAAGCTTTTGTTTCAGCCTATTAAATTCAACGAATTGTTCTTTTGAATCGTACAGACGTAGGTTGTGTAATGGGGTGGAGATATTTTTTTAATCAACAACTTATTTAAATCGATCAAAAGATTTTTTTTTCAGGTTAATATAAAAATAATATACAATATCGTTGAGGATATCGATATATTAAAGATATCGTAATCGGCGTTGAGTTCCGTCACTCGACACGCGATGCTTCCATTCCGCAGAAAGTGGGGAGTGGAGTGTCTTTACAGTAGCTCCCTTTGCCCACTCTGCTACATGCGGGATACAGCGTGAAGCAAAATAAAAAAAAACTACCTTAAATAAATGAAACCATACACAAATTCTACCATCATCATATAACGAGCAACCACCATCTTATCCGGAGCAGAAATCCTGCAAATGGCTGACGTAACATTTCTGAAAGTTAAAGCGCACTAGTGCTGTACTTGGCCCGAGTTTTGGTCCACTTCAAACAGCTTGTTTCGAAGAAGAACCTTCTATTTTTACATCTCAAGTACCTATTACGGTGGAACATATTTGAAATGTATGTATGTTTCTCGTAATTGTTATTCGGTCAAGTGGCCAAAATGTAAAGATAAGTATTTTTGGGAAATCTGATTTGGACACTGTTTAAATAAAAAAACTAAACTTAGAAAGTAGAAATTTGGCATGTAAGTAAGTTAGGGAGTGTAGGAGAGCACCAAGAGAGGTTTCCAGAAATGGGAAAATGCGGAATCTTCCATTTTATGTTTTAATATGTACGCTAACACAGTTGCAAATGACCCTATATACCGTACAGATCAGTGTAGGCAGAGGGAACTCGGGAACCTAATGTTAAGATACTCTGTTCCCATTAAGACACTTCTGTTCCTTTGCCACTTTCCGCCACTTTGTGTCATTACCACAGCGAGGAAATGAAAATGTTAAATATTTCATTTCCTCGAACGGGAATTGAATCTATAACGGAAGGTCGAAGTTACTGTAGAGCATCCATTTTCTTTTATTTGTATTTTGTCTATAATAAAAATAATATAAATTCATCATAATATTGCGTAGGAGCAAACGTGGTAATCAGTCACACTGTTCATAAAATTTTGACTTGGCAAGTGGCGGAAGATCATGTCATACTTTAGTTTAGTTAGTGTAGTCATCTTTTACTTTCTAACTAAATCGAAGGAATAAAAATTTCATACAAATAGGTTAATATGAATTTCTAACGCATATTGCAGGGTAGCCAGAGGGAACCTAGTGTTAAGACACTCCGTTGCTCAATTTTCACCGAATTTTTTGAAGCACTGCGAGTCACGGAACCCAAAGCCGCGCTTTGCCTCGACACCAGAGCGACGAAATGGAAATATAAATTTAAATAAATATTTAATCTCCTTGAGTGGGGATCAAACCCACAATCAGTCGATTTTACAGTCACATTTTGTGCAGCTGCGCCACAACTAGCCTCAATTATATTTAAAAAAAAACTAACTATTGAATGAAAAAAAACAAAGCGTACGCATAAATAAATTCAAAAGTTTATAAAATATGTGAAGATTTGAAGAACAATAAATTTCTTTTAGAATTCACATCATCGAACGAGTGGGAATCGAACCCTGTCAACAAAGACAATCTGACGCGTCGCACCCTTTTGGCCCTGAGCCACAACTAGCCACAACTGCTTTTAGAAAACTAAAAGTAAGAAAAATATCTTTAAATGGTAGACGTAGTAACTTCGTTTCCATTGCAAAGACGAAGGCGACGAACTACCTAATTTAATTTACTCCGTCAATAGACCCATAAAGATGAATGATCATTTGGAGTAAATTGTAGAGTTCAACGACCACTTTTAGGGGTGGTTTACGCCAATTGATAGGGGAGGATTATTGCCTGTGTATTTATATGTGAA
Source organism: Heliconius hermathena (assembly GCA_013403705.1). Taxonomy (NCBI): domain Eukaryota; kingdom Metazoa; phylum Arthropoda; class Insecta; order Lepidoptera; family Nymphalidae; genus Heliconius; species Heliconius hermathena. Next base: position 29,748 of record JAAIXJ010000253.1, on the reverse strand, counting down.
ATTTGTTAGGTAAGTGACACTATATTTTGTAAATATTATAGCTGTAGAGTAAACTTGTTCGATACTAAAGTTAGATTATAGTTTTGTAAATTTTAGAAATCATTGTTTAGAAAAATTGATTTAATGGAAGTATTAATTATAATTTTATTATAAGAAAGTATAGTAGAAATCACATTTAGTAAGTGAGAGTTAAGAAACAATAACCTTAACGTTGTATTCCGCACATAACGCGATAGGCAGATAGCAAGTAACCTGGGAACCTAGTGTTAGGACACTCCGTTCCCATTAAAACATTTCCGTTTCCTACTTTTCGATGAATTGTGTATTGAGTAGCGGAACTCAACTCCGCGCTTTGCCTCTTCACCCTAGCGAGAAATTGAAAATATCAATCCTCGAGTGGAAATCGAACCCACAAGCTGTGTTTACTATCGCATGTTAGTGCCCCTGCGCCACGACTGGCTTCAAAAAATATGTTAGTCTATAAAAATCAACTAACTACGAAGCAATAATGGAATGGAACATATAAACTAGAATAGAAACTAAAAAATATTTTTTCACCAACATAAATGTAGCGTAGTGAAACAAAATAAGAATACATAAACGACTCTTAAGTGTAAAAAATTATAATTATCAACATTTTTAACTTGCTTTTATTATAGTTCGATTTGTAACTATATAATGAATCAGCTTCAGCCATCCCGTTCACAGCAAAGTACTCAGAGAGAACCTAGTGTTAAGACACTATATTCACCATTTTTCGCCTAATTCCAAAAGTATAGCGTATTGAGTAAACTAAACTAAAGGCCGCGCTTTGCCTTGAGAAATTGAAAATATTAATTTAAATACATATTTCTTTCCCCCGATTGGAGACCGAACCCACAATCGCTACGTTTGCAGTTAGATACTGTCCAACTACACCACGACGGCCTCTAAATCTAGAAATAAGCAGCGTTTATCAGTTTAATGGTCAATAAAACGTTCAGGTAACAACGTGCCTCGTATCAGATATACACGGAGAGATAAAACTTTGACGGGCGTTTCAGCTAATTTTGTATACAATCATAAATTTTTAGTAGTAGTAGTTTTTTCTTATTATACAATTTTACGCACTTTAACATTTATTGTATTTATTCTCATTTTCCCCGTTTTGATAGGCAAAGCAATTTCTTGAAATTTGGACAGAAAGTGTCTTAACACTAAGTTCTCTCTGCCTACCCTATTATGGGTGAAGAAGTGTGAAGCTGTTTTAGATTCATTGATGGAACAAAATGATCCAACTTTTTATAAAATAAGCTAAATTATTAAAAAAAAACTTATTTTTTCTCGCCTTGTCCTGCATACACCTATCACCACAGGCAGAGAGAATCTTTTTTTTAGTTTTATGTTAAAATTCGCGAATTATCATGTTGAGTTTCGGAACACTTGTATAGTATTAAACATTGAATAATATTTATGGATTAATTAAAAGAGTCAGTTAAAGAATGCTTGCAACAAAGAGATTTCTAATAAGGTTCCCTTTTCAGAAAAGGTCTTTTCCAAAATAATTCATTTATATGAATTACAAGACAATGTATACAGTCTTGGTTTAATTACATTGTAATGCCTGAAGAATTCTAAAGTAGGGAATAGAAGTGTCTTGTAGAGGAACACAGTGTTCTAACACTAGGTTCCCAGGTCGATCCAGGTTCTTTAGCCTACCCTATGTGCGGGATAAGATGCAAAGCTAAAAAAAAAGTGATAGATATCCTCTAATCATTTTCATATATTATAATACAGCTTGGAATTTCGGAATGCTTCTCTTATTTACATTACGTAGATATTTGAGTACGCGATACGTTAGAGGACGGCCAAAATTAGATTTAAGATGAGGAAGGGTTGCCACAAACCCATAATATACTTAGTAGTTACTTATTATGTAATGTGATATATTTTAAGTAAACTTATAAATAATATATTTTTAGGTTTAATAATAACATAAATTCATATCAAGTTCTTATTATAACATTTTAAAAGAGATTGTGATTTGATTGCAGTCGTTGAGAATATAATATTTAAAATCATAATTAGATTATATAATTTTCCAATTTTAATGTCCAAAATTGTCACTTTTAATGGACTTTTATTACATCGACTTGTTATTTGTTTAGCTTCACAATCGATCCCGCATATAGCAGAGTAGGCAGAAACGGAGGTGGCAACCTAGTGTTAATACACTCCGTTCCCATTAAGATGCTTCTGTTTCCCACTTTCCGCTGAATTTAGGAGGCACTATGTATTGAGTGGAACTCAACGCCGCGACTTATTACTATGTTGTAAAATACAAGAAACTAAATTTGTACCGCTCATAATAATAGTATCATGATGAAACTTAGCATACGTAGCTCAGGTGACAATACAATATTATGGCACCATCAAGCTCGTCTGATGATCAAGCCAGGATCTGAAGAGTAACTCTACAGAGGCTACTAGTAAAATCAGCTTCACGCTGTATCCCGCACACAGCAGGGTAGGCAGAGGGAATCTAATGTTAAGACACTCCGTTACCTACTTTCTGCCGAATTCTGGAGGCTTTACGGGTTGAGTGCCAGAACTTTGACTCGACAACAGGACGAAGAAATGGAAATATAAATTTAAGTAAATATTTCATCTCCTCGAGTGGGGATCGAACCCACAACCAGTCGGTTTTACAGAAACACTTTGTGCCCCTGCGCCACGACTGGCCTCGTGTAATATATGCTTTCACATAATATGTAGGAAAACACGCTTCGCTTTTTAAAGTCGAAACAAATAAGCGGCCTCAATATCAAACTGAAACTAATTAAAACGTAACTTCCAAGGAAGCGGTAACCCTACTTCACCCTGACTAATATCATATGCATAAACTGAAATCCTTGGGGAAATAAATGTCTGATATAGTTTTTGCTATGGAAATAACCATTAATGGTGGCCGAGAAGGTTGTATTAAAATTTTATCATCTACCTAGAGATTTGATCTTTAATATTTAACAAGGATCGTGGTTCTGGGTTCCATTCCCGCGATGAGAAGAAATGCTTGTTTCGAATCATGTTTATTTCATCTATATGTATGTTACATAATATTTGAAGTATGTAAATTAACTGATTACCGTAACAAAAGGCAATATTTTTATAAATGTATTTAAATTAAAGAATTTTTGTCCATACTTAAAAATATTAAAATGTATGTTCAAATAACTTAAACGACTTCTCTTTTGATGAGGTCGTCGTGGCCCAGTGGCGCAATGGTATCATTGTAAATGCTACGGTTGTGGGTTCGATTACCATTCGGGGGATTGAGATATTATTATTTTTTTTATTTCTTCGCTCTGGTACCAAAGCAAAGCGCGGCGTTGACTTTCACTACTTAACACGCCTCGAAAGAATTCGGAGGAAAGTGGGGAACGGAGTGTTTTCACACTAGGCTTCCCTCTTGCCTACCCTGCTATATGCGGGATACAGTGTGAAGCAGACTTGTCTTTTCTTACCTTTCCCTCGCTTTTCCAATAAATAAAGAAGCCATATTCGTCGACTTTAAACATGCACTCCTTTTCGAACTCGGTGTTGTCCTTTTCCTCTGTCCATCTGTCGAAAACAGCACCCTGTAGACAAAAACAAAGTAAAACTTTTAATATCTTGTTTTATGTTATTCTAGTCGACGCCCGCAATTTAGTTTGCGTGACCTTTGAAATGGAAAATGGAAAATCCCATATTACCCGTTACCGTAGGAATTTCGTGAAATTCGTTTTCTTATTTTTAAAACATTTTTAAAGTGTTATTCCACACTTAGGAAAGAAAAATACACTTAGGATAGAAAACGTACAAAAATTTTAACGTAGCGGGATTTGAACCCGCGCCTCTTTGGACGGTTTCCAAATAATAAGTATCCATTCTCTTAGCTTTGAGTTCTTGTTTTTGACGAACAACAAAAATTGCATAGAGCTGAATTTTGAAAGAGATTTTGTACATTACAAATAAAATATCAACAGTCACCATTCATTTCATGAGTGCTAAAAAGTTATTTCAAGGTCACAAAACAAGTTTTTCAGTAGTTTTTATCTTGCTCGTAAAAGCGAATTATATTTAAAAAACCTAAGTTAAATGCGAGAAATATAACTTATTAAAATATAAAAGGACATGTACCTGACTGACTGAGGTAAGACGCATGCACAGCCGTAACCGCTGTGCGTAGAAACGTGAAATTTGGACGGATGTTTATTTTCATAATCTGGACATCCACTAAGAAGGGATTTTGAAAAATTTTAACTGTAAAGGGATGAATTAGGGGTTGAAAGTTTGTATGATTTTTTTTTAAATCGACACCGATTTTCATAAAATTTCAAATTCAGACTCTTAAAAACATTTCATTGAACACGTGTTTCATGGTTTTTTAGAATTCACCCTTTAAGGGTGCAAATAAGGGGTTAAAAGTTTGTATGGAAAAATCTTTAAATCACCACCGATTTTTATAAAAAATTAAACTCAGACTGTCAAAAATATTTTATTGGACACGTGTTTCGAGGTTTTTTTAGAATTCACCCCTAAGGGTGCAAATAAGCGGGCGAAGCCGCGCGCCCACTAGTAACTTATAAAATTAGAAGAACTTAAGTTTGCATATGCCCATATGCACTCATTTTGTATGAACGGAACTATCAATATTAGTTTATAACGATTTTTTGTATGAAATATCTATAAATTTTCACGTTTCGTATTTTTTCTTTTATAGGTATTGTAAATTCTCACTTCATGCCAAATTTCGTATCAGTAGGCCGTAGGGAAATACCCTATAGGTTTTAATTAGGCGGCGAATTTTATACAAAATGTATAACAAATTATGCATATATGCTCATATCTTTTGATTGCGTTGACTTAGAAGTTTATTTTTCCCTGTGATCCTAGGATGAAAATAGGAGGCCTAGGAGACCTGATATTTGATATTGATTTGATCTTAGTATATCCACGCGATCTCGAGATAAATGGTATTGACAGACGCACAGACAGTCAATAAAGTGATCCTATAAGGGGTTCGTATTTACCCTTTGAGGTACGAAACCCTAAAAAAAGTGGGACAAAAATTGTAGATCACAAAATTATCTAATCTTATTGTTTTTTACGATTTTTTAGTATTCATGCAACACTAAGGCAGAAAATTAGCAATTTTTTTAGCAACTCCTGTATCCCGCATATTATAGCTATGTAAACATAGAGAACCGAAGAGAAGTGTTAAGGCACTACTTTCCACCGAACTTCCATGATATTGCGTATTGAATGACGGAATTTAAAATTAAACTAAAAAACATAATAAAAATAACAATATATATTACATATAACAAGCAACATAAATAAAGTAAGCTAAATATGAGCTCTAAAAGGAAAATTACAATTTCGTTCCGTAGATACTAAAAGCGAAAACTAAAATAACTGTTTCTTTCAATCTGTGTAGCAAAAGCTTTTAACATTAACATAAAATGTATTAGATCTTCATATAGTTTTCGTCAGTTTCGTGTTTTGTTTGTTATAAGCAATTGTGTATAGTGTTTCTATGGTGTATTAAGGTTAAACATTTTACAACTTTTTTATGGAAAAAGACAAGGCAAACGAGCGTACGGGTCACCTGATGGTAGGTGACCCGTGCAACACCAGAGGAGCTACAGGTGCGTTGCCGGCTTTTAAAAGTTTGTCGTTAGTCTTGTTTTCATTTTAATTTGGTTATTATTAGTCAGGCAACACGCAATGTCTTCAGAATTCGGCGGATAGGTGGGTAATGGAGTGTCTCAACACTAGGTTCCCTGTGCCTACCCTGCTGTGTGCGGGATACAGCGTGAAGCTGGAAAAAAAAAAGGCACTAAATTTTTTTATATCAACGCCGTCATGGGGCGTTGTGAGTTTGAACCTCACTTGGGAAATTTATATTTTATTTTTATTCCTAGCTTTGGTAACTTGATAAAGCGCGGCATTGAGTACTCAACTAAAATTGTGTACGAATAAGTGACCGAATTACGTATAGCTAAGCAAAATGTTTGGCTGTGCGTCCATTTGCAACAGACATACAAACCGTTTTTGCTTTATATGTGACTATTGAAACTGATACTGACATCGAGACTGAACAGAGCCTTCTTTGCCTGTTCTTTCAGTTCGGAGGATTGAATTTTGATTTTGCTTCTTATTTTTATATTAGAACTAGCTGCTAGTGGCGGTGTCGTCCGCGTGATTAAATAACTATTTGTGTGGACATAATATGACAGTTTCTAATTGCCCGAGGTAACTTTTACCGCAGGTGCAGTAACCTCTAAACGATTAACAAAAGTGATGACTACAATGTCTATTGAACTTTCTCATGTTCTGTTTCTTTTGAGAAAATTATATTTATTTTTAAAGTTTTAGGTATATAACTTCATTCAATATTACTAATACCTGCAAAGCTATCTCGAATATTGAAATTGCATTTTATAAAGTCATTTCCATTCAATTTTATATAATTTAATGTAGCATTCGCACTCTACTAGGAATTTATAAATATCTTTATAATCTATCTGTACGTCTCTTGCACGTCTTAGAAATTAATTTAGTTAAGTACAAGAGTCTCTCGAATAATATATGTCTGGATGGGGTTATTAATACATTTAAAAAGGGGTCACTTATACATTTGTGTCTCAAATCCCAGGCACTGCTCTGATCTCTTCACCCTGCAACACTATAGACGCTCGCTTGCTCAATCCACGGAATTTACAAGTAACTAGTTGATATAATCAATATAATCTATGGAATGTATAAATAAGTAGTCACTTCCCTTCTTTCTTTTTTAAGTAAAGTTAATGTAAATTAATAATTATGATTTTTTAGCTGTATGTAGGGGGAATCTGGGAACCTAGTGCTAAGACTGTCCAATTAAGGCACATCCGTTCCCCATGTTCGTATAAGAATATTTTAATGAAATTAATATTATATAATTGAGGCCAGTCATGGCGCAGCAGCATGAGGTGTGACTGTAAAATCGACTGGTTGTGGGTTCGATCCCCACTCGAGGAGATGAAATATTTACTTAAATTTATATTTCCATTTCTTCGCTCTGGTGTCGAGGTTAAGCGCGGCGTTGAGTTCTGCCACTCAACACGCAATGCCTCCAGAATTCGGCAGAAAGTGGGGAACGGAGTGTCTTAACACTAGGTTCCCTCTGCCTACCCTGCTGTGTGCGGGATACAGCGTGAAGCTGATTTTTAAATTAATATTAAATTATTAATGCAGCCTTCTTTATAGATACGTAAAAACGTTATTACAAGAAGTGACCACATTGTACTAGAATATATAAAATATACAAAAACAATAACCAAATTACCTATACGCTTCATAATATTAACCTAATTTTATGTATGAGTGTGCATGATTTTTTATGTATTATATGATTAACTAGTTCATAATGGACCTTTGCACGAATTGAGGAACGATTTTTTGAATGTATTGTAAAAACAAAAAAAAACGATTTTGTATTACGTAGTATTATTATATTACATTTACAATGATAATTTTATTATTTAATTTGTGTTTGAAAAAAAAAACTTTTTTATTTTTGGCAAAATCTCTTTTGTTTTAATTGTATTAGGCTTTTATAGAGTAGTTAAAACTATGCTTTTATTTAAAATGGTGATGACAAAAACACTGTTTAGTTATATGCGACTAAAACATGTATAAAACTAAATATAATCATATAAGACGAAATATACCCAAAATTTTATATTAAATATTAAATTTAAGGCAAACGATCTTTATTTTACGGGTTATTATGTTTACGGATCGTAAATCTATGTAGTCCATGAAAGGCATGTCTCGGTTTGATTGACTCATCATAATCTAGCTTAAATCTCATAGAGATTTATGAAGAGAATAATTAAGACACTGTAATATCTTTTCTCCTTTAATTGACTTTGAGGCAGTCATGACGGAGTGGGAGGGCGACTGACTGGTGACGCAATGTTGGTAGGTTCGATCCTCACTCTTTAAATTATTTGCATTTCCTTGTTCTGGTAGATAAAACGTGGTGTTGAGTTCCGCCATTTAACACGCAATTTTTCGAAATTTGGGAAGGTACGAACGCTTCACTCAAATGTGGCCTAGCATGATCAACCAAACAAGCTTTTCTTAGCTTCATGCTGTATACCCTAGCAGCGCTCGCAGGGTAAACCTGGGAACCTATTGTCAGGACACTCCGTTCTCATTAAGACACTTCTGTTTTCACCTTACCGCCGAATTCTTGAAGCAGCGTGTGTTGTACGTTTTGTTTCGTTACCAGAGCGCAAATATTAAATATTCCATATCTTACAGTGGGCGGCGCTGGAAGGCCTGCCTGGCCTCAACAAACTCTTCAGCTTTACAATATTAGTATAGAAATATAGATAGAGATTTTGATTCACCGAATCAAAAACCGATGAAAATCTATTCCAAGATAAATCAATCATCAGCGTGGCACTCCATAATGGGCTACATTGCACATATAAGTTATACCTACCTACTCATATATTCATTGAGATGAGTGCAAACGAAGGTTTCCGATTCGAGTCCCTTCTCAATGTTTAATCTATCGACCGAAGTCGATAGGTTTAAATTTTGTACGAACTTTGGATAGGTTACTGCTGTGTTAGTACTCGGGTAGGGTTCTCGATGCCAGCGATATTGCAATATAGAATTTATAGGAAAGCATATTTCATAGAATTTATACATAGAGGCCAGTCGTGCCGCAGGGGCACAAAGTGTGACTGTTAAATCGACTGGTTGTGGGTTCGATCCCCATTCGAGGAGATGAATTATTTACTTCTCCAGAACTCGGCGGAAAATGGCGAATATGAAGCGTTTTGACTCTAGGTTTCCTCTGCTTAAGCTGCTTTGTGCGGGATACAGCGTAAAACATTTTTTTTTAAATTTCATATAGACATATATCGTAAACCTAGATATAGTCTATACATTATATTTATTATTAAGATATCAAATATTTTAGCTGAGGTCAGTCGCACCGCAGGGGCGCAATTGTGTGACTGTAAGTGCAACAGGTTCTGGGTTCGACTCCCACTCAAGGAAATGAAACCGTAAGTTCGGCAATGTTTTGAAAATTAAATGTGGTGAGCAGACTGTACAAGACACAAGATTCCTTCTGCCTACCCTGCTTTATGGCGAATAAAGCGTTAAGAAAAAAATCTATATTTATATGACGAATAAAAATAACCTTATGAGTAGAATGCACGCGGCGTTACATTTCTAAAATGAGAGGACTAAGAGTCTTAACACTAGGTTTTCTCTGCCTACTTTCTTATAATCGTGTGCTTGTAAACGCGACAAGTTGTGGGTTCGATTCCCATTCGAGGGCATGAAATATTTCATATTGAGCCCACAACTTTTGCCTACATTACGAATGACACAACTGCGCTTACAACAAATATGTATAATAGTATATTCACATAATAATATACCTCGGTACTTGTTTATATAAATTTGGTGTGTCACAATGTTAAAACGATGTCATTTTTAAATACAAAGGTCAATGAAACCATTCTATAATAATAATAAGCTAAACCATAGCCTATAATTCTGCATATATAAAAAATATTATATTGTACAGTACTTCGTATGTATTTATTACAAAAAAAAATAAAAAATTAAAATTAGCTTCACGCTGTATCCCGCACACAGCAGGGTAGGCAGAGGGAACCTAGTGTTAAGACACTCCGTTCCCCACTTTCTGCCGAATTCTGGAGGCATTGCGTGTTGAGTGGCAGAACTCAACGCCGCGCTTAACCTCGACACCAGAGCGAAGAAATGGAAATATAAATTTAAGTAAATATTTCATCTCTTCGAGTGGGGATCGAACCCACAACCAGTCGGTTTTGCAGTCACACCTCGTGCCGCTGCGCCACGACCGGCCTCAATATTTATTACAGTATTATATAAAAAAACTGCATAGTATTTTTTTTCAGGTTCCCGCTGTATCCTGCATATAGCGGGGTAGGCAGAGGGAGCCACTCCGCTCCCTGTATTAAGACACTCCGCTTCTGGAGGCATTGGCGGATTTTAACGCCGCGCTTTGCCTTCGCACCAGAGCAATTAAATGAATATATTAAATATATAATTTCCTCGAGTGGAAATCGAACCCACAATCTGCGGCGGCCACAGGCCTGTTTAGTATTGTTGGTCAAATTTGCAGAAAAAGGAATCGTTTTTTATAATAATGTAATGAGGACATCGTGGCGCAGCGGCAAACCGTCTGACTGTGAACGCTACGCTACGGTTGTGGGTTCAATTCCCACTTGGAGTAATGAATTGTTCTTATTTTAAGCACTCTAATATCAAGACAAAGCGCGGGGTTCAGTTCCAACACTCTGTTTTAAATTTTAAATGTACCCCACATTTAACTAGTAGACTTTCTTGACACAAGATTCCCCCTGCCTACCATGCTAAATGCGGAATGCAAGCGTTAAGTTAAAAACCAGTAATAATGTGACGAAAAAAAAACTTCATGAGGACAACGCACGCAGCATTGGGTTTCCAAAATGAGATAACGGAGTGTCTTACGTTAAGAGTCTTAACACTAGGTTCCTTCTATTCCTTTTTTCCCCAGCTCTGTTAACGACGCAAAGCACGGCGTTGAGTTAACACGTAATGCCTCCGGAATTTGCCCGAAAGTGGGAAACAGAATTGTCTTAATTACGGACGGAAACAAAAGCGTCTTTATCAATAGATTCCCAGGTTCCCACTGCAATGTGCGAGATACAGCGTGAAACTAAAAAAAGAGGCTAAAGAACTAATCAGATAGTAACAAACTAAACTAAAAAAAAAACTAAATTTAACCAAAATCTGTACGATGACAACATTATAATATATAACATATTTATTCAGTATTGTAAATCTAACACATCGTGAGCACGCGCAGGTCAATGTCAAGCTGAGTTAATGTTGACATTGAATACAAAATTTCCTTTTATATAATCCTTATGTTGTGTTAAGATTGTAAATTTATACAGTTTATAGAATGAAATGTATAACTTTGGCTGTAAATATACTTTTTTTAGGTTCCTTGCTCACTTTGCCGTACGTCTGTCCTTCTGTAAGGACCGTTTAACTCGAGATTGCGTGGAGGTATCGAATTTCAGTTAATTTCAAATATTTAGGTCTACGGTCCCCTGGAGCATAGGAAACATCAAGCTTCTGGGTCAACATTTATTGCTGAACATTGCTGAATTTTCTATGAAATTCGACGCGTAATCAAAAGCTATAGAATACTTTTTGTGAATCTATTAGCTATGAACATTTAGCGCAAAGTTTTTTTCTCATTTATTTTTATTGAGGTCAATAATTTATCGGGAGAAGATTATAGGATATATAACCTGTCATTATTCGGTAGGATTTGTTGGTTATAACAAATACACAATTCTTAGTTATTTTCATTAATCCATACGGGCCAAGCCTAAGTAAAAGCTAGTAGTCCTATAAAAACTTAACGTGGCCGGAATAGAACCTGCATCGATTGGAAACTGTCCAAGAATTCGAACTAATCAAACCATACGTTCATATCAATCAAGCTACAATATTTACGTATAGTTAGATACGCTTAGGTATATTAATTTTAATAATCTTACCTTTTTAAAAAACAAATAAAAATTTGAACTTGGTCACCAAGAGCCACCTATCCCTACTTTAAAATTTTAGTACAATATCTAAAAAAGCATCTTTTTTCCTAACTGTAAAATAACATTTTAAAAATGTAAAAAATAAATTATAATAATAGTTGATTTAGTTTAGACAACTTAGTAGATTTAAATGATAATAAAAGATGTAAATACTTGTATTATTTAACTGGATCTCTTTTTTACATGTATTCTATAATTGTGTATCGTTATCTTTTTCTTTACCGGTCAATTTTCCTCGTGTGTTTTCCATACAACGTGACATTGGCGAAATGAAATGTGCTCAACTGGCACGCTCGAAACGAATACAGAACATAATTTAAGAAATCAATCAATACTTGTATTATCTCACCTGCAACAGAGGCTCCGGTACCGGTATCTGCCAATTGAACTCGAACTTCTTGGTCATGGTGAAGTGCCGGCGTTAGTCTTCCGCTACAGTAGGACTTTAGCAGGACGTCATTTCCTGTAAAAAAATCTAGTATATTAATGTGTTTTGAAGTGTGACTGATGTGGGTTCGATGCCCACTTTAGGGAATCAATTATTTTTATTTCTTCGGTCTCGTCGCTCGACAGGGCCGCGGTCGAGTTTCGCCACTCAACACAATGACTCGAAAATGGGGATGTTCCCTCTGCCTATACCGCTATTGGGGGATGTAGCGTAAAGCTAAAAAACTAGAGAACTAATCTTTAATTTAAATCTAAGTCACATATTTTTATTGCACAATTTTATTTTCTAATAAAGCTAACGTCTTCTAAATCATACTATTTGAGTTATTTCCATTTACAAAACTATTTTTCTTATATTTTTCATTGACTTTTGAAACTTGCATTAATATTGTTTTTAAAAATGCAAAATATTTATTTATACAGCTCATTATTAAATATGAGTGAGATCAGTTCTTTATTTTTGAAACCGCTTTTATTTTTGTTCATGTTTACCCAAATAAATAAAATAAATAAATCAGCTTCACACTGTATCCCGCACACAGCTGGGTAGGCAGAAGGAACCTAATGTTAAGACATTCTGTTGCCCATTTTTTGGCGAAGGAATGAAAATATAAATTAAAAAAAAAATATTTTATTTCCCTCGAGTAGGAACCGAACCCACAACCAGTCGCGTTTACAGTCACATACTTGTGACCCTGCCCCTGGATTGGCCATAACTCTTCTTATATTAATACATATAAATTTAGATTGTGAATGAAGTGGTATACTTGGGAAGTGTGTTCAGTAGAGATGGAAGATACGAGATGGATGTGGAAAGGCGTATCGCTGCCGGTAACAAAGTTAACGGAGCCTTAGCTGCATTGATGAGACGGCGAAACGTCAGCACAGCTGCGCGTTTGGCCGTACACAATGCAGTTTTGGTACCGACTCTGTTATACGGCAGCGAAACGTGGGTATTACAGAAGAAGAATGAAAGAAAGATGAATGCTGTGGAGATGCGATCTCTTCGTAGGATATGCGGAGTCAGCTTAGCTGATCGAATCCGCAATGAAGAGGTACACAGAATGGCAGGTACTAGCGAGGATGTCACGGTGAGAATGAAGAAGAACGTGCTCAGCTGGTTTGGGCACGTCGAACGAATGAGTGATGAAAGAATGGCAAAAAAGATTTATGATGGAAAAGTGAGCGGTAAGAGAGGTAGGGGGAGACCTCGGTTGACCTTCGAAAACACAGTATCAAAGATACTGGAGGAAGGTCACGTAAAAAGTATGAGGACCCCCCCGGGGGGCATGTATGAAGAGGTTGATGACAGTGGACGAGGCGAAAGAGGTATGTAGAGACCGTAGCGTTTGGCGGTCCTTTCTCTTCTTCTTAACTTTTGCTATATAAAAACAATATTTTTTGTATGAAATCGTTCATTTGACGCTCGTTCGTTCTTGTTACTTGTTTATATATTATAGCTTCATAACATAGCAGGGATAGCAAACAGGACCTAGTCTCAGGGCATTCCGCCAGAATTCAAGACATTGCGAATTGAGTAGCGGAATTCAACGCTCCAGTTTATTTTCCAAGGTGTAGTATTTATTTTTGATGGCCAGTCGTAGCGCAGCGGTAGAAAGTGTGACTGTAAAACCGACTGGTTGTGGGTTTGATCCCCACTCGAGAAGATGAAATATTTACTTAAATTTATATTTCCATTTCTTCGCTCTGGTGTCGAGGACAAGCGCGGCGTTGAGTTCTGCCACTTAACACGCAATGCCTCCAGAATTCGGCAGAAAATGGGGAACGAAGTGTCTGACACTAAGTTTTCTCTGCCTACCCTGCCGTGTGTGGGATACAGCGTGAAGCTGATTTTTTGTTTGTATTTACCAAAGTGGATTAAATAAAATAATCCCTCGATTCAGAGTCAAAACCCAAAACCATCGCTTTTATAATCAGACGCTGTCTCACATAGCACCACGACGACAGAATTTGTCACCAGTTTATAAGAAAAATATTTCATCAACATTATTTTTATCTTCCAGAGGGATCACCCTCTCAAAGCCATCATCGTTACTTTAAAGGAGCTCAATGGTTATCCACGTTTATGTCTCATCCACTCCTCCCTAAGCCCTCCGCTCAAATTTACTTCACTTTTACGATATAATATTTTTTATGCAGTCTATACAATAATGACTCTTTATCTTTTATTGAGGCCAGTCGTGGCGCAGCGGGACGAAGTGTGGCTGTAAAACCGACCGGTTGTGGGTTCGATCCCCACTCGAGGAGATGAAATATTTACTTAAATTTATATTTCCATTTCTTCGCTCTGGTGTCGAGGTTAAGCGCGGCGTTGAGTTCTGCCACTCAACACGCAATGCCTCCAGAATTCGGCAGAAAGTGGGGAACGGAGTGCCTTAACACTAGGTTCCCTCTGCTTACCCTGCTGTGTGCGGGATACAGCGTGAAGCTGATTTATTTATTTTATCTTTTATTAAAAGATAATATTTTTGATGATGGGATCGAACCTAGACCCATTATATCATTATGTAACTAGGCCGCGACAGTTTCACATTATTTATATCTTAAAATTTGCATTAACTTAAAAAGAATGGAATGCCTTAACACAAGGTTCACAGGTTTCCTCTGCCTACCCTACTAAATGCGGAAGCTAGAAATAAAATAAGAAAAAAAAACAACAGAAATCACAGAACTGACAAAACTGCCGACGCGACAGTGCCTCATCCGTCAAGTCTCACGTTCCATTTAAACGCTTTATTTGTTATCCCGCCCTACATTCGCATTGTGAAAGATCTTCAGTTTTAAATGAAAACAATCTAAGAACTTCTTGACACGTCACATCAAACAGTGCTCTCATTTATCTTAAATCTTGGTTTCAATTTTAAAAATGGTTCTGTGATATTTGAATATTTTTATGGAGTATCTTAAATTACATATATTACATTAGCTTCACGCTGTATCCCGCTCGTAGCGGGGTAGGCAGAGGGAACGTAGTGCTAACACCCTATTTCTCACTTATCGCCTGATTTCCGAGAAATTGCGTGTTAACTTGTTAAATAGCGAAACTCAAAGGCGTTGTCATATTAATACAGCAAGAAAAAGAAAGCAATTTATTCCCTACAGTAGGTATCGAACACACAACCATTACGCTTACAGTCAGAAATTGTGCCGCTGCACCACAACAGCCTCAAAGCATCTTTGAGCAAATTTATAGTTTTTAATGAAATACTATGAGAAATTAACAAAATAGTTGTTGAATGTTAAATTGTTTTGCATTCCTCTTATCAGGATCTAGGTAATAAGATACAAATATAAAGAAAGTAACATAGGTAGAATCAGGGCCTAAACAGTTCGTTCATTTATTGTGTAATTTATGCCATCACATACATTTGAAAGGTGACAAATTTTAACCCATTACAGAATAAGGCTTCTAGTCTAATACTAACACTATTTAGGAATGCATACGAAGCTACATTAAACAAATTCTATAAAAAAAATCGCATGATTATGTCGCAATTATATTGTACTTAATAAAAAATAAATTTGAGTAACAAAATATTCAGTCTAATATAGACTAGGACTAGGAATTCGGTCGGAGAGCCGAGAACAGAGTGTATTATCACTAAGTTCTTAATGTTTACCTTGCTATTTTCGAGATACAATGTGAAACAAAAAAAACCCTACATCTATATAACATTAACCAAAGTTATTAAACCAAAAAAAAACCAAATACATATCCACCATCTCCCTCATTACAGTCCTCTAACAAGAAGACATGACACAGATCAGTCATTAAGATGTAATTTATTTTGGTCCATGACCTCGCAGCCTCGCGCGTGACCCATATAGCCAACCTTCCGGAGGCAATTAAGTTTTGTTGGAAAATAACAATTCGCTGGTCACACTCTACTGTCGGAGACCACGTTAAGGATAAAGATCTTGATTGAAAAAGATTCTTGTAGATTCGTTTTTTTACTTGTGGCATCAATGGTATGGTTAAATGAAAATAACTAAGGTCCGTCCTTATAAGCCACTCTCAACTCTGAGATCGATCTTGAGATTCTGTTTTCATTTGTAAATTATATATCTATGAATAAAAACAGCATTTCAAGGTCGATCTTAGACTTGAGAGCGAATTATTAATACGGGTCTAAGAGATTTGTATTACATGTGACATATTTTAAGTGATAACTGTAAGGTACGGCGGGTTACAGGGAAACTATTAACGAAATGTTATTTAGTCTTTACAGTATTTCTCGATAAATAGTTTTTCTTATAGATCTCAGGCCTCTTCACTTGGTCGTGTTGGAGAACTTGTAGGATTTACAGCATTTAGCGAAAAAAAATTAATGAATGGACTATTTAAAGCAAAAAGGTTTTTTCAATTCGGACCAGTTTTTGAGATTAGCAGATTAACAAAACAAACTTTTAGGCTTTATAATATTAGCGCTGTTGAAAAATACCAATTCCCTTGTACCACTCGACTATCTGAGAGCATGTCAAGGATGCGACCTGATGAGAATAAAGGTCCTAATTGGCTAGATCTTATTGTATTAGTTTTGTTAGAAATATTATAACTTATATTTTCTGGCTCATAATGTAACTTCTTGGGCAATAATAAATATTTTAACTAAGAAATATTAGATAGGCCAGGCCACACACTCGTGTAATTTTTCACCGAATTCTGGAGGCTTCCACGTTAAGTGGCGGACCTTAACGCCGCACTTTGCCTCAACACCAGAGCGAAATAAACGAAAATATTAAATATTTCGTTTCCTCGTTTACAGCCACACGCTTGTGCCGCTTTGCCACGACTGGTTTCGAATACCTATTATGATTTACGCATTAGCTTGAAAGTTAACTTAACGATCAACTGATGACATAGAATTATTTATTTAACATTTCCTTCAATAAATATTCCTGATATAGGTACATATAATGAAAAATGTATCAAATTATAATTTGCCATGCAATATAGCAAACCGGGACATTTTCCTATCATGTATTACGTGACGTTGGCAAAGTAAGCTGGCACGCCTAAAACCCATAAAATTATTTCTATCAACAATCTTAGATGAAAAATGAAATGTCAAAATATTTTATACATAGTCATATATATAGTTATAAGGCACAAACAGCGGGTTCATTTCTTATATTATAAATTTTAATTTATAACCCTCTATGTTTATATATATATATATATATATATATATATATATATATATATATATGTATATATATATATATATATATATATATATATAGTTTTGTTATAGGTGAAGGCAGTATTTTAACTGTATCTTTTTTAAACATGCATTTTTCTCTTATGTAATTTATCTCTGTTTTTACACAACAAACAAAACGTTAATTCATACGTGTACTACTTCACTATTGTGGCAGTCTATAGGTAATTGCTATTTTGGAATCGGCACCTATTAGTAAATGGGAGGAAAGTGGAAAACGAAGTGTTTTAACATTATATTTTATTATTACTCTGCCTTAGGTAGGCATTGAGGCTTTGATGTTTTTCCTATATCCTGGATACAGAGTGAAACTGAAAAGAATACAACGTACAGGCTATATTTGGTTCATCGAATTAAAACAAAAAACTTGAAAATTAACGACAATTCTATAAATAACTAAACTGCGTAAACAGTAAAACATTTCGACCCAAACTTCCTCCATCCATTACGTTTTTACAGTATTCAGTTTCAATATAACGTAAAGAAAGTAAATCACGAGTCACGATTAAATCTAAATTCGATTAGGTACGCATGGCTTGCCTTAGTCGACCATTAATAGCAAAGGAAATGTTGAGTTTATATAATATACAAAATTTATATAGTATTAAGGATGTCGAGGGGAAAGCGCAGCGTTGAGTTCCGCCACTCAACACGTAATACCTCCAGGAATTGGCAGAAAGTGGGGAACGGAGTGTCTTAACACTAGGTTCCCTCTGCCTACCCTGCTGTGCGCGGGATACATCGTGAAGCTGCAAAAAAATTAGGATTTGTTGGTATAAAAAAAGTTCTTATGTATCGCTTATTATGTGCAACAATGACGTGACGCAATTAAAGTTTGTAAAAAGTCGGCGCTACGCATAATAAAAAAATATCTAATCAGTTTCACGCTGTATCCCGCGCACAGCAGAGTAGGCAGACGGGACCTAGTGTACACACACTCCGTTACCCAAAATAAATAAATATGTATATATATATATATATATATATATATATATATATATATATATATTTTAATTTCGGATGGTAAGTCACGTTGACATTTACGTATGCACTCTCAACTATTTTTATATAGTATGCCATATTGAGCAAAAAACAAATAAGCAGCTTCATTCGCTGTTCCCGCATAGCATGTAGATAGAGGGAACCTCGTGTTAAGATACTCCATTTTCCGCTTAAGACAGTCCACTCCCTTATAGCCAGACACTTTTCCATTGCACCAAGAAGCCCTATATTTCATGTTGCTAATAATCTATATTACTTTGTTTTTCTTTCAGTTTCTTGCTGTAACCCGCATTTCGCAATTTGAAACTGCATGTCTACTGGCGGAATTAAGCGCCACATTTCGTAACACAATATAACGATCTTATATTTACATTTTTTTCTTATATAAAAGCAAAAATTTAGGCAGCCTACTTTTATTAACAAATATTTTCACAACTATGCCTTATCATACGTTAAGTCATTATAAAATGTTAAGCTTTCTAGCAGCAGAATTTTACTTGTCAAAGTAATGTATGATATAAAGGCTTTCATATGCCACAATAAAGCTCCCAAAAATTCTCAGCTTTTGGGGAATTTCAATGAATTTTGTACCGTTTTATGCTTTTTTTTTATTTTTACGAATAAAAAAAATGAGTTTATCTTTAATGATTTGGTATATCTTGGTGATATTTTTTAAGTGGTAATGAGAATATTCTATCTACATTAAATTGATCTAGGTATCAGCTTCGCCTTCACGTTATATCCCGCATTTGGCAGGGTAGGCAGAGAAGTCAAGTTGGCTCCACGCTACACTTGTTTTGTTAGAGCAAGGAAGTAAATAGTTATTCCCTGGTGTGGAGAACAAAGTCACAATCATCGCGTTTATAGACAAACGCTGCAAATGCAAACCCACTACGTTTCGATGGCCTCTCTTAGAACAACGATATATTACAATAATATATATTTTTTACTTTACTGTATCCCGCACATACCAGGATATACAGAAAAACCTAAGAACCTAGTGTAAAGGCACACGTTTGCTATTAAGACGTTTCCGCCGAATTCTCGAAGCATTTTGACGAATGAGGCATATGGAACTCCGTGCCGCGCTTTGCCGCGGTTACCAGCACGAAGAAATGAAAATATTAAATATTTCACATACCCGAATGGGAATCAAACCAACAACCGTCGCGCCACTGCGCCACAACGGCCTGAATTAATATTATTAATACATATTATATGTATCTATGTAAATCTCATTTGCAAATGACATAAAGAAGCCCTGGGGCACAATTAACGCGATTATAGACGTTGACTCGCAACGACTTGGCAAGGCCGAGGACCGAGGTTGATTTAATTTGTGGAGTGCTTTTTTTGATGTAATTCTTTAAAGAGCATTGTATAATAAATAAAAAAGTAAAACTTAAGCGGGAAAGAAATTAGTATTGTTATAAATAGGAAAAGGCAACGTTTTAATATTAATAATTGGGGTTTTATCATTTGTTTCATACTTTCTTTGGGTTATAGGTTCATTCGCTGGAGTTCACGGAAGAAATTCTTAGCACCCGTTATTTCGGTTACTGGCGGTGGAGGAGGAACACGCCGGTCCACGAGTCCAAGGCCAATTAACCCGCACGAATCCCCATTAGTAAAAATATTTCTTGCCGATAAAAAATTGAGTTGGGTTTGATCCCAACTCGAAAAAATGTATAGTTATATATTTTTAAAAATCACTTCGTTATCAATATTTGCTTAAACTAAGCGTAGTTTTGAGATTCATGCAAAATCAACGAGCGGAAATCGCAGTGACTAAATAATAAGCTCTCGTTTCCATACATCCTATCATCAAAGATTCTTGAAGTTAGAAAACTAATTCTAATAAAAAAGGCCAGTCGTGGCGGAGCGATACGAAGTGTGTGAAGTGTGATGTATAAAATCGACTGGTTTTGGGTTCGATTCCCACTCGAGGAGATGAATATTTACTTAAATTTATATTTCCATATCTTCGCTCTGGTGTTGAGGCTAAGCGCTGCGTTTAGCTCTGCCACTCAACACGCAATGCCTCCAGAATTCGGCAGAAAGTGGGGAACGGAGTTTCTTAACACTAGGTTCCCTCTGCCTACCCTGCTGTGTGCGGGATACAGCGTGAAGCTGATTAAAACTAATTCTAGTTTCACATAATATATTAAAGTAGGCACGTAAAAATCAATGTCAGCAACAAAGTGGAGGAGCGAACGTAACGGCTATCGGAGTGGTGATATCCATTAAACATGACAAAATAGCCACTAAAGCCCCCGTATCTGGGTCAGGTCGGAAGTCCGGATGAAACGATCTCGTATAACTAAATGGAAATAAATTACTGCTTAACGTGTATATAAAAGGACTGTTTACTAAAGTTTCGACTGGGGAAAGAAAGATAGTAGTGAAAGTTGGACAGTTGCCAGAAATTTTACAAAATATCATGTTAAAATAATTTTATTAATGACGCCGTGGTCTATTCAGCACAAAAGAAACATTTCTTTTCATAGTATATTTACTGAGTTGCTGCCTCCAAGATGTTGTCGTGTCCGTGTGTTTTTTTAGTCTTTTTGTTTTATTGTTCATAACCTTATATTATATAAAATATAAGGTTATGAACAATAAAACAAAAAGACTTATGTAATATAAAATATTTCTAAGGTACAAGCAGTTACTTTTTTTTTTCAATTTTGGCTATGTCTATGCCTCTATGCCACGCTATGTCCCGCATATATTAAAGCACTCCATTGTCATTAAGACACTTCTGTCCGCCGAATTCTCGAGGCATGGTGTGTTGAATAACGGAACCCTACGCCATGCTTCATCTAATTACTAGAGCTACGAAATGAAAGTTCGAAACATTTGATTCCCCCGATTGGCAATCGAACCCAGAAACGTGGCGTTTTGCTCATAATTTTTAAACTAAGAACAGGAAGCCTATACTGAAGAAAATAGGATACTTGTCTATAAAACAAAATAGGATACTTGTCTACAATACAAAACAAAATATTAATAAATACCAATTAAAAAAAATAAATTAAATCAGCTTCACGCTGTATCCCGCACACAGCAGGGTAGGCAGAGGGAACCTAGAGTTAAGACACTCCATTCCCCACTTTCTGCCGAATTCTGGAGGCATTGCGTGTTAAATGGTAGAACTCAACGCCGCGCTTAAACTCGACACCAGAGCGAAGAAATGGAAATATAAATTTAAGTAAATATTTCATCTCCTCGAGTGGGGATCGAACCCACAACCAGTCGGTTTTACAGTCACATCCCGTGCCGCTGCGCCACGACTGGTTTCTAAATAACAAATAATTTATAAAATACTTAAATTTTACTAATATTTTTCAAACACTACTAAGTACTACTTTGTAAGAAGAAATGTATGAAATAAAGAATTTATTATTATTATTATTATACTTGAAAACAAAAAGAGCATAATTATTGTCACGATTTAGTTTACTAAGCTAAAAAAAGTATCCTGCATATACTCGTAGTATAGTAGATAAATATGAGATAGAGCCCAGCCATCCCCACTTTCTGCCCAATTTTCGAGGTACTAGTGTTGAATGGCGCAACTAAACACCGCGTTTTGTCATGTTAGTAAAGTGAGAAAAGAAAATAAATCATTGTTATAAAGCTGAACAAATAAAATAACTTTATTTAAATAAGATCGTCTCGAGACGTCTAAGAATATCTAAGTAACTATACATTGACTTTATTTTCTAAGAAAATACTTTGTACAAGTAGTTGTAGATGTAGATCCAACAATAAGAATAAATTTAAACTTTGCGCTTAAGAATTGCAACAAGTACGGAGTAAAACCTCAATTCTTATTTATTATGAACTCCAGCATGAAACTCGTGAGTTCTTTATTTCTATTACTTTTCAGTATTATTTCTAATATTAGGGTGCTATAAATATATATTAGTCCCTGGTTTTGTATAGTATATAGCACAGCCGGAACTACACTTCACTGCAGCCCAAGCGCGCTTAGGCGGAGGAGGGCGCAAACTAATGTCCACAGCCCTACCCAGTAGGCTGAGCTCGGCCCAGACGAAGAAAAGCCCTCCAACACAAAAGCCGAGGACCGTGACTCACAGAAGACCACCTTGAGCACTCGTAGAATCTCTGTTTATGGCGCCAAAGGCGTCCAAGCCAAAGTGAGAGCTATTCTAGTTCGGCTTCCCACAAAACCCGATGACACTATAGAGGTCACTAGGGGTGACAGTATACAGCACATTAAAAAAAAGTGGTATCAAACTAAAATGAATACCAAATATTTAGGTATACGGTCCCTTAAAGCACAGAAAAAATCAAGCTTCTGAGCCAACGCAATAAAAGGATATGAGCATCATTTTTCCTATATTTTGTATGAAATTTGTCGCATAATAACAACCACGGGTATTCCCCGCGGTTCTTCAGTTATGTAATTTGGCAAGAAATGAGAACTTGCAGTATAAATAAAGGAAAATTCAAAAAAATTATTATTATATTTATATTACATATAAAAAATTATAATTGTTGTTAATGCTATACAAACTGATTGCATACACCTGCAAATTTAAGTTAAGAAAGTATCAACTTTTATACGATATACTTGCCGTTAACCCACAATCCTGAAATTAGTATGGAATTTACGAGTCCGACTCGGACTTGACTGGATTTCTGTAATAATCTAAGTAAGCACTAGGTACTTAGCAGAAATAATTTGATTTTAGTGGCGTTTCGACCATATCATTCAGTAAAATCAATATATGATTGTTAAGATTACATCGAATGCACAGTAAACTAGAGCTACTTCTATTACGGGCATTGAATCCTGTAATGTTTATATCTGTTTTAAGAAGAGAAACAACCGAACTCGATCGGTTTTAATTCGCTTGTAAAGTACGTTTATAAGGATGGGATTCAATAGTTTAGACGCTTTGTACTTATTTACTATTTGCCGTTCGTTTTTGACTTTGTTTTCATGGAATTATATAAATAGTACACCTTGGCCTGCCAATTCATCTAACAGAACTACGTTTAAAAACACTGTGTTCTTAATTTCAAATATAAATTACTTAACTTAACTTAGCTTCACGCTTTATCCCTAGCGGGGTAGTCAGAGAGAACGGAGCGCCAAACGCTACGGTCTCTACATCTCTTTCGCTTCGTTCACTGTCATCAACCTCTTCATACATGCCCTCCGGGGGGTCTTCATGCTTTTTACGTGACCTTCCTCCAGTATCTTGGATACTGTGTTTTTGAAGGTCAACCGAGGTCTCCCCCTATCTCTCTTACCACTCACTTTTCCATCATAAATCTTTTTTGCCATTCTTTCACCACTCATTCGTTCGACGTGTCCAAACCAGCTGAGCACGTTCTTCTTCATTCTCATCGTGACATCCTCTCTAGTACCTGCCATCCTGTGTATCTATTCATTGCGGATTCGATCAGCTAAGCTGACTCCGCACATCCTACGAAGAAATCGCATCTCCACGACATTCATCTTTCTTTCATTCTTCGTCAGTAATACCCACGTTTCACTGCCGTATAACAGCGTCGGTACCAACGCGCAACTGTGCTGACGTTTCGCTGTCGACTGTCTCATCAATGCAGCTAAGGCTCCGTTAACCCTGTTACCGGCAGCAAAACGCCTTACCACATCCATCTCGTATCTTCCATCTCTACTGAACATACTTCCTAAATATATAAATTACATGTAAATATAATCCATTAACAAATCACCAACAACATAACGGCGCAGCGGTTAACTGCGCAATAGTTGTGATTTTCTTATAGGGGTTATGAATTATTTTCATTTATTCGAAATATGGGAGGTTCGTGGGGAACGTCTTAACACTAAGGAACCCTCTTTTTCTTCATGAAGCTGCTTAAGTTGTCGAGTGTGATGGATTTTTTAAATTCACTCATTTGCTTACATTCATTTAAAAAACAAGAATCAGCGTTTTTTTGTTTGTGCTACTATGATATTACCATATACATATAATTTGCTGTTAAGCAATTGTTCAAAATTGTTACAAAATGCAGGGCACTATAGGTGCAGTTAAAATGAAGTGGTGAAAGTAAATGTTATGAGACTTTAAATTAAAGATTTTATCGTTTATGATGTAACATGAAGCTTTTGGTTGTGATAGTTGTTTACAATCGTGCTAGTTTTGTTTAGCACAGTTTGCATATTCAATACTAAAAAAATAAAAGAACTTTATTGATAATTAATATTTTATAGAATTAATGGACCACTAACTCCTTCAGACAGTTGCGACAACAGTGCGAGTTTAAGAGTATACGGCAGAAATGTAACACTTTTAATTTTGTTGATTTAGAAGATGAAAATTACAGACAGACAACAGAGAGACTCTATAAGAGTTTCGTTTAATTTTCCTATGAGGTACCCATAGAACCCTCAAAACACATTTATAATTAAATTTTAATTTTAATGTAACGGCAATAAGTAGCAAAAATTTAAATAAAATCAGTTTAACGCTGTACTTTCCGCCGAATTCTGGAGGCATTGGGTGTTGAGTGGCGGAACTTAACGCCGCCAATTTGAATAGAAAGATAATACTAGATACCAAAAAAAGAACCAGCAAAATTACAGAGCATTCCTGCTATTTCGTCAGAGGAGCAATAAAATAGTAATTGCCTTTACAGACGCGGCTAAAAACACAATATACGTTAAATTAAAGACATACATGCGTTTCAATTGATCTATCTATCAGAACTCAGAAGTACAACACTCTTATAAATAAACTTTGTTAGTACATCATGTTTTGCAGCTTTGATCGAGAAGCAAATAACATTTTTTTATTAGTTTTACGCTGTAACGCTCAATATATATTATTCAATATATATTATTAATAAAGATTCTACAATCTATACTAATATTGTATGAAGAGTTTGTTTGTTTGAACGCGCTAATCTCTTAAGATCGATCTCAGAGTTAAGAGCGGTTTATAATTTGCGATTCTAAGTATGTGTCATACACAGGCACAGACAAATGCTGGTACCTAATAGATAATGTTTCATATCAAAACATGTCATCGCTTTTTTTTAAACATTACCGGAATATTGGACGTCATTATAGACATAATACAGGTGGTATGTATAATACTGCTGTTGATTGCAATGTGGCACATGTTTGGACTTTGTAACGCAAACTGCGGCGTTAGGTTCCGCAACTATAATGCACATTACCTAAGGTATGGAAAGACTAATGACTACTTTGTATGTTTATATATATATATATATATATATATATATATATATATATATATATATATATATATATGTATTCGTGTACATATTTTACTTGTATATATATTTAGAATTATGTCTATGTCTCTTATAATATTCTTTTCTATTTTGATGTTCACCTGGAAGAAATCACTTGTAGTGATAAGAAGAATTACGTTAGCTATTATGTATGTATTCTCTGATGATTTGTTATTTATTTTGTGTGCAATAAATTATTATTATTACTAAACAAAATTATACCATGTTTTTTTTTTGAGGCAGGAAATTTAAATTATATTTTGTACACTCATTTAAAGACATAAATAGGGTAATGTAGCGCTCGAGGCACGTGTTCATAGCGCACTTGTATAAATATATACGTACGGACAAAGCAATAAGAAATACAAAAATAAATATTATATATGTGGGTATAGGTCCAATAAGATTGTAAACGCCACGATTTTTACTAAGGAGGACGAAGCGCGGTGTTGAGTTCCGTCACTCAACATGCAGTCTCGAAAATTGGACGAAAAGTAGAGAACTTTGTGGGTTCGATTTCGACTAAGGAGTGAATTATTGTCATTTCGTCGCTTTTGGTAGAATATTAAGCGCAGCGGTAAGTTCCACCGCGTAATGTCCTAAAAATTGGTCGCGTAATGTCCTAAGTAACTAGTGAATACTAGGCTTTTTCTGTCTACCGTACTGGGAACTTTAAAAAATACGAAAGACCAAGAAAGATTGCGTTATGCGTGGCGGCCGTCACTTAATACGGAATGCCTCTGGAATTAGGCGGAAAGTGGGGACGAAAGTGTCTTAACACTACTTCCCAGGTTCTCTCTGCCTACCCTGCTAGGTCCTCCACATACAGAGTGGAGCTAAAAAAATATACCTATAGAAATATTCGTTTCAAGAATCCAAGATATCTATCTCAATGTATACTTATAATGCTTAAACACACCACAACTCTGTAGTGTTTGCCGGTTGCTATGTAAACATAGCCAAGGCTGACGCAGAATTAACCCAATATCGGACGTTATTTATAATATACAACTATATTATTATATAAAGTATATAATTTGTACTGCGAATGTAACGCGACGGTTGGGGGTTCGATCCCAACTCGGGGGAATGAATTATTATGTATAAATATATTCATTTATTCACTCTGGCTGCAAGCCAAAATGCCCAACGTTAAGCTCCGCCACTCAACATGAAAAAAGATTTGAAAAATTCGGTGTAAAGTGGGGCACCACGGAGTGTCTTAGAGTAGGTTTCCTCTGCCTACCGTACTGTGTGCGGGATACAGCGTGAAGCTGATTTTTGTTATTTTTGTATAATTTTCTTTATATTTAGAGTTATTTTACATTTTAAATAAACAAAATAAATAAGTTCAAAGAACTTATTAGAGTTATTTTATCTTATTTTTATAGATAAAAAAATCCTTTTTAAAATAGTTTTTACAGTCTATATAGCAACACTAATCAGAACTGAGTTGTTTATGTGGTTATTACTTATTAAATAACAACGATGTTATTAAGAGTATCTGTAATATTATACAGCATGTCATTGTATCGAAAAAAGGCTAAATCAACTAAAGTAGATTTCGCTTTAGATGCTACCTGTATTCTATATAGAGTGTAGAATGTATTATAATATACAATTAACTGTATAATAAAGTATTCTTTTTTTTAACTTTACATGTATCTCGCACGTAGCATAATATACAGAGGGATCACGGGAACCTAGTGTTAAGATACTCCGTTCCCCACTTTCCGCGAATTCTGGATAAAGTATTCACACTGTATTTTAAACAAAACAAAATATTACCTAATATGTGGTTTTGTTGGAGCAAAATCAAAACGTGTTTACGTCTATATTTAATACGTACAAAATGTGCATAAAAAACTGGAAACGAAACGATTCTACCTAGTTTTTACAGTTAATCTAAATGAGTATGTAATAATGTATTATTAACAAGACACACAATCTAAAATATATAAATCATAATATATTTTTTTACCTTCGCGCTGAATCCCGCAAATAGCAAGATAATGAGAACCCAGTGTTAAGACACTCCATTCCTTATTTCTCACTTACTTTTCGAGACATTGCGTGTTAAGTTGAGGAATTCAACTCTTCACTCTGTCGTGCTAGTAGGTCGAGGAAAAGAAAATAATTAATTTCCCTGAGAATCGAACCTACAACTATCATTTCACAATCACCAACTGTGCCCCAATAAGGCCCCATAACGCAAAAAATATAAAACTATTAATACTACAGATAAACTTACCACACGATTAAACAAATCCGGCATGTTATCATACAAAACATAAATTCACTATAATCACGTAAAAACACCAAAAACTATAAGTTATTTCTATGAAAAAAATATAATTTCATATAAAACAAAATAATTACTTATATCTTAAACTAAATTTAGTATCAAAAATTAAAATATTTTCGTATTTTTGTAGAGAAAAAGATTTATTATTATAGCAGCCAACGCGGTCGCACGTACGACGGCGACGATAACACTGACTGCTGAGGTCACGGTTTGTGTACTACTAATATATAATAGTGGACATTTCGCGATAGGGCCACGGGAAGGAAAACGAATTTAGCAATATTTCTATTCTTTTATTCTACATCTATATATTAACTCATTTCTGATTGCTGTAATTATATATTATTATTTTTGAAGACCTATACTGTCTGTCTGTTGTTTGTCATCAGTTCAGTAACTGAGGTCACGGTTTGTGTACTACTATACTAGTATTAGTATGTGCAGCTATGGATATTTCGCGATATGACCATTTAAAAGAAAACGAATATAACGAACAAATTTAAAGTAAGTATGTGGGCAGGTTGTGGGTTCGATTCTAACTCGAACCAAATCGATTTTTGATATTTACTTTTCTTGCTCTGGTAACAAGACAAAGTGCGGCGTTGATTCCACCACTCAACACGCAATGTTTCGTGGATTGGGTGAAAAGTGGGGAACGGACTACGGAGTGACTTAACACTAGAATCCTTTTGTCTACCCTGTTATATGTGGAATATAATAAATAAAAAGATAAAGAACAGTAGTACTGAGCTAATGAAATTTACATGGTAATTGTTATAGATAAATAGGATAACCTAGTCGGTTTCCAGGAGGCGCGGGTTTGAGTCCCGCTACGTTAAAATTTTTATACGTTTTCTAAATAAGTATTTTTCTTTCCTGAGTGTGGCACTTTAAAAATGTTAGAAAAATTTATAAGATTGCTGAAATGCACAAAAACATATTTATACACATATATCACATATATATCACAGTACATTGGTGAACAATTGGTGAACATTGGTAACATTGTTCTACAAAATAGCAAATAATCTGTAATAAATATGAAACTATTATACTATTTAAATAATTTAGTAAGCAACCAACAGGTTACGAAAGGAAGTGATTTCAAAACAAACTAGAGAGAGAGTGTGCCCTTGCGCCACGACTTGAGGTCATTCGTTCGACTGTAAAAGAAAAAGTTGCGGGTTCGGTTCCCACAGGGTGCAATAAAATATTTCATATTTAAAATTTTCCACCACTCTCACATAACAGTGGTTTCCCAACGCAGTGAAAATTGGGGAACGGAATTGTTCTAATATAAACGGCGAGTTTTAACGCTAGTTTTCCAGGTTCCCTCTGCCTACCCTGCTATGTACGGGATACAGCGTGAAGCTATTAAAAAGTTATATTAATTTAATCAGGCGAAGCCGCAGTCAAAACTAATCTGAAACTATGTGAGAACGTTTTTCTGACATTGACCGAGGCACGCATTCTCAAACTTAGCTCTTAGTTGCTATAACATATAACGCAAGCAGTGACTCATTGTAAACTGAAATACACCATCGATCGTTACACGATAAGGCGATAATGTGCGTGTCTATTTTAGTATGAACGTTTGTTTGCTTTATGTTCGTATTATTAATTTTAATATGGAAAACATATTTTTTTTGAGGCCAGTCGTGGCGCAGCGGCACATGGTGTGAGTAGTAGGGATTGGTGCGTTCTGGCTCATTAAATTGATCGCCTTATCAGAATTTTCCGCGGATTTGATTAATTAATTAATCGCGGTTTTGATTAATTAATT